>OY982582.1:15146120-15688120 GCA_963859945.1 Euplagia quadripunctaria | reverse complement strand
AACGAATAGGGCAAGGAAGCTAGGGTAAGGGATACCGCAAGTCTCGGATGGAAAACGGGAAAATTTTGAAATTTTTAACAGACTTCAAAAAGGTACTCGATATCTTCGCCACTTGAAACCATTTTAATTACTATTTTTGAAGTAAAAACTTCTTTAGACAAGTTTGTGCACTTTTGCTATGGGAAAAGCGCACTGAACTCGTGACCGTCACGCTAATAATACATATACAGATCCACTAGAGGGCGCTAATCTAAACATTGAGTTCTGTCAGCTCCTTATTAATTAATGTCACCAACCTGCTAATGTGATATTTCAAGTTTGTCGTTTCGTTTAAGTTTTCACTTCTGTCTGCAGTCCCATGACTGTTTTATTGAATTAGTTGTACTCAAGGTTAGTGGCCCCCATTTATATTTATATTATATATAATAATAATAATAATTATTATTATATTAATACAATTGGCATTATGCTGTCATCTATAGGCCAGAGATAAAATATAAGTATTAAATATTGATACCATAAATTAATGTTCGGATTTTTTTAACACATTATAAAGCATGAATGACATTATAAAGCGAACAGGCGTTCAGTTATTTTGCAACTAAAAGAACATATTAAGGTATTTGCTGAAATCTTAATGTAGGAAATTGTTTGTAATACAGAAAATCCTGTGGCATTTTTACATATGGTAAATAATTATATAATCTGTCTGTATTCATGTTACAGTATAGGAACCAATTAAAAATATGTTATCCTTAAATATTCCTGATCAAGGTATTGTTAGAAAGAAACTCAATTTTTGAAGTGAAAACTTCTTTAGGCACGTTAAGCACTTTTGGTATGGGGAAAAAGCACTGAATTTGCATGACCGTCACGCTCAGATACATATATATAGATGTGTATATGTATATATTATTATGAGAGTTATATTTTCACATCTGACGGGCAGTCCTGACAGTTTTTTTTATACTGGAACATATAACACATCGCTATCTAGTTTCAAACTAAGCATATCTTGTATTTTTTGTTATTGCACATAAATATTATATATGTAAACACCCAGCTCAAAGCAAATATAGATATCTAGAATCGAACCGCCGACCCCCGAAGTGGCTGTCGTTATGCACTACCGCCGCAACGGAAATCAAAGGAGGAGGACTCGACGTTAGACAATATATAACTAACCAGTATAGTTGGCCATGACGGATGTGTTGGTCTGGTCGGCCAGCCTCATGCTGCGCCGGTAGGGCGACACCTTGACGCGAGACTTGGAGTAGTTCGTGTCGGTCTTGCGCTGCACCTCGTCGCCTGTTGAAAGCCGTCACACTACACTTATCATTACCGTATTCCATAAGGCATACATACACATGACATTTAATTTCTGTACTTTCTTTGTGGAAATCCATTATTTAGTTAAAATGAAATAGAGGGTTTTGACTTCCGAGCAACAGCCAATTCAAGCAACAGGTATGCAGCCATGACCTGCTCGAGCTACAGCTTACACTCCCCAATAGACCCGTGTAAGTATTATCTTTTTCCTCCCATTGCTTTCCCTTCTTATCTACCTTTCCCATTTAATATCCTCCCAATTTTCCCATCTTTAATTCCCAAAGTGCCTGGTTGATCGACAATAGACTTGCCTCCTATTACGTGAGAGGATCTAATTTATAGTTGCCAAAACATGTGTTCCATACTTTCAGTTTTAATAAATTATATGTTAATATTTAGAGGCATCCTATGGTCATATATAGACCAGATTTAAAATATATGAGTGTTGATGTAATAAATGAATTTTTAATTTTTTATTTTTAACATGTTGTAAAACGAGATTTCTGACAGTTATAAAGCTGAAAACGAGTTCAGTTATTAACCGTTGGCGCTAAGAGAACATATCTATCTATCTATCTAAATGAAGCAAATTAACTCTAATACAGAAAATTATTTTTGTGTTTTCATAATATGTTGAATATAGAATCTGTCTGTAGTCATGTTACAGTATTATTTATTACTTGTTCTAATGTAATGATTAGAAGTTTGTTCGCATTGTTTATTTACACAAAATTACTTACCGTCATTATCTTCAACTTCTATAACAACTTCAATCTCCACCTTTTCCTCTTGGTTCTTAACGTCTTCTGTACTCTTGTCTCCAACTACATCTTTACCTGCTTCTTTGTCTGTTCCTTTCTTTCCAGAATCATGGATAATATCAGACTCTTCCTTTTTGTCAGACTCCTGTTTCTTATCAGACTCCTGTTTTTTGTCTGTATCTTGTTTGTCGTGTTTCTTAATTTCCTGTGGTTTGGGAGAGTCTGCTGAACGTAGTTTTCTATCTGTTTGGGGAGCATCTTCTTTCAGTTTCAGTACCTTTGAATCCTTTGGCTGTAATTATTTAAGATAGGATGAAAAGGACTTATAAATATTGTAAAGACAATTTAAGATAAGTAAACATAAATTTAAGTATAATATTCTTTTAATATATATATATCCTAATCTATATAGGTTTGTAGCATAAGTACAATTGGTTGTTGACTTTATTCTATTGTGTGTATTACTGTAATTATAATCATAAAATAAAAATGAAATGCTGTTCGATGGAAAGCGCATGACTTAAGATTTGGACAGATTTGGATATTTTTTTCTTTTCAATTTTAGTGGCAGTCCGAATAAGATTTTTAGGGAAAGAAATATTGGGAATTTTGCCCGGATATTGGGAAATTCGGGAATAGCTGGAAGTGCTATCATTCATGAAATTGAAACTTTATTGAAATTTGGCAGAACAAACGTCTGCCAGGGCAGTCGGGATCATATAAGATAAAGAGGCGGTTCTCATTCGACTGTGTAAATTGTATGTATATTACGGTACAATATCTATATACCACGGTATAATATCTCAACAAAATGTGAACATAATTAATGATTATTTTTATTGAATAGGTTACCTCTAATATTGATGTCATAAAGTTAAAATGAAAGAACAAAAATAGTGACAATGAAACAGATAATAAGTGTTCACAAAAAGCACATTATATTGTTTCTTCAAGAACAATGCCAGGGGATTTGTAAGAAGGGATTGTTAATAAATATAATATTTTGATTATAAAATGCAAAATATCTTCGCTTCGAGTGAGGTAAAGCGCTTTACTTTCCACATAATGTATATGACATAATAAAAAACAAAAACACGTGAACGAATTAATATTTTTACGGGATACATTCAATATGAACGCGAAAAAATATATTCAGAGTTACGGAGAACAGTTTCGTGTAGAAAAATGTTACAATAATTTAATTTTACCGGTTTTCCTTGTATTAAAATTTTAAATAACTTAGTTGTTTTTTTTAATGTAGGTATAATTCTATTCTGGGACATATTGCTAGTACTTCAGGTTATAGAACACGGATATATCGTGGATACTTTATTTTCGTAAATATTACAAAGAAACACACAAACCAATGCAAGTAGACATATTCATGTATAGAAATATTTGCACTGATCGGGAATCGAACCCGTGACCTCTAAGGTTGCAGTCGAATAATCAACCACCGTATAAGTTATTCTAAGATTAATTGATAACTGATGTGAATTTTTCTATATTTTTTATAATTAAAGTTATCTTATATTCGTAGGTAGATATAAGTTACATACTATTAAAATAATTTACAGAATTAGGTCATTCTCTGTTAGTATAGCAATTATGCTTTCACGCAACTTTAGGGTGGGAACACATTAAATCGTATTTAACAGCAACGCAATAATTAGAAAAAAAATCGTGCACACATTACATTCTAATCAGCTCGAGTTACACTATGAGACCCTGGTCTGCTCGAGCTACTGCTTACACCCACTCCCCAATTCATTCGCGTAAGCACTATCCTTTTCCTGCCATTGCCTTTCATTCATATCCAACTTTCCCTTTCAATATACTCCCAATTTTCTTATCTTTAATTCCCAAATTGCCCGGTTACGCGATTTCATGCATGAGTTCGTGCGGATAGAGTGAATGTGTTCATACCTTTAGACGTGCAGATGTTATCTATGCAAATATGTACAATGTGTGCATGCTTCAAATGTGGAAAATGTTATAGCCATTTTAGAAATCTTCTTTGTTTATTTATGTTAATGAAGTATTTTGTGTGTATTTTGAAAAGCTTTTATTTTTATTATAATTTTAGAACACGTTTTTCGAATAATAAAAGGCAAACGAGAAAGCTGCACATTCTCACCATTTTTATATATTTATGAAGTTATTGTAAGTATGATAAAATAAAATAATTTCTGCAGTACTTTGCGAATAAATACAAGTGAGTTTTGTTTCTTTATTATAATTTGGCTCTTGCCTTGGCTATTTTGGGCTCTGTCAACTGAACACATCAGTAGCCTTTCAGAAAGAGACAGTTATTCTGTATCCTCTCTTGACTCAAGGATTTTTTTAGACTGTTTTCATAATATTCGAAAATGATGTCTCCTTCACGTTTACTATCGCGAGGCTGAATTATAAGAAATACGAAATGATTATGTCCGGGAGGTAGCAGGTACGAGCTACTCTTGTGTGTGAGGGGAGCACTCACCTCGTCGTGCGGCGCGTCGGCGAGCTTGTCGGACGCGGGGCGCGGCGTCTCCGGCGTGCGCGTGGCCTTCACCTTGAGGCACCACACACACCCACATTAGTACACCCACCACACCATCCATCTCTCATGGCAACCCCCTCCCCCCCCCTCCCCCTCCCTCCACTCTCACCGCTTCTCACTTATGGCGAGTTCAAATATCTAATGTGTAATCAATTTCGAAAAGTTTTCAAATAGGGTACTTTTTTTTTATATTATAGGGGGCAAATGAGCAGACGAGACACCTGATGTTGAGTGACTACCGTCGCCCATGGGTACCTGCAACTCAAGAGTCACAAGTGCGTTGCCGGCCTTTAAATGTTTCCAATTCCGTATTATTCTTAAAAATAAGGAACAATATTTCGACCGAATTGCATCGATGTGGCAAAAGATAGACTCGAGGAATATTATATAGGCTTAAGAAAAAACCCGCGTTCAGCAGCGAATCAAGGGTTCGAAGAAAGCGAAGCATGTATGTCTGAATTCCTACCCATCAGTGGTGTACTTCTACTTTGCTTTTAAAACGTGTCTTGGAAAAATGGCTCGGCAAGATTGCGAGGAGGAATCGTCTGACAGAAATTTTACTTTTTTTTATTCACAAATAGTCCCGTCAACCCGTTACATTAACCGGCAACGGTCAGTAACAGAAACTCTTCAGGGTTGTAAGAATATAAATCAGATTGCTCAGTGAACCCGTGAATTGGCTGCCCTTGTCAATTAACAGGTGAGTGTGGTTTATTCTCATCCAAACGAACGGTGGTGGGGATCTAGATAGTCCAGAAATGGGGCTAGGATCTGTTTGGTTTGATGGATACTCTGAATCAGTTCGGTGTTGTTCGGTGGGGTCCTGTACCCAGATTTTATTCATCGATATTAGGTTAATCTAGGACATCGCATTTTTAAGTAAACCATCGCGAACCGCGGTTCATCTGTACTAAAGCTAAGAACCAATGAGAATGATAATGATATTCCTTTGTGTTTTACTACGATGTTTTTATCAACAATATTTCAAAACAAAATCCACATTAATTATTCTCCATCTCTATCATCGCTGCACAAGATCAATTACATATTTTTGAAATTATCACAAACAGTAGTAAAACACTTCATTGTTAAAAATGACACAAAATCAATGACACCAAATAATTAAAAAATAAAATAAAATCGACTAAAGTATTCGTAATTAATCGTAATCGTCATCGATTATTTACATGCCGATCAAACCCAATCCCCCAAACCCCTTTAACTTTTGGCAAACTTAAGTGTCAATCGCCTTGTACCAACACGGTTTAGTTGATTATTAAACCTACACCGGTACAAATGATAAACCATCACCATAGAATATCACAAATAATTATAATTAATGGATTTTTGTAACACACAATCGATTAAGTCGACTAAAACTGGCGTCACTTCTGGTGACCAGTTCGAAAACAAACTCTCAAACTCACTGCATTAATTACTTTTATCTTAACTTTTACTACTAAATAATCAAGGTCAAGGCCAAATGTTGTCCAAGCCACGAGTCATACATAATATGTACGTCAGTGAGATTAAAATTGATTCAGATTTTAACACTAGAACACCACCGCTATCAACATCAAATATTAAAACCCTGCGACCCTTAGTCGATTTTTTCAAAAATGCCAAACAAATCGTCAAGCATGAAAGAAACTACAGGTACCAAATAAAGGTACCTGAGATCGCCTGGTAAAACTTCGGCTCGGCACACTCTCCGGAGTCGGCGGTTCAAAACACTCCACGTCCGAAGTGTCGTCATACGTCAGTTCCGGGAACAGCTCGTCATGGTCATGGTCGTCGATGACGAGCATGGCCTCATCATCCTCCGAGTCCGCACTCACCGTTCCGTTGAGTACGTCATCTGTGCCGTTGCCGAGCGTGACGTCTGATACTCCGTTGTGCACGCGATCTCTGCCGTTCTGTTTCTGTTTTGAAGGCTCGGGTTTTTTCGATTCCGGTTTTTCTTTTTCTGACTGAAAATATATCCAAATTGTAGCAATGTGCTGAGAATTTTAACCGTAAATAATGATAATTATATTTCAAGGAAATCTTTGTTTAAAGTGCTAAATTGGGTCACGGTCTCTGAATACATTCGAATCAGCTGTTGTAAATACATATCTAAATATTAATATTTAACTAGTTCAGTGCTGCTTGGAGATAGAATTTTGATATAATGAATTTGCCAATATAAAAAAAAACCCCCAGTCATGAAAATATTTCGGGTATAATACACTAGCGGGTATCGAAACCGAGAACTCGAGAAAATGACAACTTGCTAACCTTTCTTTTAATTCTAGATTATTTGTTTAATTCTAATTATTCTAGAAATATATTGTCTGGCTTCTTATTAATGAACTCATGAATATTACTCAGTATCCATGCATTAGGTTGGATAAAAAAAAACAAGAAAACACACCTTTCCACTTTTATCTTCTTTACTACTACTCTCCTCTTTACTCTTCTCCGCTTGCGGTTCAGGTTTATCATTCTTCTTTTCTGAATGATCTTTCTTTTCAGATTTCTTTTCTGTACTCTTATCTGGCTTGTCTGACTTATCAGCTTTCTCGGTTGTTTTTTCTGCGGTTTTTTCGGGTGCCTTCTCTGCCTTGTCGGTTTTTTCTGCAGCAGCTTGTTTCTCCTTCTCTGCATTGGCGGCCATTTTCTTTTTCATATCTTTTACTGGACTGTTTGTACTTCTCTGCAAAGGTCAAATGAATTCTTAGTTCCGGCTCTTTTGGGTATTATAACTTACAAGTAACTTGTAAGTACGTATGTCGCTTATATAAAAATAAATCAAGACTGTCTGTCTCCTATCTCTGCTAAAATATAGAATTGAGATAGAGAAGGCACATATATATGTACATTAAAAGTATCTAACTACTATTATTGTCTGAAAGGAATTGCTCCTGGGAATTCTGCGGTAAGGGTTTTCCGAAAACTATCAATACAAACAGAAGTCAGGCAAAAATAACCTTACTACGAAAAACCGAATGTGAGTTTGTGGTGTCTGATAGGGTCTATTTATCATCAACCAATTTTATATCACCTTCCAATTAACTATTGAATGTCGTAATAGTTTGTAGTGTTTAAGTATTTTCTCATTTTGAGCTTTTTGGCAAACTTTACAGGATGGTGGAGTTTCTTAACAGTATTCAGCCAAAAGAAATTGTACGATTGATTTACGTTAATTTCGTGACGTAACAGTATCGCTGCATTTGTTTATTTATACTTTCTAAACAAAACTTTCAAGATTCAATAAAAAGTTTTCAATCAAACTTTAGGTACGTTGTATTGATGTAATGCGTGACATCACAACAATGTAATCGGGACGTACCTTATCTTTGTCTTCACTTATTGTCTTACGCGACACTTTTTGACTCATCGTTACCTGGAAAAAAAAATAAAAAAACAATTAATATAATAATCATTTCCATTACAAAGGCAAAAGAAAATTCCTGCTTCAACAAGCTACTGTCTTCTAAAAGTAAGGAATAATTAGAAAAAATAACATTGTGATAGGCTGTTTGCTGAGGATCTGTATGACACATAGATAACTTGACGTTTTTTTACTTATCGGGTCACCTGGATGGTTCTTAGTTTTAACTAGCAGTTTCCGCGTGGCTTCGCTCGCGTGTACATATTTATTTATTTTGCGCGGAACCCTAATTATTTTTTGCAAAATAAAAGTAGCCTAAGGGACTCCTTATAGCACCAGCTATCTGCCAGTGAAAATCGCTCCAACTGTTCCGGAGATTAGCCGGAACAAACAGACAGATAAACAGACAAAAATTGATTGAAAAAGGCTTTTTTGGTCATTCGACTATTTTTTATTTAAATATTTTCACTAAATCTTTAATCGAGATAAAAGTCTGGTCAGCTTAGCTTAGCAGCTAGCTATACATTATAATATTAATAATAATAATAATAACCATTTATTTCAGGCTGCATAGGCCCATAGATAAATACCTTAATCTAAATATACATACTAAAACATACTAAAACATTGTAATATTGCGTTACACTCCATAGGAACAGAGCTGTAATCTTGAAAATACCGAGTCTACACAAATTCAAACTACAGGGACGATAACGCCGAGCATGACAGAATTTTCAGCAAAGAAATCCTACTTCCTACTAATATTATAAACGTGAAAGTTTGTGAGTATGGATGGATGGATGTTTGTTACTCTTTCACGCAAAAACTACTGAACCGATTGCGATGAAACTTGGTATGTAGATAGCTGGAGACTTGGATTAACATATGGGCTACTTTTTATCCCGATATTCCCACGGGGTCGGGACTTACGCGGGTGAAACCGCGGGGCGCAGCTAGTCATTCATAAAATTCTGGTTTCTCGTCACTGGAATACTGTTATGCAAAACCATGTTATTAAGAGGCAGTAACTTAACGACCTTAAGACCTTTGATTTGCAATTGAGAGCTTGATGGTTAATAACTAGTTCTGATAGACGTAAACCCATTATTGGTGGGCACCTTCTTAGTTTAGTTTAAGAGGACAACGACATTACTAATATTCTTTTTCTTTTCATATAATGTTTGTAGAAAAAAGATTAGAAGAGAATATGATGCGAAATGATTTTAAGTAATATCAAGAATGTGTAAAACACTATTTTATTCCGGTTTCAAACAAAATAGAAAGAATCTATACAATTTTAGACAAAGAGCGCCCTAGAAGTGGAACCTGACATGGAGGATGATATAACCAACAAGTGATTGCTGTAACTATGATGATTATGGTAAAAAAAATACGATTTCCAAAATGATAAGAAGGTCGTTTTTATTCTGAATCACATAATGTATATTTATTTTAAATGAATTCACTTATTTCATTTTGAAAATAAAACGTTTCCAAATTTACAAAACTTGCGTAGAAAAAGATTGATTAGAACAGAATTATGATCTGAACTTTTTTATCCGATTATTTCTTTTCAGGTTGCGAAATAAGCTATCACAACATACTTTTCAAGACAAGTTAAGACGACCAAAACTTACCCCATTAACTACACATAAGAGTTTGTCCGCCACAGCACTCATTTCCCTACTCCGCAAAATCATTAGCCCTATTCGGTATGCACTACACGAAGTCTGAATGGATACAGCTCTCAGTTAACACTAGTCTATATCCTAGACTGTGTGTGTGAGAATATTCTTTAGTATTTGAAACTTGCGAAATATATTTAGCGCACTTTCACCAGATATACAATGACACACAGTAGAATGTATTTATTTTTGCTTCTTACGTACTATGTAATGTATTGTTGACACAATATATTCCACAAGTGGTTGAGAATCTTCTCCACGAATGAACGCTTTACAGTGTTTTTATTCAGTGGTCTTCATTTTGTTTTTCTATTTTTCACTAAGGAACATTTGTAATTAAAAAATATAGATCGATTGATTGAAATATGAAAAGTTTACAGTTTAAGTAAACACATTTTAATAACTTTGTACGAAAAAGCGCTGTCTAGATACCAGTATTTTGTAACCCCCGACGCAAAAAGGAGGGTGTTATAAGATTAACTTGTGTATCGGTGTAGGTGGGTGTCTGTCTGTGGCACTATAGCTCCTAATCGTTTGGACCAATTTTGATTTTTTTTTTGAAAGATGACTTGACGGCTGAACAGCTTTTCTTGGATTATGGCTAAGAACACTCTCGGCGTCCCCTTAGCTATAATTCAAAAAAGAAAATCATCAGCTCTCAGTGGAAATGATTTCAATTGTTTTCATAATTGTTGTATATTTAAAATGTATCTCTAAACCAGTTCTTTATCGGTAACAAGAACACTGCGTGTTCTCTAATTTCATCCAATCGACTTAATTTTAAAACAAGTCTTTAATACAATTATACATTTATATGTCGTTTTAGAGGACATTCCCTTATGAAACTCAAAACACCTACACGCCCATACCCTACCCTGGCCTTCAACAGACAAGAACTTATTCTTAAGGTGGAGGAAAGGAAAGTTTTTAAGAAATAACTCAGCAGGAGCGGGGTTTTCATTGTCTCTGGATCCGTTTTGTGGACAAGGTTTAGCAACCTGACACGGACCTACTGTAAACGTGACTAGACACATAAGGAATGAAAGATTTAAATTTTATTAATATCCATTGCTTCTATGATTCAAAAGACAATAGAACATAATGTGTATGTAATAAACTCGCATTCAATATTTTTTGTTTTTCACCATGTAAATAAGGATAATGTAACGCTTGCGGGATAGAGTCGCAATTATTGAGGTAGAATGTAATATAATAAATAACTTCACACATCGTTCACATGGGCATCTGGTAACAAACTAGGTAGAGCAGACTGCTGATAAACATACTTATATATTTCTAAATACATAAATATTATAGATAAATTACACCAGATATAGAACAAATGATCATGTCCATCACACAATTATTTGTCCTGCGTGGGAATCGAACCCACGACTCAGCAGTCAGGGTCATTAACCACTAGACCAACAGGCCAGTCAGAATAATACTAAGTACTCAGACAAATTAAGGCACTAGTTTCGCTATACCCTGTACGCAAATCTCATCGTGATACTGAATTAGATATTTGAGATTTACGTAGGGCTGCCATCCGTCCAGGTTTCCCCGGATTTATCCTAGTTTAGAGGGCGTCCGGGGAGCGTCCGGGCGGGGTTTTCAAAAAGTGTCCGGGTAAAACTTGGACACTCTGTCCGGGAAAGAATCTTGATTTCACCCATGTGTCCGGATTTTTTAAAGTTTTTGTCCGGCGTCGGAAATGTAAGTGATGGCAGGCCTAGATTTACGGCACACAATATCGATAATTTCGTTATTTGCTATCAAAACACAGTACAACGAAACTAGTGCCCTAATTTGTCTGAGTACTTAGGAGGAAACCGATCACATTTTACTACTATTCTTGTTGTGATACTGCAAACGTGATCAATTTTGTGAAGACGATAATTAAAGAAAACATCGATCCTCAAGTTATAACTTTTTGTGCACTCGTAAAGATCTCTTCTTAGCAAATTGCACGACCTAATAAAGCAGGTGTTCCTCAAGTAACAAAGCATGATTCTGCTCTTATAAGAACCTGTTTCAAGGTCGCTGTGGAGTGGGGAGTTCTCTTAAGAATATTAGTTCCCTTCTAACGCAACACAAATAGAGGAGAGGTGAATGAACTGTGACGCGCACACAGACGCGACGACGTTTTAGTGTGTGGTACAAGTATTATAAAGGACACGACTTGATTTTATATACAAATTACGTAAATTTTTTTTACTGTTCACATTTGGAGCTCTCCTATAGGAGCCTAACTACAGAACAAACATAATAGGGTGTTTGAGCTGGCGAAAGGGGTTACCAGAGCTCCTTTGGAAGGATTAGAATATCAGCAAGGCAATGACTAATACCTCTACTTTCTTGGTTGAAGGAGTTAGTGTGGTGCAAACTGTATACTTGCCTTAAAAAAACTATAAAACATAAACATTTTCTGTAGTCCAATTACTTTTTCGTCTGGCTTGGATAATAGGATGCAAGTATGGTGTGTACAAGTTTAAGTATGGAGTAGCTACACCGCCATGAGAAACAAGTTGCTTTAAAGATAATGTTACGAATAACCCGCGCCATCTATTGACCACTATAGTAAGTCATAGAGAGCGACAATGTAAGAGTAAGCACGCCATCTGTTGATAAAACACGGAAGTAGTAATCCATTAATAGAAAGGGCCACGATGTATTGGAACGTACTAGGTTGATTGCAAGTTTTCGCGAAATGTCGCGATCCCTCTATGAGATAACGTTTGGCTATATAAGACGTTGCATTGCAGTTTTAGTTTTCAAGTGAGTAAGAAGCGAGTAAAGTGCGATAAGTGAATTTAGAAGTGAAATTGTGTTGTTGTTAGTTTCCTGTGTATTTTGTAATTTATTAATATAAATTGTGTATATTTTAGTAATAAATTGGTATAATTTTCTAATCCCGAACCTCACAATCGCTCGTAATAATAATATAAACAACTTAATTTATGTCACTCAGATATTTAAGCGCTGATGAAACTACACGGAAGATGTCGTGGTTAAATATCGTACAAAATATAAAAGGAATTATTGGTTTTATAACAACCTGTTCAAATTCGTGGCAACAATATATGTATACATGTATTTCTTTACAAATTATAGATTCGCCTCGGACAATTAACTACAAACACTTAAACTATAGTTAAAACGAGTTTTGTGTAAAATTTTGTGGAAGAAATAAGTAGTATGGAACGAAAAACAAATTGCCTTCGAAAGATTTGTGATACACTTCAAAGTGTTTTTGAAGTGTATCACAAATCTTTCCAAGAATAGACCAACTTAAACTCGAATCTTCACTATATTATGTGTTATATGGTTGTGTCTTCGCAAATACTAGTTTACACAAAACCTTTTATGTGCCAAGGCCATTACGGAAATACATATATGCTAACAAAATCACAACAAAATATTTATTTAATGTGGAATAAACGAGATCACTAGTCCAACCACATTCCATTCTTAAAGACTTCTGGTAACATAGTCTCTGAGTTGGCACACTTGGTACGTATTTTGCCCATCTTTTAAACCGACAATATAGAGTTTAGTTTTTTTTTAAGATACAATGTTGTTAAACTGTGGAGGCTCGTTTTTGTAACAAGATTTAAACTAATAACAACAAATATTTGTTATTAGTAATAAATCTTGTTAATAGTCTGTAAGCCTTCTTCAAAAGTAAAATAAATAATATATTTTATTTATATGTCTGCATTATTTACGTTTATTGTACAAACACATGTACATTTTTTTCTTTGTGAACAATTAATTCATGAAGTAATATTCATCAGTTACCTTATGTCACCTGTTTTTGTCTCCCTCTTCGTGTCTTACAGTTGCTTACCATTAAGATAACAAGTAAATGCACAGTCGATCATATAATATAATACGAACGCACGATTACTATTTACAGACGAAAATTAAGGATCTTACCAGATGAAAACTATTCTATTTCACTGTTATATATCATAGAGTAATCTGAAAGCGTATTCTAATCATTTTAGGTAAATATCACCCAGCTATAGAAATCTTTAATTTTTGTTATATTCGCTCTATCTTCTACCTTAGACCCTACAATAGTCGATAAAAGCCATCACCGTAAGGGCCGCTATTACACTTGTAGCAACAGATGCTATGCATCACGTATTTATATATGTTCGTATATTTATACCAAGTTTATTTTCAATTCTATTTGGGAAGACGATGAGTGGTATATTGGGAGTTATATAAGATCCGGTTGTAACGTAAGATAATTTAGAATGCAAATGC
Organism: Euplagia quadripunctaria; assembly: GCA_963859945.1. NCBI lineage: Eukaryota > Metazoa > Arthropoda > Insecta > Lepidoptera > Erebidae > Euplagia > Euplagia quadripunctaria. The sequence goes on along the minus strand of OY982582.1, from coordinate 15,674,155 downwards.
GAAAGGTGATCTTATCGCAGTTAAGTGGATGGTAGAAGCGCTTTTGTGACCTTTAAATATTGACAAAAATATAGTAGAATTTCAAATATGTGTAACACGCTGAACAATCATCAGGTAATTACTAAAGCCGACTGTATCAGAAACTGAAAATATGCTAAACCAAATATATAATTAAATAATTCTGAAAATAACACTTGTTACAAAAAAAAGAAAATTTATTAAAAGAAAAGTTTGACTAGATCTTGTTGTCGACGTGGATAAACAATTGAGACCACCTTTCTATGCCGGAAAGTGCGAAAGCAGTTTCCACTTGTATTAGCACTCCCGGTATTTTCTTACAAGAAAACCAATTTAACGGAGTTTATAATATGCCGCATATGTTTAAGGAAGAAATCATTAGACGGTGCTTCAACAATAATATGTTTACGACAATAAACATCAAGTTTGTTGGAATAAATGAACTAGGATTATATTAACACATTACATGCATTAGTAGGAGGCCAAAATAATTCTTGAAATGCATTATCACGAGGATCACAGTGGAGTATCACGAGGACACTGCACTCCACTCACCACGTGACGGCTATCGGTGCGACAGCCTTTCGCTGGAGCCCCTGGTTTTACGAGGAGACGAAGTATGCGAGATGCGGTAGAACTTTCTCCGACCGTCGTATGTGGAGCGAGACGAAGGTCGCCGCCAAAGGGTTGCGGCCAAGGCCCACCGGTGTTTACAGAGATTTCCTTTTGTAAGCTACACCTAAGTAGAAAGGAAAAAACGCGTGGTTTTTGTTGGTTCCATTTACATACAAATTTACGCGTAGCCCGTGACAAAAAGGAATTTCCACACGCCTTAAAATCTTCCATGAGGTACTATTATCTGTCTGAGACGAAATCGAATAGGTCCACTCAAACGGACAAACTTTGTTTAACTATACATACATACATATACATAATAAAAAAAAATAATGACAAAAAAAATAACTTAGTAAGTCCGATTTTGTACCAACTTTGTAAGCGGCAGTTATAATAAATAACAAAAACTATTTATATTTACTTTAGCACTACACTTCACTATTCAAAAACAAAATGCATCACGATGTTCACAAAATGCATCACGATGTTCACAAAATGCATCACGATGTTCACAAAATGCATCACGATGTTATTCACAAAATGCATCGCGCGATAATTTGGCAGTAAACTGGTTCTATCTCTATCGGATTCCCAGTACTAGCAATCGGGTTACCTACCGGCAGCTTTCTCTAAGCACGCCATTGTTATTTTATTGATGTATTCATAGTACTAGCTAATGGTGTAGTACCCACTCTGTTGTAAATTTGTGACTCATCCCCACATCGCTTGTAATGAACATTCTTTATATAGATAAAGCGTACGTTTGTTAGTGTGTAAGCCATAAAGAATGTTCTTTATATAGCTCAATGATGTACACTATCATTTGTAGATATTAGTTACGTACAGTAAGTGTACGAAGTTTCATTCATGGTTGATTGTGTCTGAGAACTACTCGTATGTTGGCCAGAATGCTGTTCGATTCATTTGCAAGAGTTTTGACCTGACCTATGTAACATCCGTGAAGAAATCGAAATTACTGCAATTAAACAACAGGTTCATGGATGGATTAGGATGCTTAACTATAACTTGTTTGTTTTCTCGTACAAAATATCGACAATAGTATTTACGCGGTTAATCAAATACTGATTGTGATATAACCGTGACAACAGAGGGACAAGCCAAAAGATTATAGATTAAATACTCGAATCATCCACCTGTTACAGTCACATACCTAGAGCTTGGCATTTAAACAATTAAGGTTAAGGCAAATTAAGGTAAATCAAGTAAGCCAGGGTAGGGCTACCATCCGTCCGAGTTTCCCGGGATTTGTCCTAGTTTAGAGGGCGTCCGGGGAGCGTCCGGACGGGGTTTCCCAAAAGTGTCCAGGTAAAACCTGTACATTCTGTGCCAGGGGAAAATTATAATTGTTAGATGGATCGTTAACAAGCTGTTTTAATAAAGAACAGAAAACTTAAATGGAATCGGCGTTTTGTTTTTAAGGTGTCCGGTCTTGGCAATTTAGGTGACGGCAGGCCTACTAAGGGGTAACATACACACAAGGGATAAATTATGAAGTACACACTAATGTGGTCGTCTTAACAGTAAAAGCAAACAGAAGGGAAACGATTAGTATTTAGTTAACAATGTTAGCTTACGTGACACTGCGAATCGTCGGCCTTGTCGTTTACTCGACTGTACTCTCAGAAGGACATAGAGCGGGCAAAAAGTGGAAACCTTATGCAAAAATTTTGCTGAAACGAAATATTTCGAACCTTATGAAAAGTTGCGTTGTCGTCTACCCTGATAGTAAAAACCAATTCGAAAAAAGTCCTATAAAATCTCTTACACGCAAGAACACGCGGGTGTATTTTTGAATTTTTAAGTATTCATTTATAAGCTGGCATTTAAAGTATATTTAGTATAAAATTAGATTATATTTGCATACAATTTTATTTATTATGTAACAACTAGTAACAAGTCAGCATACTGGCGTCAAGTTACAACCTTGGAAAACAAGGCCACACAGGACGTGCACAAAAACTTTTGTTAATGGTATTTTTTATCAACTGGCAACAATCGATTTCGCCTGTTGCCGTGTGGGCGACGAAATAGTATGTGTGAATTTGCAGTTTTTAATATTTAATAATATGATGGATTATCTGACAGTATAATATAAGACAGGTTCACTGTGAAAAAATAATAAACAATACTAATTCTGCCATAGTTTTCCCAACAAATTACAGTATAGAAGTCGGTCTAGGGTCTAGTTACTTGTTAGCCACTACGACTGCGACAAATAGTTTTTTTTTACAGCATAGGGTAGAATTTTCTAACAAAAAAGACTTCAACGACATTCATTTGAGTGAAAAAAAAGAACTAACACATGAAAATATGTACAATGCTTTAGTGAAACTATCATGTGCAAATTCGTTCATTACTTTTTAAGAAAATCGCGTACATATAATCATACATACGGATCGAATAAAGAACCTCCTTTTTTTAAGTCGTTTAAAAATACCGTATGTACGGTATTTTTAACCGTAAAAAGTACGATTACAGTGGAAGAATACAGTGACGCTAAACAAGTATATAGGCTACTTGATGCATGCAGTGCTCTTGTTTGAAACCTTAGTAGTATGAAACATAAAGTGAAATTGTGAGAGGTGAAGTAAAATTTTTGTCCGCAGTATATTAGACAAGTGTTGAAACATTCTGGCTTATCTTCTTGTATATACCCTTAACCTTAACCTAAACGGCAGACTATGTGTGCCAAGCACTTGCTAAACCGTACACCCATTTGGAGAACTAAACTGCATTGCAAGGCTTACATTTGATTAAGAAAGAAAGATTTGCATGGCAAGCGAAACTAAAAAGTATTGCTTTCCCTGGAAATCTTACGGATATCCAACTAAGTCAGTCAGTTAAAAGTTGTAGAGATAAGACGCCCATTGTACTCTAATTTTTAAGATTTGTTTCCACTGTATCTTATTAATAGTGGACAATAAAGAATATTTTATCTATCTATCTCAGTCGGAAGATATTTCGAAGTAGAACAGAACAAAACGGCGAGGCAGAGACACCGTTGCTTCTGCTTCCAGGATTATCGGCTGGTCGAAAGGTGATCTGTGCTAGACCATACCAGATTTCCAATAAACCCAAAAACAGCAATATATATAACTATAATTTATTTATCAAATTTTAGTTTTTCAGTAAATGTATTTCCAGTGGCTGGCTTTCAAAACTTTCACAATTTAATTTATAATAAACAAACATCTGAAATCTAGACGCTAAATAGTTACGTGACTGTCTACCTCTAACAAAGAAACATGGCTCAAATCTTTTGTACCGTTTTTGTCCATTTCCATCATCGTAGCTTATAAAATTCACGTCTGGTTCATTGATCTCGTACGTTCTCATAAAAACTTTAATTACCAATGATGGGGCCTTTTTACCTTAAGTAATGGCGAAAGATAAAATAAACTCACTGAATACCTCGCGGAGAGGTAGGTACATGATTTTTTTTTTTACCGACGTGTATATCTATTTTGTGAAAATACTTTTGGCGATATCTTTGCTTTTATTAACGATTATAATATAATACCTTTAGCGTACTCCCAAATAAATTAAATAGAAAATTCATACAACAAAAAATTTGATAGAACTGTTTGTTTTTACAGTTTTAACAGACTTCAAAACAACGTATATACGAGTGTTTAAAATATACCCTCTGTCACTCCCATAACTGAGACGTGATGAAGAGAGAATGATACATGGTCCTGATATAACATCGTCTAACGGCTTAGGCTGTAGAACGTGCCAAATAATTAGACATACCACACATATATATTATGTACACACGATTTTTTTTTTCTATTCTGTGATTCTTGTGTGTTTTGGGCGATTGTGAACAGATTTTCCTCTATATCGGTCGGGAGGCCTGAGAGGGTTGAATTCCAGGTACTTTAACTGCTATGAAATTTTCAATTATAATCATAATATACCTAATTCTATAAAATCACTATCATTGGTCTAGAAAACAAACCAATCTATCTGTACTTCATAAATATTGTCAATTAGCAAGTAGTAAAAACCAAAGCGTATACGTTTTTTTGGATGGCTGCCATAGAGTTCAATGGACGCGCTAATGATTGTATGTATACGCCATACTTTGAACCAAGGTTTGAATCTTATACGCGTTTAAATGGACACTAGAAGAAGTAGTCAAACTATAACATAGCAATACAAATAAATAAAATTGAAGTATCTGTTTGTAATGTCATAATAATAGTTTTTTAACTTCATGCAGGTTATTTGCATGATATCTATGCCTAAAAATCAGTTCTTAAAATTTTTGTCCGTCTGTCTGTTTGTTCCGGCTTTTGAGACTTTTACTGGCAGATAACTGGTGTTATAAGAAATAACTTGGCTACTTTTATTTTGGAAAAATAATTAGGGTTCCGCGCAAAATATATAAATATGTACACGCGAGCGAAGCCAGGCGGGAACTGTTGGTTATATACAATAATTGACTGTATGAATATAGATTCATACAGTCAATTATTGTGTACATAGGTATAGCACCTCAAATTCGGATCAGAGAGGCAACGGGAGGTCGAGTGGTAAACTGGGCCTTGAAATGATACTGGACCCCCCGTACCGTCCGAATGGACCCCAAATGGATGGGGACGGAGATAGGGTAGGAGGGCAAAAGGTAAAATTTTTCGACGAGGCAACCGAAATGCGGAAAATTTGACGTGCCATTGCCTTGAATAATAGTGAAAATTAAATATCATAAAAATTAAAAGTGAAAAAGATAGAAACTAAACGCACAAACATACCAAATCTTTTGTAATTTGCATGTGTTCAATCATTTTAATTTATATCGTCTGAAAAGTGTAGTAATAGTTATTGAATATATTTATCATAATCATGCGAGCATCTTCTCACGTGTACTCTATATCATAGAACTTGTAATTACCTAAATTAATCTAAGTTGATATATTTTGTCACTTATTCGTTTTCTCGAAATTAATTATTTTTTGATTCGAATTGAAATTTTCCTTGAAATTAGGCCGTTCATACGGCGACAGTGTTTACAAACAGATAAAGCAATATTTACATAACATGCAACGAGGGCTGCGCACCGGGTCATATGCAATCCAATGACTTTGTAAATATTATATCATGCATAAGTGTACTTAGTACTATTAATAATGTTACAAAGATAAGACAGTAAAAACGAATACTAGGTAACATATCTATATAATATGCTGTAAATAGCGATCAATTTTTTCTTATAATCGACGCCTTATGGTATACATAATAGTGATGTGCCGGTATCCGTATCCGTGGATATCCGAGCGATTAAAGAGATCCTTATCCCTAACTTTTTGGCGGATCTTTTACGCTATTATATTTTATTACGCATGAAATACTAAATATTATGTTGCAAAAATTCAATATCTAATGTAGTGAGTTACGAATATTACTGACAAATATAAGGTACTATTGGACTATCTGTATAACGAGATCAAACCCCAAACCAATGTGATATGTGTATTTAAATAATTATGAAAAAAAACACGCGCAATGCAAGTTGAAACATATCGTGTTAATAGTCCTCAACGTCAACTATAGTGTGCAGGTCACGCGTATCGGCATCAACTGAGAAAAATACTTGAGGTCCGTGGATCTATTCGTGGATCTAGACACTACTAATCCGTATTCGTGTCCGTATCCGCGGATATACATTTTTAAGGTTCCGGCACATCACTAATACATAACAATTCCCGTACCTTCTGAACCGGCGGACCTACACAAGTAAGATGCGTTCTCTGGCAGGCTTACAACTCGCTACCCACTCCCGTACCTACTTCTTACAAAATCACTCCGGTCGAGCCGGCCCATACGTGCCGAAGCATAGCTCTCCCACAGTATGCTGTTTATGCTCTTTAGAGCATACCTAGACTCGTGTATAAAGGGCGCCTCTGCGAATATAGAGATAGCGTCTATTTCTAGGAACTTGTGGCAGCCACTGTATTGAGACCACGCCACTGTGCCGATACAATTTTCTGTTCAGAACACTAAAAGTATTAAAATGGCAATCAGGGCTAACAAGCTTTAGCATTATCAACTTCAAGTGATAGTGGTTACACCTACTCTAAGTAATTAGCAATGCTAGTGAATGTCCAATGTAAATTTGACCTTACATGCCCACTACACTTTTATTTCTTAAGAGGCACAATAAAAAAAAACAAAAACGTACGACAACAGCCAGGACTACGTCCTCTCATGTCTAAATTGGCCTGCCATTATTTCAATTACAGCCAGCGTGACATGTCTTTCGCCTCCACACATGCACAACATACGTCGCATTTCAGCTACATACAATCGTCTTCCATCCGTCACTTTCATAGCCTACCTCTTGTCATCACAAAACAGCAGATGGATATGGGAAATTGAGGGTCACAAAAATTCCAATGATCAGCCGTAATTTTACCCACGCGTTAACTTTTGTCACAAACATGCATTCCAATATATTGATGAAAACAGCATTTCTTCAGGCGGAAATTTGGAAAAATCGAGGGCTGCTTACACAGGGACATCGCCCGTTACAGACTTACATATAATTCACACATAGTTGTTCCTGGTTAAGTAATACTAGCTAAGTCAGGCTAGGATGGGTGACCATTCTTAACACATTGAGACCCCTCCGTACCTCGGAGAGCACATTAAAGAGTCGGTCCCGGGTGCCATACAAACATCTGTGGCATTCGTTACGGATAGTTGGAGCCTTAAGAAGCCCGACAACCTGGTCTAACTGCAGAAGTTCGATATCGCCTAGTACTTGGGTTGTAGAGGTCTAATGGCAGTCGCTTCACGTAAAATATCAAAGTTCCGCCGTATCGTAGTTAGACTGAAAGCCAACCCCAAATTGGGAAAAGACCCGCTGGATGATGATCACAAACAACTATGTTCCGGATCTGGGCATATTTTTTATCTATTTATAAGGACCCTTAGTGATAACTAAATTTTCTGTATAAAAAGTTATGTAGTCTTCAGAGATTTTCTTGCCTCCGTAAAAGCTTTGTTCTACTATATATGTCATGTAATCAATGAATGAACACGCTCAAAACCATGTCATAGCTACATCAGACTGTACAGACAGGAAGGAGGTCTATTAAAGCGTTCGAAGTTGCACACCTTGCATTATAATGCGCTTGCTTGTACGTGTCGATATTGTGTTACGTTCTATAATATCCCAGGGGTGTCATTTAAATTCTGTGGGTAAAGCTTTTAAATGTGTTTGTTTTATGACATTTAGTGAATACTGTAATATAATTTTAAACAAGAGGTCTCTGTTAATCTAACTCAAATATAATTGCACAGTTAATCTTTCAAAAATATATTTCCCAAAATGATTCCTCACTGTGTGTATCTGATCGAGCTGGATTGCTTATTGGTTAAGGTTTTTGATCTCACAACCGAACGAGAATCTCTTAATATAATTATATGATTTTTACAATCAGTCCGAGAACTGATACATATTGGCAATATCTTTTTTTAGGAGTGATACACATCTCACATATCAACAACCTGTTTTCAGGCATCACACAATTCACTTTATAGGGTGCGATGATATCACATTATTAAGACCAATTTTAGTAGAATGAATTATATTATTATGTTATAGTTATTATTTTAGCAGGGTTATTTCTTAAAATAAATATGCTAAACTGTTTGAAAAAGTATTCGATAAAAATATCCAATAAAATAAAATATATTTACATTTAAATTAGTTATTTGATAAGTTGCGAGTTATATAACTAAAGAATGTCATAATGATCTGATGAATTTGAATGAAACATTACGCAATAGAAATCAAATTATTTGAAATAATCAAAATTCTATGCCTAGACAGGTCTATAGCCGATACGAGCCGATTGTAATTTTATTAGTTACTACCATGTCTGACCGTAAAATTTGTGTTTTTTAAAGAACCATGACTGTAGTCAATTTAAGAATCAATAAGCGAGCTTTCCACTATTTGATTATTTTCCCATTCCCGGCAGTCTCACCTGGGTTTATGGTCACTGCTCTGCTTCGTAAGGTCGTGGCGTTGATGTTAAACGGCCTATAACATTCCCCAAGAATTGGACTAATAAATGCAATTTTTTTTTTGTTATTTCAAGAGATTATTGCGTTCAGCCATAAAAACAATATGTTCTACTTTATTAAATTAGTAAGAATATACTTAGTCGATTAATCTACAAGGCTTTATGTTAACACAAACTAAACCGCATAACGAGACGCAGTTACAGTTTCTTTGCACTCAAACATATTTTATGTAAGACTTTAGATGTACGACTAAAGACACTAAGTCTTTGTGCACATAGATGTTTCTCCTTATTATACTCAAGACAAAACGCCCAATATTTACACATGCATTACTGACAACGAACACGAGTCTTGACATAGTTAAAGAGCCCTCTGAAGATTTGCAAGTTAAATAGCGATAGCAAATAACCGGTCTTCTTTAGACCCTTTTGAGCTTGTTAACTTTTAGATTAAATCACAAAGCCGTCAGACCTGTCATTTAGTAACATGTCTTTAAAACCGTGTGCGTATTCCTATTTTGAAATTGAAGTAATGATAACTTCACACATCTCACACACGGCTGTCTGATCCCAAACTAGGCAGAGCCTGTACTATGGTAACCAGACTGCTGATAAACATACTTAAATATTTCTAAATACATACATATTATAGATAAATTACACCCAGATTCAGAACAAATTATCGTGCTTATCACACAATTATTTGTCCTGAGTGGGAATCGAACCCACGACCTAGCTAGCTTAACAGGAAGAGTCACTAACCACTAGACCAACAGGCCAGTTAACAGTGGCGACATCTACAAGCAGTTAAATAAACTTCAGTGCCACCTAAAGAAGATAAACTTAAATACATAGAAACTAGAATTACGAGAACGTAAGTCTGCATCACGCAGTGAATGTTTTCGCGCTGACTACAACTTATCAACATCAATTCGCCATGGCCCGTCTAGCACAATGACCTAGTATCGTAAGATCATCTAGTCGTGTCAGAGGGACATTACATTGGATCCTCCCTTCACAAGTTTTTCTCAATTAGCAGGGACATGCCATATAGATCTGAGAGATTTGGATTTTAAATCCTTAATTTTAGATATGCTTTACAGAATATTAAAACTATTTATTATTTACAAGCACTTTTGCTGCGCCTGGGTCTTCTCACTGACACTTTAAGGTTCGCACAAAATTTTATAATCAACGTCACAGTTCAAACACCAAAATCTTGAACCTGTATCCTTACAGTGCTCAACTACGTTTGCTAAACCACAAATCACTTTACTTAAATTCAATCTTTGATTTGTGCTTCAATTAGTAGATAGATAGACCTTTCTAAACATTATGTTAATAACTTACTACTTAAGGTATGAAACTGAACAAGCGGCACAAGGAACCTGAGATTATTTACATACTAGTGATTGTGTGAACGTAGGCCTCGCAAGCAGTGGAGCGTATTATAAGAGTTTGCTTCAAAAAATAAATCACATTGCCACTGATAAAACTTTTTTCCGAGTATTTTGTACAAATTAAGAATGTCGTCGCCCATTTCAGTATGAAAATCAGTTTCACACTTTTTTATGCTGCGTCAAATATGTTTAAACTGCATTATTAAGCCGGTACTGAGCATTATCCGAAATATAAACGTATATTGTAACATAACTTCGGGTTATTGAGAAATTAAATGCCAATATTAGGTTAAAAAATAACTTCAACTTTTGGTTTGTGGCTTTAAACAACAATAACAACAACGAGAAAGTATTGTGACACTGACGTTAGAGTTTTTTTTAATAATGTTTGTGGCATCATCTTTTTGACAGGAATACCATGTATAAATTAAAGTAAAACTAACACTGAAGTATACATTCACTACATAAACTACGACTACATACACCAAATAATAAAATTACTAAACTGCAATATATTTTAATGTGACATTATGAATTATTATCACGTACATTATTATTTAACCATTTTATTTTAAAACGATGTTTATTTGAATTCAACCATTAATGGTTTATTTTCTATAACGGCAACATTTCACTTAAAATGGAAACTTTCATTGATTCAAGTTTTAGTCCTTGTAAGATTTAATTTCAAACCCCAAGTTCTATAGAAGGGATTTAGGGTCGAAAAGTCACATTAAAATCAATTTTTTCTTTTTAACATTTAAAATAATGACGCGAACGTCTAAAAGTGAAACCATGAATGGGCATCATCCTTTGAACAAGAAATCTGGCTGTGCATTGATTCTTCTGTTTACCTCCTTTATTGCTTCTTAAGAAGTTATGAGAGCGAGAAACAAAAACTAAATCATTTCAATTAAATACGGCTACGTTACGTTACTTTAAATTTATCTAATACTTATCAAGGAGCGGCTACGAAAATATATATACTTATTCGTGGATATATATATACTTAGGTATGTGATAATAAGTTTATGATGATCATGCCTACATTTATGCATGTATGCATGTTTATGTATGTATATGATATGTATTTATATAATATATATATTAGGCTACAAGTTACGTACATCTGTGGAAAAATGTTAGTTTGTACTCCATTTACTGTACAATTATATAACATAATCTTTAATTGCACCTACTTCTTCTTTTCCCTGCATCACCCAATGGTTGACTGGTAGAGAATGCCTAAAAAGAACTTATGTTACTGAGCTTCACTTGGTGTATGAAGTAAGAATGGCATGACAACCCTCACAACCATCATAAAAAGTAAAGTAAGTAAGGAACAGTAGGTACTTTTCTTCTGGATAAAAGGTTACCCACCGTCCTTCTCTGTACCCCTGACAACGAATTTCATGATGATCGGTTGAGTAGTTAAGGCGTGAAAGCTAACAAATAAACAGCTACGTTCGCATTTATAATACAACAAATTACAATCGCAATTTTAGTTATGATTATACACCTGGCACGCACGTCTCTATATCCACGCAAAGGTTGACTGGTAGAAAATGCCTACGGTATTAAGTCCGCCTCATGCAACTCTGCAGGAAGTGTAAATAAATAAATAATATTCGTTTAAGGTGTGTAAATACATCTGAAATACTAAAGGTGTTGCTTAAAGTATTGTAAATTAAATTTAAATCACAATGAGTGCGCTGAACCAAAATTAAACTCCATAAAATTACGGAAACGGTTAATTCTAATCTAGCACATCGTGTACCGGGTAGGTAAGGCAATAAACGGACAAGCTCGTGTGTTTACATTATTATCGATAAAATTTGCAAACACTGAGAACTGATAAGTCGATATTTAATAAGTTTAAACCAAAAATGTAGTTTCCTAAGAAATCATTTTAACATGGTTATAAAATCAGTACATATATTATTTTCATATTAAAATTAAAAAAAATAAACATGTAAAACAAAAATGGCATTGTATTGTTCTGTAATATTGTATAGTATATATTTATAATATGGTATATATAATGTTTGAGTAGTTTTACTTTTTTATAATTAAGAATTTAGGAAACAACGTCACACTTTGCACACACGCTACCATTGTTATTTCCATAGAACAAGCATACGGACACACTGAAAAGAGAGCGTTTCAAGTTTGCATATCTTATGCTATCCCAATGCAGCTCTGGCGACCCTTTAGAACTATAAAAGCCATGTAAAAGTAGTCTGCGAGTTCCTCAGTCGAGCGAGCAAATCTGTCGTGTTCTTCTCGCCTTGTATTAAAAAAACCTTTTAAATTGTCTACACAGTGAAAACATATAATAAACATAAAATATCCGGGTTTTACCCGGACACTTTTTGAAAACCCCGCCCGGACGCTCCCCGGACGCCCTCTAAACTAGTACAAATCCGGGGAAACCCGGACGGATGGCAGCCCTACTCTCGCATAACAGGGGGCAAGCCTATTGCCGTCAACCGGCCACTTTGAAAACTAAAGATGGGAAAATTAGGATTATATTGAAAAGGAACTGTAGGTAAGAAGACCTATAGATAGAAGGCAATGGAAGTAAAGGGATATTGTTTACACGGATAGCTCTCTGGGAGCAATACCTCAAGCATGTCAGGGTCGCGTACCTGTAACTTGAACTGGCTGGTGCGGGCAAGTACGAGCCCTCTAACCAAAAACATTTAATAATAAGAGCACTAATGTTCCTGGGACACGAACAAAGGCGTCTAAAGAGCCAACATATATATTTTATACCAAAAAAAAGCCTGAATCCAGAGCAGCGTTAAGTAACAAAAAACTTGTTGAACGCGGTAGTACGCGCGAGTGAGCGTCACACTTCGTTCGTTTTGATACGAAGGGACGGCCTAAGGGCGACCACACATTGTACCCATCTACACCAATACAGTCAGGTACGTCACACGTAACCGAGAACAACTACATGGTAAGATAACATACTATCTGGAACACATACTCAAATGCATGTTGCAATCATTCACTAGTAGATTAAGCTTCATGGATTGCCGCTAAGCGTGAATAAAGTGCTTACCGTTCGTAACTACACGTCCGTGCCACCATTTCATGAGAAGTGCATATTATAAAGAATAATATATACTTTTTTACTTTTTTTTTGTTCAGTATGTACCTGTCGTTTAGCAAATAAATATGATTTGAGTTGCTTTCCCGGTACCGGAAACAGTTTTCAGTGTTTCAAGAACACCAATGCAACCGATGCGCCAAGCAGCTAAAAGTGTTAATAATAATGTTAAAATAGAAAATCTCAGATATTTAGGTAGGTCTACACGGGAACCGGACAAGCCCGGACTTCCACGTCTACAGTTCCTCTTATAGCCCTTAATGACTCCAAATGTACTTAGCTGAACAATAATAATAGCTAATAGAGTGATTAGGTGCGGTACCTACATATGCCTACATATGTTAACTAGTGACTCTCAAGAGTTTTGACCGATAATAATTTCCTGTTACGCCTGGCGTTTTAATAATTGTGTTTGGAACTAGTAAGCTAGCCTTAGGTAGAAAAAAAAATGTATTTGATATAGAAGTGAAGTAAGATGGATCGCGTGATTGCTGTAGTAGCAAAGTTAGTAAGATTTTCAACAGTTCTTTGTTATTGGCCAGTAAATATTGTGGTAATTGTTTTTAAACCACCAAAGATAACCAAAAAAGGTAGTTGGTTGGTAATTGTACCTTACCGTGGTATCGCGTTTTACACAAAAAAAAAAAATATTGTTGGCTATGATTCCTAGAAAGTTTATTTTCCATAACAGTTATGTCAAAGCCAAAAAGTTAAAAATTTATTAGTTTCTTATAAAACATCTGTAAATGAACTTTACATATTAGCTTAGATAAATATAGCAGGCTCTTAGAAATACTACAGCGATTACGTGCGAAATATTTCAAGGTTAGCCGTACGATAGCTGTAAGTGGAACATTCGCGTGAAAGACAATAAGATTTGACACGCAGATTAGATAAAGATAACTCATTGAGCCGAGGACCAGTTGTTTCAATGTAGCTAGATTATTATGTTTTCTTTTTTTTTATGTTGGAAATACTATCTATTACCTAAGTACTATTCAATTCTAAGACTTTGAACTGGACTTTGGCGACCAAATTTTCATTACAAATGTGTTTATCAAGTCCTTGGGTTAGTTTTACATTCTTTGGAGCGCCTTGTTTTGTTATATTTGTATGTACCTATTATATTCAGAAACAAGCAAGTGAAATCAAGTGAAGTATTTTAATTATATGTAGTTTAAAAAAAACACGCTACAAAATATTTTTTTACATAAAAAAATTGTTCTATAGGAATATGAGGTCCACTGGTTCATCATTAATTTAAAAAAAAATAAGTTTAAGAATTATGTTATTAACAAAATAATTAATTTGACTGGAATGAAAGCTTGGGGTGCTTGATATTAAATCACACATCGTTTGTAGCTGTTTATAAGTGTAGAGTTATTATAAAATATAGTAAAAATTACCCCAAGCTTTTATTCATTTTTTATTTGTCTCTAAGAAAATTTTGCACATATCAAGGACCGATGACAATCATCGGTTCTTGATATGTGCAACATTTTCAAATAAATCGGACGTCTTGAAGTTGGTCAAAACAACGTTGAAAGATTCAAACAAAAACAAGCCAAACTAATCAAGCTAAAAATAAGCGATAACCACACGTGAATTTAAAAAAATTCATGCATTTAGCTTTTACAACCATATTAAGACTGCAAGTAAGCAGACCTCTTGATAACGACCGACGCATTGTCTTTTTACCCTTCACATGCCCGCCTACTATATCCATAATATACATATTATGGATATAGTATATATAGAAAAGCATCGGCACCCGGGTATAGGTGGTACACTACAAAAGGTATAGGGTACACCTATACCTAGCCACCGGGTGCCGATGCTTTTAAAGACTTGAAACACTACACATTTGTAACGGTGATTTTCCCTAATTTTAAACGAAACAATGAATACTAATAATACACTGATGACAGATATAGTCGGAACAAAATTGCCATGTGGCCAAAAACTAAAAATAAAAGCCCCTTTCGAAGAGGTCATCGCGGTCGCGCCGAAAGGATTTAGTGACAATTGGACGTGTAGATTTGACGTCTTATCATATTATACTAGCAGCGCCCCGCGGTTACACCCGCGTAGGTTCCGATCCCGTGGGAATATCGGGATAAAAAGTAGCCTATGCGTTAATCCAGGTCTCCAACTATCTACATACCAAGTTTCATTGCAATCGGTTGAGTGGTTTCTGCGTGAAAGAGTAACAAACATTCATCCATCCATCCATCCATCCATCCATCCATACATCCATCCATCCATTCATCCAAACTATCACATTTATAATATTAGTGGGATAGTGGGATGTATTTCTGTATGAAAGATGATGTATGGGCCGTTCGGAACCGGGATCAGGCCTCACAGAAAACCGGCAATGACGCAATGCTTGCATTGCTTTTCGCCGAGTGAGTGAGGTTACCGGAGGTCTTAACCCTTCCCTCCCCCTTGCCCCCTCTTCACCTACTCCCACCTTAAAGGCCGGCAACGTACTTGTAACTCTTGAGTTACAGGTGCCCATGGGAGGCGGTAGTCATTTACCATCAGGTGACCCGACTGCTCGTTTGCCCTCTATACATTAAAAAAAACAATAATATATTTGTTGTACGTTAGTTTAAATTACTCAATAAAACAGTTCGTTGGTGAATAGGTACGTCGATCGACAGCTAAATTATTTTTCATTAGTGGAACCTCCCTTCTAAATAATTACCGAACAGATTTTCATACGGTTTCACCAATGAACGGATATTCATGAGGTAGGTGGAGGTGTATAATTTTTTAAGGTGTTGTGTAAAATGGCTGAAATATGAGCAATACGGCGTTTATTGACTACAGTAAATCAGTCTCATTATCATTACAAACCTATTGAAACTATATGTCTTGGAAATGTCTAAGTTTTTAACTTAGCCGTTTTTTTAATTATTTTAAAGTAACTCTCGACCACAATACTTTTAATTTCTCAATGTTATATACAAATTGGACATCCGAATCTCTTTTCTTGATGAAACTTTTTATATAGCTTGTTATTCTTTACAGTAGTTACTCAAATCTGAGTCTTCGATTAGTACCATCGTAGTCACACTGCAAAACAATCAGAAAATATTCATTGGCAAGTCCAATTGCAGGCTCGATCTTTACCCAGTACCAACATGTACCCACTCTTGACAAAAGCATTTAGCTTAGCTTACCCAAACAAAAACTTTGTGACATCAGTCATTATGATCTAGGACACAGTAGATTGCCGCCCGACCAGGGATTATGCAAAGTTTTGTAAACGTTTTGAAAATTATTTTTACAAACAATTTTTTTAAACACAGTGCACATGGCTCTACTAGACGCTTTCAATCTTAACTAAACAAAACAGATAAAGGCGCAGATAAAGACTTGCTAATTGAAGTAGAACAGTGGTTGAAGAATATCCTGTCAGGCATTGGGGCATACTTGAAAATGTCAATGTCTGGTATGTGTTTAGAAAGCACTGTTTGTTTTTTTCTAATTTAATTTAGAATTTAGTTTTAAGATATGCATAAAACACAGATTTACAAACATCTTTGTTTTATCAAAATAAAGATACATCTTTGTTTTATCAAAATAAAGATACATCTTTGTTTTATCAAAATAAAGATGTTCGTTGCAGATCTAGATCTGCAACGAACAACGATAATTTTAAAAGAATACTAGTAATGTGGGTCACGTATTACTATTATTCTTGTTAACACCTCCAGCTAAGCTGCTAAGTGCTTGTGTTAGGAGTGGGTTCACGTCGGTAGTGCACTGGGTCCCTACCCAGTGCGCTACCGACGAACCCTCAACCACTTGATCGCAAGTCCGACGCCTTAGCCATTACGCTACCGCCGCTTATTTATAGATTTAGATTTACAACAACTATTCGCCAAATTGGATCAAATCTACATCACTAGACACATTGGTGACTGGTGAGCTGACTACTTCAAACACTCCATCATAACGTACAAACATATGATTTTTTTGTCGTATAGTAGTACTGTACACAAAAAATACCAATTTTCCAAATGTTAATCCATTCGATTGCTCTTAACATGATTAAAAAATCAATGAAGTTTCTTTTAGATGACGATGGTTCATTAATTGGACAATCTTACGTAGACTGTTAAATCTACCACCTATTGTCGTTTGAGGGTCGAGGTAGACAGGGAGTAACTGAGACAAACAACAGTGAACATAGCAGGATAAATTGAACTTTTTTCTAATAGGACTAGTCCCGAGTGGCTATGCACAGGCAAGAGTGAATACATTGAATAAGTAAGACAAAGCATTCTAAAACAAAAAATATAATATTTATGTAGTGTTCATTTATATATAACTACATAATTGCATGATGATTTGTACCTACTTAAGTAAAGAAATATAGAAACATTTGTTCAAACTTAATTAGTGAATAATTAGTTAGAGTTAGAGTTTTAGGTAATTAGTATAAGAAATAGTGAGTAGTTTCAAAGAATATTTTGTGAGTAAACACCAAATTTATTTCATACTAACAGTGCCCCGCGGTTTCACCCGCGTATGTCCCGATCCCGTGGGAATATCTTGATAAAAAGTAGCCTATGCGTTAATCCAGGTATGTAGCTATCTACATACCAAGTTTCAAGTACCAAGGGTCAGTGGTTTTTCCGTGAAAGAGTAACAAATATCCATCCTCCATCCATCCAAACTTTCACATTTCTAATATTAGTGGGATGAAACTACAACTCAATTAAGTGATATTAAGTGAGTGATACTTGAATATTACTAATTTATTATGGACTAGCTGTTGCTTTTCTAATTAGCTATTTTTTCCATCCTTCGGGAATAGAACTTTTTTTCCTGAATGAAAGGTAATGATGAGGGTGATAATGTGTATGCAAAATTTAATGTTGATCTGTTGAATAGTCGAGTCGAAGTGCGACGCGCACCGCCGGTTCCGTAAAATATTTTTATTATATGATGTATCTAAACAATTTTCGCAATTTTTCTTTATCTGTGCTATAAGACGTTGCTTCATACCAAATTTCAAGATTCTGAGTTCACGGGAAGTACCCTGTAGGTTTTGATTCCCTTGCGACTGTTGAAAATTTACAGAAATTTGCGGCATAAACGGCTGTATCTTTTGATTGCATTGGCTTAGAAGTTAGATTTTTTCACAGTTCCAAGGGACAGTAGACTTGAGTATTTGATATAAATTCCAACTTGATACCTCCACGCGATCTCCTATAAGGGTTCCGCTTGTTCCTTTCGAGATACAGAACCCTAAAAATACACTCACTTACGCATTTATAATATTAATTAGGCTTATTAAAAAATACAAGTCATTTGTTAAAAAATGCCTGATATTTTTAAAATGTTTACATTATAAATATGTGCTTTTTTAATTATGCAAGAAATTCATATTTTTAACCGACTTCAAAAAAGGAGGAGGTTCTCAATTTAACTGTTTTTTTTTTTATGTTTGTTACCTCAGTACTTTCGACTGGGTGAACCAATTTTGATGATTTTTATTTGAAAGCTGGTGCTTTCCATGTGGTCCCATTTCAATTTGGTCCAGTTCTGACAATGGCATCCATGAGAAAACCATATATAAGTCTTTTTGGAATATTTTTTTTTGTTGAAGTCGGTTTTTTTTTTTTAAAGAATTATTTTATCTTGATCCATACAGCATAGTATGACTTGAATATTTCCCTTATTAGAATAAGATTAAAGTGATTATGATCTTTACAGAAAAATAAATAAACAACAATATTGAAAATAATGTTCATGTACTGATAACATAGTTCATTACACCCACAAATACTGAAAATAAACAAACATTTACTAAAGTTGTAATCTTGTACCAAATAACAAGCGGAAAGGTGTATTTGTAAGGCTGGACTTGTTAAAGAGGTTATATGCAGGTGTGGTCAAACAATAAATATTTATCTAATTTCACATGACACTAGTAAATTTAAAAATATAAATAAATTGATATTGAACATTAGCCAATAGTTTTTCTCACATATAACAAGATAGAAAACAAATATTTATAAGACAGGTTCATGAGAAATGGCTTATTGGAAACAGGTATAGCCCCAGGTTATAGAAAGATCTAACACGGAAATAGAAAGTATGTAGTTATTGATGTTTTTTTAGTACACAACAAGGATATAATATACCCACTTGATGGAACATTGTGTGGTTTTCACTCACTCACTGTTTGCGTTGCTTACTGCTCCTGGCCTGTACAACTACACACTTATAGCATTTAACCATTCTCAATAAATGGGTCAATAATAAGATCATATATAATCCTAAATATTTTTATAAAACAATAAACCATATATTTTTAGGTAATTTAGATCATTCAACATTATATTAGGTGTATAGTATGTATATCTGTCTTGATTAGCATTCGAAGCACCTTAAACTTGTCGGATATGGTTAGTTCAGCCAAAAAAAATTTTGAGTTGTAGCAAACAAAGCGCGCCAAAAGGCCACCGAAACTAGTTTTCCTACAATTAACCGAATAGGTGTAAAGTCAGAGCTCTAAACAACATTTGAAGTTACATAGAAGCAATCGACAAGCTCGTATTTCAATCAAAGCGCTCCATCCAAGGAATGTCTTGGATACGTATCGTAATATGAGAAGAGTGAAACCACAGCTCAATTACTACAAATTGTAATTTACGTATAGACACCGACGCTAAGAACGTGCGCAAACCATAACCTAAACGAGAATCATTTCAAAACAATGGAAATTGATAAAGAGACACATCTAAACATTTTCCTGCAAATTTCCATTTCGTTTTGAATGTTTAGAACAAAAGTTATGCCTAAAAACATAGGTAATTAAAACGATGGCGGGCGGCACAATGGCGCGATTAGAATTTTCCAATAAAATACATAAAAATCAAATGAGAAACTTACGGTTCTTCAGGC
Organism: Euplagia quadripunctaria; assembly: GCA_963859945.1. NCBI lineage: Eukaryota > Metazoa > Arthropoda > Insecta > Lepidoptera > Erebidae > Euplagia > Euplagia quadripunctaria. Next base: position 15,654,023 of record OY982582.1, on the reverse strand, counting down.
AAATAATCCACACACACTTTTAAATAACACTGAACTTGAAATTCACTCCACTTAAGTGTAACGATCAAACAAAACTGAAAATTGTCGTGAAAGCGTCGTTAGAACACATAGTTTTTCCGAAACAGTGTGCCCTAGTAACTCGGGAACAATTTTATATTTTGTTAAAAGCGCCATCTATACCGGAAACATAAAAAGTTGTTTTTTAATGTTACCATATTATTTTGTCTGAGATACATTTAACATTTTACTCAACTTGTCAATTTTGACTTTTTTAATCATTCCTCGAATAAAAATAAAAATATTCATTCATAAAGAGATAAATTATTATCATAATTAGATAAATTATTTTTGCAGGCATTCAAAATAAAATTATTTGTTTTTTGTAAAAAGGTGTTGTATTCTTCATTATGAATTAGTGCAAAAGAGTCAACGATGTTCTCAAAGGCAATAGCTTTTTTGATTTTTGTAAAAATGATTGTGGTGACAGCTTTGATTAAATACCGGTGACAGTCATCGTATCTTCCTCTGGGGCTGGACTTTGAGAGCATTATAGTCTTATATAGTCTTACAGCGTGATTTTGAATCGGTTTCGGAAAAGAAAATTTTATGCTCTATATCAATAACATATTCGTTTCGTAAAATACAAATATATTTTTTTTATAAATTTGACAATTTCTCTCGTTTGGGAACAATATCATTTATTGTTCGCAAACTCGTGGGCACTCATTACTCACACTACGGTCACTTCGTTTCGCTACGATCGACTTCATTCAATGTTTTACACATTAGGTAACTAAGCCGGAAATCATTTTAAAATAAAGAATGGTAGGCGTCACAAAGGCGAGACACGCTGGCACAACTGCGCAACCACGCTCTATGCGGCCGCGACCCGATAATGTTCATCACAAATTGTATTATTGTTTACGTGCCCACGAGAAAGTAAATCGTCAGTACAAATATGCGAATACAGAGTTTAGCACTGATGAACTGCATGGAAGCTATTGCCTTAACATGTTCCATTCACCATCCGTCTTACATGCAGCCCGGCAGTTCATACGCAAGGTCGAAGCCGCCTGAGTACAAAAGTTGTGATATTAAGTCATCCAGTACAATAGTGAATATTTTTGATAAAGGGAAAAGTCAGCAAAACGTGCCCGTTTGTGTATCGAACCTAGCAGACTCGTTTTCGAACTTAAGTAAGTGATAATTTAAACTTTTGAAAGGTACGTAACTTGATGATTTTGTAAATACATAAAGTTCGTTCAAGCTGTGTTTATTTTTATGAGTAACATAATCAATGAAGTTATTTATCTTTAAGGATTATTGAATGGCTTGTGAATGAATGAATTGTTTGAACTCTACTACGGTTAAACTAGAACGAGTGATAAATACCATTCGAATTCCAACTTTTTTATTATTACCAGTACAATTCATTTAGTTTTGTATTTTGGTAGTAATAATCATTATAAGTTACCAGTGTAATATTAAGTATACAGTATTCTATCTTTATACAAACAGTCGGAAAGCGAGTCATACCTACGCGTCTCAAGTTCGGTAAACACTCGGTACACAACACAGTGACGATTTGTGTATTTGATTGAAATAAGTCCAATGCTTACTTAATATGGCAATGGATTTTTTATACTATTAAATTTAACAATAAAGCTTTTCGTACGTCTGAGTCAAGGCGTAAATATTTTTCAGTCTTAAAATAAGTGTGGTTTACTAAATATACTAATCAAAAAACACAACATATATTTTTATTGAACACTTCCCATTTCATTCACAACAAATTTAATTTTTTTTAATAAAAATATAATTATTATAATATTTACAATCACAAAACTAGAAAGAAACTCTTAAATCTACTAATAATAAAACACAATTTGTGTTTTTATTCAAAACTTCCTATTTCATTCACAACAAATTAATTTTTTTTCAATTAGTATAATATTTACAATCTGAAATCTGATCTAAAAAGAAACTCAAGTAGGTAGATGAAATTAAAATACTGTAGGCGGGCAGCCCTTTCGCGTGCTTACGTACCGCGCGGCTGTAGGTAATTATTTCAATCACTGGGCCGAGTCACAATACTGGATAGATAATGTTACTGTGAAGTTACGTTCCTTCAACACCTTAAGAGGCTCGCGTTAGACGGTTGGAGTTCTTCTCGACACGGCCCGTATAGTGAGAGGTTCCTGTCTTTGGAGCCCTAGTCATCGGTATCTTGGTCCCTGTAGACCACCGACATCGGGATGTCGGTGGTCTACGATTTTTATATTTTTAAATATTTATATTTTTTTTTGTTAATATTTAAAAATGTAATTTATATGGTAAGAGATGAATAAAGAGAATAATAATAATATATCTCTTTATTGTGCACAAAAATAATTTGAAGGAGTAGGAGCATAGCAATGTTGGGTGGCTTAAATTACAATTGGCGTAATACAATAATTTTGATATTTAATCGTAATTAGAACACATAATGTAAGGAATTTCAAAATTTGCATGTATTACGTATTTATGACACTCTTTTACATAAAGTATATAAGATGTTATATATTTTATTATAAGTAATTTGTAATAATCCTGTGGTAAAAAGACCAGATTTTTTTCTGTATTCCTAAATTGGTCACACAGAAAAGTATTACAAATTTCTTAAACTTTCCAAGGATTGCGGGCAAATTAAGATGAAACAAAAAAATCCATCTCTGATGTTTTGCGATAAACTAATTTAATAAATTAGTTTATCGCAATACATCAGAGAGAGATTTTTTCTATTGTTTCATATTGATTAAATATAATACCGTTCATGTGCGCATGTCAATAAAAAAGAGGCATCGCGTCTCTATGATGTTTTAGACTAAAAATTTAAAACATTCCGACTCGAAAATCCCTTCAACGATTACAAAATGCCTTACACCATTTTGGAAAAGAGCTGACACTTACACTGGTTTACCGATATTAACCAAACATAGCTAAGAACCACCGCAAGGAAATTGGCTTTCAAATGAAAAAAACCGCATCGAAATCGGTTCATCCGTTTGAGAGCTACGATGCCACAGACAGACACATACATATACAGACATCGACGTCAAACTTATAATACCCCTCTTTTTGCGTCGAAAAAGCAGGCCTAGTTCACAAATAATAAGAGAACACCATACTGTATAAGCAGTATTTAATTTTAAAGTCAGAAAAGATTCAAGATTTAAAAGTGTTTTAGAAAGGATGGCTTTAATATTTAAAAAAACTTGTCATCTATACGAACTTAATTTCATTTATTACTTTATTTTTACATAATTTGCATATTATGCTAATTCGGATTGCCTAGTTTGTCTGTTACTTTGTTTAGCTCTATATAATACTTTAATCTCACCGCGCATGGTTTTTCCGGGGAATTTGAATTATTTATGTTCATCCTTTTAAGCTGTCAAACAAAATGTCAAAATTATTTAACCCAAAAACCATGTGCTTTGTCAACGCGTTTATCGGTTCCAATACCAAGTTGTTGATTTAAAATAATATGGATTACGTGGTGGGTAGTGTGGCAGCCTTAGTAACTGGGAACGTAACGCCTAGCCGTCCAAGGATTATGAAAAGAGCTTTAACACCTACGAAACATCAACCGTCGCCAAACGTAACTCCAAAAAGTGAGTTGGTAGACGATAGATCTATATTTCTCTCACCAAGCGTGCAGAAGAAGAAGGCTATAGTCAAGAAATCGCCAAAAAGGATATTTCAGAACCCAGATCTAGAGACTACGGGCAGTGGCGACGATGATCAAAGTTTAACAAGTCCTAAGGCTGATAAGGTTAAAAAACATTTAAAAGACGATCTTGACAGCGATATGGGATGTAATAAAAATGCAACTGAAGCTAAATCACCTAAACAGAAACAGAAAAACAAAAAAGAGTCAGTAACATGTACAGAGCCAAGTACCAACAGTGTATTTGTACAAAGTTCTAATGAAAATACTCCCAAAAAAAAGAAAAAGAAAAATAAGACCGTTTCTGAAAATTCCGAAATACATGCAAACGAAATGTCAGTAAGTACAGAAACAGAAATGAGTGCAAATGTGGTCAAAAGCCCTAAGAAGATCCCACAAAGGCGTCAATCGGTGATTCATGATGACAGTAATAAAGAAAATGCAGATAATGAATTAGAAACGGAACCTAAAATATCTATAAATACCAAAAGTCCTACAAAGCCGAAAAATAAATCAAAGAACATGGATAGTGTTGAAGAAAGTAATAATGCAGAAGTTGCTGAAAATGCTACTAATGGAATAGCAAAAAAGAAAAACAAGAAACGCAAGAAGAGATCAAAGCAGATGACTGTTGAAAAATCAGAATCTACAGAAAACATAGCTGTGACCACAAATGATGAAAATAATGAGAATAATCAAAGTAAGACTAAAAAGAAGAATAGAAAACGAAAGAAATCAAAATCTCAACAAAGTAAAACAGAAGTAATGGAAGTAGAACAATCAACATTAGAAAATGAGAACGATGATGAATCAACGGAACTGACAAAAAAATCAAAAACAATTGTAAACCCAAATGCAATTACTGATAAAGAATCAGAATCGGAACATGAATCCGATAATGAAATAGAATCAGAAAATGAAGAAATAAACAAAAAAGTTTTTGCCGCAGAGCCAATGGCTGAAGAAAGTTCTGATGAAGACGAAGAAAAGACTAAAGCAGAACAAGTGCAAAAACCAAAAACGGAAAACAAGGATATTAAAAATAAGGGTGAAGTAAATACAGAAGATGAGATTAAGAGAACATTGTTTGTAGGAAATGTTCCTTTCAGTGTTAAATGTAAAAAGGAAATAAAGACAATCTTCAATAAACATGGACAGATTGAAACTATTAGGTAAGTTCTGTCTTTAATGCTGATGGTCACACAACATAATTCGATTCGTTTCACTTATGGACGGTAAAATTTTATTGAGAATTCAACGAAAGATTCTGAATGAAAATTTCAATGCAAAACAAATCGTTTCTTGATTATAAGGAACTGGGCATTAATGATCAACTCACCAACTAGGATTGCATCAAGTGTTGTATCTATATTACCAATAGATTTCAGACAATGAAAGAAACTATGAGTATTATCTAGCATTTTGGGGGTGATTAATGTTGAACTTTATATGTTTGTAGTGAGAGTTTCTATTTACTTAAATGTCTTGCTAAACAAAGAACCTTTTACACGTTTCAATATTTTGTGGCACATGTATTGTAAGTCTTTTAATAAACATGGACAGATTGAAACTATTAGGTAAGTTCTGCTCTGTTCTGTTCTGTTCTGTTCTTTAATGCTGATGGTCACACAACATAATTATGTTGTACCTACTTCAAATTATGCATTCGTATAGGTTATTTTAAGTGTAAGAGATAGTAGATACTCCCATACTACCGTTGTAAATGAAAGCATAGTAACTACAGTTACACAGTAACTAGAGTTACCGTGTTTTCATTTATGACGGCAGCATACCACAAATGATAAATTCCCGATGATACAGTGACTGACCCATCACCCGATAATATGTGAGTTACACTATGTGTAATGACAACCTTTATTTAGAACTACAATTTGTTTTTTTTTTATGGGAGAGGGGAGAACGGTTAGGGTAGAGGGAAGGGTTAGGGCCTCCGGTAACCTCACTCGCTCGGTGAAATACAATGCAAGCATTGCTTTATTGCCAGTTTTCTGTGAGGCTGTGGTACCAATCCCGTCGAGTTCATCAAATATTTTATCTAGTCAAAACTTGCCTTGTAGGTATTCTTTTAACATATCTTATAATTTTACAGAATTCGCACAGTTCCTGTGAAAGATGGCAGATATACTCCAAAGCTGGCAGTTATCAAGAATGAATTGCACCCTGAGCGTACAACTGTGAACGTATATATCAAATATGCTGATGAGGAGTCTCTCGAAAAGGTATTATTTCTTTTATTCTTAACCATTCACAACTGCTGGCCCCAATTGATGCATTTATGATAGGACCAGACTTAACCTAGAAACCAGCACCAGTATCTGTTCAACACCAGCTAAACGACAGTGTATTATTGATTCAGCACTTTACCAGCTAATAAAAGTGGGACCATTATTAACCTCCACAGATGGTACACTAGTCTAATGCTCAGTTCGCTCAAGAAACGATTTGTTTCGCTTACGGACGGTAAAATTTTCGTTGAGAGTTCAACGAAATACCGAATACCGTAGCAAAACGAATCGTTTCTTGATTATAAAGAACTGGGCATTAATGGTCATCTCACTAACTAAGATTGCATCAAGTGCTGTATCTATATTCCCAATAGATTTCAAACACTAAAACAAACTGAGTACTTATTTAGCATTTTGGGGGTGATTAATGTTGAACTTTATTTGTTTGTAGTGAGGGTTACTATTTACTTAAATGTCTTGCTAAACAAAGAACCTTTTACACATTTCAATATTTTGTCGCACATGTATTGTTTCATCAAAAATATACTGTGAGGCGACTGTTAATATTAGTGTAATAATGATGATAATTATAGTGGTGATGATGATGATGTTCAATCGGTAATATCTATATAACATACTAAAGTTATGGTCTAACTGTAAAGGAAATCAGCAAAAGCCATTTTCATCCAAGACAAATAGACTAAGACATTTTTCTTTTTATAGGCCTTAGCAGAAAACAATACAGTTCTCAATGATCACCATTTGCGTGTGTCTCGAAGTTCCTGCACGGGGGCGGAACATGATCCCAAATGCTCTATCTTCCTGGGGAATCTACCATTTGCTATTGAAGACGAAACATTGAGAGAAAAGTTTGAAAAGTGCGGGGAAATTGAGTCAGTCAGGATTATTAGAGACAAGAAAACTAACGCGGGGAAAGGTATGTTAGTAGAAAGGAGTAAAGACTAAGTTAATTTAATTTTGACATGTGAAGGAATTGTGCATTAAAGACAAACAAATATTGAACAGACATCATACACACACGCCTGTATCTCAATGGTAGACATAATTGAAGGGTTGTAAGTCTAAAGGGTGTAAGTGCCAATTTTATTATTTAGAGATATATAAACCATTTGTCTATGTGTCAGTATTAAGATCTTCCCTAACTTGAATAAATAATTAAACCTAATTTAATGTATGCATTTCTCACTAGGCTTTGGATACGTCAACTTTGCATCAAAAGACGCCGTCGAGCTTGCTCTAGTATTAACAGAAGAAGACTTGACAATAAAGAACAGAATAATTCGTGTAAAGAGATGCACACAACTCACAAACAAACAAAAACAGCCATCAGATAAAGGTGGTTTCAAGAAATCTCTTCATCAGAGACCAAATCAAGGCAATCAGAGGTTCCAAAGTGGTCAGAGACAGCATCAAGGCAATCAGAGAGTTCAAACTGGTCAGAGACAGAATCAAGGCAATCAGAGAGTTCAAACTGGTCAGAGACAGAATCAAGGCAATCAGAGATGGAATCAAGGCTTTCAAAGAGATAACCAAGGTGGTCAGAGACATGGGAATAAGGATGAGGCAGGACGAGAAGGAGCGCATAGGAGGATTATGCATAAAAGAAAGAGTGAGGTAATTAATTAAATTAACACCCCAAACCTGCCTTTGCTACTATTACTTCCGTGGTATAAGTTGGCGCTTGGGTTTGCGTGGGATCGTGAGTGCGTGGTTTCGATTTCTGGGTCAGGCAAATTGTTATTAAGATTTTCTGTTAGGAAATTCTCAGTACAAGTTTGAGTCTAGAAATGTACCCAGGCAGGAAGCACCGCTCCACGTAACAGTAAGTCGACTTCAAAATCCAAGACCTACAGTCTAAGTATATCTGTGTTTTAGGATGGTAGCGGTGGTGATGGACCTCCAAACAAGAGACCGAAGAACATAAACCAGCCTAGCAAAGAGAAGAAGACAAGGAAGGAATTCGTTGGCATGACTGCTGAAAAGAAAAAGGTAAATAAACCCACAGTTAAATAGCATTTAATGTTTTGGTGCATGGTAAATACTAGTTGCTACACACGGAGTGTCGTGCGAGCCAGATTACACTTTATTGTGTAGCACCTAGAGTCGTTATTTATTAAGGTCTTTTCAATAACTGGTCGTTCTGTACGTATGTATTATATATTTACTAGCTTTTGCCCGCGTCTTCGCTTGTTAATGTAGATTATGTCAATCAATTCGGATGGATCGTGGGAGAGCCGTGCTTCGGCACGTATGGGCCGGCTCGACCGGAGTGATACCACGGCCTCACTCAAAACCGGCTGTGAAGCAACGTTGCATTGCTTTTCGCAGAGAGAGTGAGGTTACTGGAGGTCCTATATGCCAAATTCTATCCCCAACACGGTACGGCGTTTGGTGCCGACGTGAAGAATAAACAAGATTGTTACTGGCAATTTTCTCCATTCAAACTATTGAGAATAGATTCATTAACCAGAGATACCATTGAACGTATTACGAGGCTAACACTGAAAATCAAAATCTTATTTGATTTGTTTTTCAGAAACGCAAGTTTGACAAGGGACAAAAGAAGAAGAAGGCTCTAAGCGAGATTTTAACTAAGTAACAAAGCGTCGTGATGAGATGTGATGAGTTGTGATAATTATGGTGATGATGCTTCCGTATGTAACTTATTTGTGTTATATTATGTCATTAAATGCTGTTTTAAGATAATAATGTATTTATTTGTTCTGAGAGTAACTTTATTAGCTACAGCACTATGAGAATCGACAATGGACATGTCTTTTTTGTTGTTGTTGTAAGGTTGTTAAATTATTACAAATAAATTAGGTTTGCAATTAACACCAAAATTAACAATACATCAGTGTCCTCCAGCGGGTATAATGACAGCTGGTGTATAACAGTTAAATTTGGTAATTTTACAGTTTAATTGGTAGGAGACAAGTCTCAAGTCTTGTATGTTTGTTGATTTTTTTCATGACTTAACGACAACATTACAGTGTGGACTAGACTTATGAAATATCTAGCTATAGTGCTATTTAGCGAACACGAGTGGAATATAGTCATTTTGTTCGATTTTTGATCGCTAGGTGCCGTTTTCAGCGTCACATAAATCGCGGTAGTGAAGTTTACACCTTACATTCATTCGTTATCCATCAATTATGGGTCATTCGACTAAGATTCTCTTTCGTGCACAAAGTTTTGTGTCCTTCCAAGGTAGGCAAAGATGACAATCATCCAATTTTTCTCATTCCACAGTCCTCAAGCTCATTCCACACTCCTCAAGACCTTCCTCTACTACCATTACACACATCGTTTTCTGACCTGTCCATTTTTAGGGCATTACCGATTCAAAAAGAAACACAAATGTATTTGGTACAGTATTTATTGTATAGTTGTCATTACAAAAAATGTCAATGTTAGCAAAAATAATCACAGTCTGACACTTCCAAGTTACAAAATTATTCTACAATACAAACACTCGCTCGCTGCCAGCGCCACCTGGCGGACGCACCAAACAATCCCGTATATTTGCTAAAGCGACATCTTTCGACCGGAGTCATAAACAAGATATTATACAAACGCCATATACTTACAATCTATATTTCTATCTACCAAGTCTATCCATAACAAACTAACTTACTGTACATCACTACGTTAAAAAAATGTGACCATTGTTTATAGATTTTGAATAAGTTTGTGTTGCCTTTCATTAACAAGATGGCGCAGTTGCTAAACTTCATAATTATCTTTTTTAATATTTAATCATTTTATAATACACCAATTAAAAAAATAATTATGAGTTTTTATTTTCAAACCAGTATTTTTGTTTCGAATGAGTTTTTTTTCTGAAAAAGTTGCTTATACACCATTATTGTTTATGGCACCATCTTATTCTATGGTAACTCATTTATCAGGTATCTTCAACATTGAATGTCAAAATCTTACATAATATATAATGTCCTTTACCAAAGATAGCTAAGTGTATACTGTGTTTATTTCAGGAACAAGATACATAATATACCTTTGTTGATATGTAGGCTTCTCTTAAAATATTAACTGATTAATACAAATCTATTACAAACTGTCAAACTGACAAGAAAACTAAAGCTGCGCTATTGACAAGCAATATTAAGCTGTCACATCGACAAGCAAAAATAATTAATATCATATTGACAAATAAAATTGATTAAGCTGTCATTTAACAAGCTAAATTAACAGCAAATGCGTTAAATACCTAAATCTATATTTTCCTGTAATAAACACAAAAAAAAACACATTTTAACCCTAAAAAGCGTTGGACCAATCATTATTGCTAACATTCCCGTTAACCCTACATACATACTCGACACTAACATAAATATAGGCTACTATTTACAATCCGACTAACAGTCATTTAGCTATAAGTACTAAGTCAAAATCAGTTTGTTCGTATGTTTGAGCAAATTAATAGTATTTGGCATTCATGAATACGCGCACTTTTTCTGTCTAGCAACATTGTATACATATGTTTATGTATGTAGATGTCTCCACGTGCGTGAGTTTGGATATATTTAAAATTCGAACACGATAAATTTATATATAGAGCACAGATAACGTTTTGGCGGGTCGTCGTGAATACCAAAGACAATAAACAAAAGAGAGTAACCTACGTGTAATTTTTTTAGTAATATATGCTACTTTTTCTTAAATATCCAATGTTCTGGCTGTATACGGTTGATTTACATATTTTGAAAGCGGCAAATTGAAATAGGTACATGTTTATGTAATGTTATAGCAACTACGTCATTTAGCGTATAATTATTTTTTCGTTAGTTAGTATACAACTTTTGGCGTCTCCCTTCACCTCGAAGATAACTCGAAACTAACTAAAATTCAGACATGGCCCATAATACAATTGCTATCGTAAGCCATCGCAGTGTAAAAATAAAAAAAAAGTGACTGTCGTATATATGACAAAATGGCCGCCACATAACTATAGCGAAGCGAATAAAATTTACATACATTTCGAGTAAAAAATATTATTTTAAAGACATGTTTTTCAATGCCATTCTTTGTTAAAAAAACGAAGACAGATATAGGAGGCGGTGCCTCTGACCATACACCAGAACTTATTTGAGCAATCTGATGGCAATTTAATTTCTTTTGAACTTCAAAATGGTTATTGTAACGACTAAGAAAAGTGCTATCCATGCGAGGGTGGAGACGAAGCCCATGTAGACGTCGGAGTCTGTGATCGGCCAGCCTCTTGTTAGGATGGACCGTAGCGAGTTGGTCGCTAGTGTGAGCGGTAGGCAGAGGGACACGTATCGAAGTATCCAGGGCATGCCCTCGATGGGCCAGATGACCCCGCTGAGGAGGAGGGTCGGGTAGAAGGAGCCGAGGGCGAGCTGGATCGCGTTTCGTTCTAGTTCGCAAGCTGCTGATATCACGAAGCCGAAGCACATGCCGCAGAGTCCTGGACAAACAAATATAGTTGTTAAACTAAATCCATACAAATAAATAAAATTGAAGTGTCTGTTTCTAATGTCAAAATGATAGGTTTTTTAAGCTCATACAGATATTTGCAAGATACCTATGAGTAAAAATTAGTTTTTTCAATTTTTGTCTGTCTGTCTGTCTGTTTGTTTCGGCTAATCTCCGGAACGGGTGGACCGATTTCCACGAAACTTTCACAGGCAGATAGCTGGTGTTATAAGGAGTAACTTAGGCTACTTTTATTTTGGAAAAAGAATTTGGGATCCGCGCAAAATATACAAATAAGTACACGCGAGGAGGAACTGGTAGTATTGTTTAAATATTTTATAGATTTTTGAACGCTATTGTCACATAAGTATATGGAAGAATAATAAGATGCATCATGTCTATAAAATAAAATAAATGCTTAGAGTCTTACACGTCAATTACGAAACAAAGTTCAGGATCCAAATCTACATACATTCGAAATGTGCATAAAAACAAAAAAATTACACTAAAAAAGGCGACGTATGCCATTAAACCGAATATAATAATCATTGTCTTGATTCATTTCCTCAAACATATTTGTTATAAAAACCACTATAATGATCAGACAGTGTAATTTACATAATCAGCGTCATTTTTCAACATCAAAATGTTTTTCCCATAGTAAAAATGACTTGGCCATATTTTCTTAATTACTACAAAAAAAGCGTCGAAGACGTTTTACACAATATCGTATCATTATATGACGAGAGTGACTGGTTTTAATGATCACAAAAAGAGCGTCAGAATTGACAATCAGTGACAAATTTTAGATTGTGTAGGTATATAGTGATGATTCAGGAAAGGTCTACTTTTTAGTCAATGTCATCAATATCTGTTCAGCAGTTTTACCATTAAACAGTGACAAACATATACACGCACCCGCTAATATTTGTATTAATAAAAAAAACAATGTACCTGACCTTGTTTATTTTTATTAATACTAATATTACACAATGTACCAGATAGACGTCCGCATATTAAAAAAAAAAAATGAAATAAGTTTGTTGTTTGTAGGGTTGTAGGTGTATTATAATCATAAATTTAAAATTTAAAACACCCCTGACTCGAAAATCCCTTCAACGATGACAAAATGCCTTACATAATTTTGGAAATGAGCTGATACTCTTACACCGCTGGACTGATATTAACCAAACATAGCTAAGAACCACCGCAAGGAAACTGGCTTTCAAATGAAAAAAACTGCATTGAAATCGGTCCATCCGTTTGAGAGCTATGATGCCACAGACAGACACACACACACACACACACATCGACGTCAAACTTATAACACCCCTCTATTTGCATCGGGGGTTAAAAATTACATTTAGAAAAAGATTAGTGTTCACTTATAGTAAGTATATGTATCTGTGTAGTAGTATAAATATATAAATGTAAAATAAAATGATTTAAAATTGTACAAAATCGAACTTACCCTGCAGCAAAGTAAGCATAACAACGAATACAATATTCCCATTATTCTTGACTTGGAACACGGCGATCATGAAGATAAGGACCAGAGCCGTCTGTCCGCACATGACCACGAACTGGGTGACCACGTGGGAGAACAGGATCTCGCCGGGAGACACTCCAGCCACCCACGACCTGTCCAGGAGACCTTCCATACGTTCCACTATCAGAGCTGAAGATGTTAGGGCTACTGCTAAGAAGAATACGATGCTGGAAGGAAAATTATTACAATATTTAATAATATTGTAGTACATATATGCTCTATAGTTTCGCTTGCTCTATAGAGGTAACCTACACAGTTGTTGTTAAGAAGGAATTGCACGGCCAGGAAAGCTCCCCTCTTTCCAGCAGAAGACTGCCACTAGCCAGGACTACTGGCGTAATGTGTTTTGTTAGAGTGGTGGATATCTCCACAGGATCTAGCGATCCTGCTAAAACGTGTGTAGGGTCTCCCTCACTGTTCTAGCCACCAACTTCTGCATTGATAATCCTGTCGCCCTTCGGACATAGGACTATTATAACACGAATGATATCACTATATTTTTAAGCACTAGTAACCGCGTAGCATCAAGTAAGACGTGTGCTTATTTCTCAAATCCATGGATAAAAAAATTAAGTAAGTGATGACGTCATTCCGTGTCATTTTGTACTAATGTCTATACCAATAGTTTCAAGAAATGTCCAAATAATTATATATTCCAAGATCCAAAGTTGCCAGATCAGTTCTCTGAATCTCCTACACATTAACTGAATTGTATTCTGGAAGAAAACTGTGATGTAAGAAGTTCATTTACGTTAAGATAACTCCTGGCGCTACGAAGTCCGTAAATGATGGGTTCTTGTTGCCGTAGATGGGGTCCATGAAGTCGATGGGGATGTCGCCGAGCTTGGGGTTGTAATGACACGTCTCTAGCAAGTCCTGGAATATGGCAAAATCGTGATTTAGTAAAACATGTTGTAATGAACATCAAAGCAAACTTCCCTCATCTTATCAATATATTTCGTTTAAAGCATGTTTATGAAAACAATGATTTGTTTCTTCAGATTTTGGGGAATCAGGAGATCAGATGTCATAAATTCTGGGTCTCCCTAATTAAAAATGTTAGCAATTATATTAGTAAGGATGAAAACAAATCTTCTTTCCTAAAGAAGCGTGCGCGGGAATATCCGCCTTTGACTAGCCTAAGTCGTTTAAACATGTCAAGCCACCATGAATTCATGCAGGAGTATTTAGTTTAAACTATGCAGAATTCCTGTAGGAGAACTGCATGCTCTAGTTAAACATGAAGCCGTTGCGATGGTCTGTTTAGACATGCCTTGCATGTTCAACTTCAGCATGCCTTGAATGTACTAGACCTAGAGAATATTATGTTTTACTAGGAGTGTCTAGTATGTGTTACCTTAGCGAAGTCCCTGTAGGAGAACTGTATATCCCTGTTGAGCATGAGCCCTATCTGCTGGTTGGACATGTCGAGCCACACTTGCACTTCTGATGATTCCAGCGTATCGTTATCGGCCGTATCCGCTGCAAACGACAATCCAATGTTTAAGAAATGAAGACTTAAGTACCTAAGTTTAACATTTAAGCCTTGATGACAGAGAGTTCCTTTAAAATTTGTAAACACAATAATGCTTATTTCTCTCCATCTCTGATTCGTCAATTCCTTAAAAGTTGTAGGCAATCGAGAGTTGTCTCAATTGTCTGGAAATTGTAAAAACGCTCCTCGAGCTTCAATTCTAATTGATAATACATATTTCCGGCGGCTTCCTATCATCTATTGCATAAGAAATCGAATAATTGAGTCACTAGTCAGCTAGAATGCTAAACATATCAAAATTCGCGTAGGAAAGCGGGTAGGGGAGGCGGGAGAACTAATAAGGTAATGGCCTGGACGGAAGAAGAGTGTATGTGAGTATCTAAACTCACCGAGTGCGAGCCTAGCGACGAGCGAGTCGGTGTAGTTCTCGTTGAAGTAGAGCGCGCCCCACGCCTCGCCGTCGGCCACGGCCTGCAGCGCGCCGTCCAGCGTCACGTAGTACTCCTTCAGCGTGTGGTTGTTGAGGTGCGCCAGGTACCGACACGACAGGTTCTTCATCGAGCACGACGAGTTGTACGGACAGTAGCCGTCTATTATGTGCACGTCGTCGTTCACCACCGCCTGCAACCGACCGATGGCATCATACCACATTCTCTACACCGATCTATACATTAGCACTGACCGATTCGCTATTTTCTATCCTCACTATTTGTAAATGCATGCTCTAAATACTTAGTAACAAGCATAATTAAACTACTTTAATATTTTTCAAAAAGTGTAGGTACTCTTTTTCTTGGTCCTTCGAACCGTCGAATCACAACGTTATTCCTATATACTTTCATATATATCTATTTCAATGATAAATTAGGCTACTAACGTCCTTAATCAATAACAAACAAATCTATATAATTAACTTACCAGTTTCAATCCACTAGGATCCCGTCCAATCGCCAGACAGAAAAGAATTACTTGCATTACGGGGAGGACAAAAATGAAGAGCATTACTCCGATGTTACGCCACATCCTCAGGAAATTCTTCTGGATTAAGGCCTTGATCTTACCACGAGATGTTATCTGAAGGTATTTGAATGAAAATCTTGTTAGAACATTCAAATAGAAAGAAAATAACAATAGCCCTTTGTTATGTCTATTGCTGATAAGAAACGAGAATGACTCCAAAACTAATTAAACATTTTTTATGGAATTAGCTTTTTGGGAGCTCTACCACTGATTAGCACTTTCAGACTTTTTGGCCCAAAATCGTTGTCGACAAATATGTAGGTTGTTTCTAAATGCCGTGAATAAAATGACTTACATTCAAACAGCTTCCACAGTCATCACAGTCAGGTGTCACAGCTGTCACTTTGCCAGGAATCTGAAAGCAAGATATAACCAAGTTAAAACCATATTATTACAACAAAAACTTTTGTGGTAAAAGCTTGTTCGTGAACAGGTGCTGATGTTTGGAGCTGGTCATCTCTGGGCTACTGAAACTATAGTAGTGATTTTCAGGACTGTTTTGGGCGTTATATTACTGCTATAAAATGTTATTTCTGCTTATAAGCAATGAAACCAAAAAATATAGAAGAAAACATGTCGAAAAAGAGCGTCCTTGGAGTTTCTTGTCCGTTTTTCTCTATAGGATCTTCGTATGAAGATACAGGAACAGGCAATTATGTTTATGACTTATGCCGACTGACTCCTACTCCTGACAATCCAATAATATCCATAATTGGTTTAATTTGATTGATTTTTGAACTTACATCGCCATTAGAACCAGCGCCATGTTCCACGATGAGCACCTCCTTGCTCTGATGGAAGTTGAGACCTCGTACTTGGGGGTCATCGGCGGCGTACGGCGCTTCCTCGCGCTTCGACATCTTATTCAGACCTAGGGTACCTCCAGACACGTTGAGGTCTACCACATTGTTTGCTTGACCTACAAAGAAAGAAAGAGAAAAAGAGTGAATATTTAATTAATTAAAGGAATTTTCTGAAGGTGTTATTACAGCCAGATACAATTTTTGTATTAATTGTAAGCGATATTTTATGAGTGTGTATTATTAATATTAATATTCTATTCTATAATAATAATATTCTCGGACATATAACACATCGCTTTCTGGGCTCAAACTAAGCATACTTAGATACATTACGGACATATAGGACTGGAACTCCTCAATAATAACTTCACACATCTCACACACGGCGGTCTGATCCCAAACTAGCCTCTACTATGGTAACCAGACTGCTGATAAACATACTTACATATCACTATCACTACATATTATAAAATAAAGTCCCCCGTCGCGTTAGCCTGTCTGTTCGCGATAAACTGAAAAACTACTGACCGGATTTTCATGCGGTTTTCACTAATAGACAGAGTGATTCATAAGGAAGGTTTAGGTGTATAATTTGTACCCGTGCGAAGCCGGGGCGGGTTGCTAGTTATAGATAAATTACACTCGGACATAGAACAAATGTTCATGCTCATCACACAATTATTTGTCTTGGTTGGGAATCGAATGACCCGTGGCTTAGCAGTCAGAGTCACTAACCAGTAGACCAACAGCCAACAAGCCACTCAACTCTTGGTCTATGGGTATTCCTTACAAAGTAGTCCTCATACTTGAAGTCTTAACCAATATTTAATTGCTATTACTTTTTGAAGATACATATTTTTGTTTGTATAGCTATTTCTTCTCACAAGGCTCAACCATTTGAAAACGGGCGGTTATAGATCGACACTGGCAGACATGGTATTAACTGTTATCCATTTTTTTTATAATTTTACATTTAACAAAGCAACCATTACTGTGGTGACTCTGTGTGTGTTAATCTATATTTTTTATTATACCTAATTCCTTTTTTTGATTGACGATTTTTAATAATTGTTGAGCAATTTTGATATTGAATTTTAATTGGGTTATTATTCTTAGATTCCTTATGTTTAATGTCTAAATTAAGCAAGGGCATGCCATTAAGACGTTCTGGTCGGTACGCATGGATTCGTGCTTTTAATTTCACCGCTACCCGCGTTGAGTGAGTGAGAATATTATGGCATATAAGTCATTTTTTGTACTCAGTGTTTTTCTTTTTCAGTTTCACTACTAAAAGTGTCTATGTCAATCAAAGTTAATTGAAAGTTAAAATAAATAACTATTTTTTATTTAAAAAAAAAGCTCCTAATCACTATTATTATAAAACAAATATAGGAGATTCATGATAAAGGTTTAGGTATAAAAAAATTTAAGGTTTTGTGTAAAATGGCTAAAATATGACGATGATTGTTGAAGATGTCTGGAAAAATCAATAAATGCTTTGCTACCTGTGCGAAGCCGGGGCGGGTTGCTGGTGTGGCATATTAAGCTATTAAAAATCTTCAACCTTCAACCTTCGTATTGATGACAACTTCAATGATTGGTTCTGACTCAGACTTGCATTACCTCTTTGTCAATAATCATTACCATTTTTATCAATAAAAAAAATTGTACTCTTTGCCTGACTAAACAATGAGATCATTGTTAAGATAATAAATGTATCATTTATTGTGTATTTTCTCATATTATCTTTTTGAGTGAAAACAATCAATGTATAAGGGACATATGCCCAACATTAATAAAAACAAATCCAAAATTTTTGGATTAAAGGTATCATGAAAGACATAGCAACCACAAGAATTAAAATTTAAATTGACTGCACGGATGGCACAATGGTTTAAGTGATCACATTGCCACTACGCCGCGCAGAGTGTGGTTCAAATCCCACACGGGACAAAATATCATGTGATCCACAAATAGTTGTCCCGAGTCTGGGTGTTCTTTGTGTCCGTTGTTTGAATGTTTGTGAAGCCCCCGCGACACAGGGATATTCCTAATGCGGGAGTAGTCTTTAAAAAAAAGCCAAATTCCAATATATATTTTCAAGAAGATTTCCGCTTAAATTTGAGGCACTGACGGGAACACTTACATGAACGTCTTCCTTATAGAGGAAGATCTCAGATGTATAAACATGTTTTGTGTAACTTTGGCACCTGATATCTGAAAATTGGCCGCCGGTCCAAGCTATCAGGCATGCATCCCTTCATCCCTACTACTCCATACAACACACTTTGTTCGTTAGAAAATAAGTAAGGTTTGGCGGCCCCGGGACCCTGGTCTATTACAGAAAATCGAGATCAAGCAACTACTCAAGTATGGGGTTTTCAAGAAAGGAGTGTATAGGTTTTAAAGGGTCGTCAACGTGCATGCGAGTCCTCTGGAATTGAAAGCGTTCATAGGCTACAATAATAGCGCTTACCATCAGGCGGGCCGTAAGCTTGTTTGCCACCGACGTAGTAAAAAAAAATTGGCGTGTTTTCTATTTCCGTGAGTGGAGTCGCCAGAACCTCACACGGGAACCACACTAGGGAGGGTTTACATCGTACTAGTAACACATTAGCGTTGTGAGTGTTATAGTACGTACACGCTTACAGTCAGAATTACTGTGTCGTAATTTTGTTATTTAGAAAGAATTTAATTGAAATATAGTGAGCAATAACCCTTATAAGACAGATCATTCAGGTTAAATCTAACAATGGATAGTGCATCAGCCTTGACTGCGCACGAGCAATTTATACGTCACCACGCAATCTCTTATTATGTACAACTACGGTCATTGTTTGTCTTCGGGGCGTTAGGAAATTCCAAGTGGCGGCGACAAAAATAATATAAAAGTACATCAAAATGTATAATATAAACAAGTATTGGAGAAACGTGTGTGCGTCACGTGTTCGATTCTTGATCAGTGCATTTATAGTATGCAATAATCTACATCTAAACTAAATATAGCTTGCATTATGGGTTTTAGACACACTTAATTAGAAACATTTGTCTTTGTAAATACATACGGACTATACATAGAACCACACAGACTAAGGCAAATATTTGGCAACGTAGAAGTCACATCTCAGGTACTGCGATTTTTTTATTGGTACCGGTAATCTCTTACCATACGGAGGTTTGTGTTGCTTTAGGATCGGGAAGAGTAGTGAGTGTTTAAGTTGGAGAGCTCGGATTTCCCGGTATCAGCCAGTTCGAGTGACAGGTATGCGTCTCTGACCTGCCTTAGTTACACGCCCCAACCCACCTGTTTAAGCAATCTCTTCTTCTCTACTTTTCTCTCTTTTAGATCTAGTTAATGCCTGGTGTATTAACTCAAAAAAGCAACTTTTTCCAGGAAAGATGAAAAACTAATTATCGTGTGTGTAGATTTATGTTTTTTAAATGCAGTTATAGGAAAGATATTGTAGGAATCTTGTGTTTTAATCATGATTTGGAGATGAAAATTGGATTTTTGTAGTTATTTCCCTATTGCTTAGATAACAGTGTTTGTATATTTGTTTTATTATTTTGAGTTGAGACCGCGTTGGTGAATTTAGCGTCTATCGTCGAGTGTTGGCGTGCTGGTGATATTTTATGTGTGGTTTATTGGTCGGTAGGTATTGAAATAAGGAATTCGATGGTGAGCATAACTCAAAAATTGTTTTTTTTAGATAGCTCCCTTTAGAGGTAGTTGTGCGATATGTACTCCCAATTTTTTCATCTTTAATTTCCAAAGTGCCCGGATGACGGCAATTTAATTGCCCTCTATTTCGTGAGTGAGACAAATTGTATTTGACAAAATGTTGGTGTTTAATATACTTCTGCCGATCCCTTCGGGGATACAGGCGTAAGTGTAGAATGTATTAAGCCATTATTCTGTGATAGTCACATAGACTGAGCAGGCTTTGTACCTGTACGGTAACGGTAGGGGTTTTATAGTGTAAGCCCTATGCCCTTACGCTGCAAAATCGTAAAGAAAGGCTTTTAATCCCAGTATACTACAGGAACCGTAAACTGGGAAAAAGAAATAGTTGTTTTTGATACAGAGCTGAGGTTAGTTTTTTAAATCACACCTAATACATGAGCCATGTACAATTCTAAAAGCCTAATAAAGCCCACGTTCATGCAAAAATTGCTTCATATAAAGACGATTTTGTATTAAAATATATGGAAATGGTTAGTTGCATCAACTTCTTTGGATTGCGAGTCATCGCCGAGGTGTTTGCGTGTTCGCTTGACCTTAAAGTGAGGCACAATGCAAGGTCCTATATAAATGGGACACGACCGATTTGGACAATTATTTCTCTCATAAAATGTTATACTTGAACATCTTTATACTCAATTTACGAGTATTTTATTCAAGAACATGCATAATAAAATATTTATTAAAAAATAGGGTCAGTCGTCATGAAATAAGTATGTTTATCAGCAGTCTGGTTACCATAGTACAGGCTCAGCCTAGTTTGGGATCAGACTGCTGTGTGTGAGATGTGTGAAGTATTATTATTATTCCTCTTTATTAAACTTAATACAAATATATTACATTTTTAAATATGTACAAAAAACAAAATATATATATTCAAAAATATAAAAAATAGTAGACCACCGACATTGGGTACAGGGACCAAGACACCGGTGGTTAGGGCTCAAAGACAGGAACCACCTCACTATACGGGCCGTGTCGAGGAGGACTGCCTTCTGCATCAGTGCGAGCCTTTTAAGGTGTTGATCGAGGCTCTTGGCTATTAATCCATGAGCAGATATGACAATCCAAATCCAAATATTTTATTTGTTTTTCTTTTTCAACTTTCACGAGGTTCTCGTCATGAGGAACACCGATATCGACAATCATTTATTACCTTTATATTTATTTGCTAATATCCTTTACTCAATATCATACCAATTTTACTATTGGGTATAGTGTTGAAATGAAACGCTTTCAAAAGAACACACAATAATACACCAGTTATTAACATTATGTACTAAATTATTTTAATGTACGTCTCATAAAGTTTACGAGGTGCTTTGTTTAGGGCCCAGTTGTTCAAGATTTGGCCCTTTATTTCCATAGCTGTGTCATAAGACTCATAAGATATGTTGTAACCTATTTAACTAACAACATATTATTTTATTGGAAATATCATTAGCTGGTACAAAAGTGGCACATGCGCTGTTGAAATATGTTCCTTTCTGTATAACGATAGTCAGTCGTGAGCCATGAGCTAAATTAGAATTGCGCACTAAGGGTTCTGTACTGAAAATATCTTTTAGATCAAAGGCGAAAGAAGTGGGACGCGCGTCATCTGGGCATTCTAAGTTGACTGGAATGAAGTTTGTCGCATTGTAAGTTTTTGCGTTAACGTGGGGGTATTCAATTTCAAATTGGTCAACTTACACTTGATACCATCGTCGCGGCGTGTCCTGTCTATTTCAAGGTTAGATATAGATATACAACAAAGTACACAAAACATACTCCAGCGTCATCCAGCGAAGACAAGCCGAACTACATAGTAAAAGTTTTCGCACCGATGAGTGTACATACACCACTCCAAAATCAAACGTTGGGCCGAGGTCCGGCAGGCCTGATCACCTAGCCTGGTCGGAGGATCCTCCATTTGCGTTGAAGGGAGACGACGACCATTCCTCCACAGAGGTATGGACACTGTAGACATTCTTTTTTACATGAAACCTTGTGATTATATGTATATCACTAGCTGCTCGGGAATACAATCGCGTGATAGTTGGTTTTCTATCCCTCAAGACCGTAATTTTTTTGGGGATGACGGTACCTTTTCTGTACTCCTAACAACGTTTATGCAATACAATTTTATGATGATCAGTTGAAAAGTTAAGGAGTGGAAGCGTAACAAACAAACTAACATTCTCATTAGTTAGGATGTTAGCCTTCATAGTTACAAGTATTCTGTGAAATTTTTCGATAAGCTATAAAATAATAATAAAGTCCCTTTGTCCCTCTTGGGATAAGGAACCCTAAAAGCAGACAGTATCAGACCAAGAAAACCTTAAAGCATTAAGACTTGCGTAATATTACCCAACATGCACGATTACACTAATGTAGGTATGTACAGTGCCGATAGCGATCACTATAATTATCTTTACAAGGTTTGACGTCATTTGTCACTCACATATTTTTCGCCTGAACACTTTGACGTCTTATATTTGTAAGTCAGGACTTAATCGCGATTTCGACCATCATTAGGTTTCGACTGTTTCGTTATACTTCATTGAGCAGTTTAACTTGACCTGTCATTGTATAGACTTTGTACCATGACAGGTCAACATATATACTGGACGTCTGTTGCTTTTTGAAGCTGTTTTCGCATAATATTTAAACTTATAATATTATATTGATGAAACTTTACGTATTCCAAATTTTACATTTCTAAATGCGCAAAATTTGCTTAAAAATGCGTACAAAAAATCTTATCACGTATTTATGTATAGAAAAAGAAAGCGCAAAATATTTTGAGCTTATACATATAAGGGATTTGCAACAGGCTTATTCTTATGAGTCAAAAATGGTCATTAGCTCAGGGTAATGCCACTTCGAGGAAGTAGCGCTGGTATTCTTCTAACACGTAATTATATACACGGACGGTGAACTCCCAGGTTGTTACAATAAGAGATAGATAAAGTACGATACCTTCTTGTTTACCCAACGTATGGTGGTTACGGTTATACTGTTCTAATATTACAGAAGTCGCAAAAGTTTAATAATTACTTTGTCGTCTGTCATTCATAAATTGACATAATTTTACGGCGAGCTTTTGTCATTCTGTTTCGAAATTGTTTTTTTTAAGATGGACGAATAGACGTCAATTTTTTTACATTTTTGTTATTTGCTTACTTGGAAGATGTAAAACACTTAACATTGGCGAATTGTACACGTGGGTTAGAGGTCACAAAAATAATATATACATACATTTATATGTTTAAATAACTGCCTTCCTGCCTAATTTCTGCCTTAATAATAAACCTTCTAATGTAAGGCAATTTCGCATACGCAAGCGCGAGCATACGATTTTTACAGACTTTGATATAGAAGACCATACATTATTGCACTGCTACTACAATAACATATATTATTTATCTATTATAACCATAGAATTGTAAGAAGGGGAAAAAACCCGTATCAGTGCCATTCGATACAGGTACGTCTTACTTGACCGTCCGCCTAAAGAAGCACTATTATGGATAAGCGCTCAACGGGCTGTTGATGTCGTAACAATTTGTCACAGGTTTAACATGTCAAAACTGGGATACATTTGTCTTCAAAAGTGGATAGTGTAGAGTTGTAGAGAAGATCCAGCTTATAAAATCGTGAAAGATCATCACTATGAATATCCTTACCTTGCTTCCTGGACAGTTTGAGGAAGACATCTTCGAGGGAGATGCAGCTGTACATGGTGAGAAGTGCTTGAGGTGACTCCTCGGCAAGCAGCCGACCGCTTCTCATCAAACCAATCTGCAAAAATTACATCAAACATTACAATATAATTAAGCTCTATGTATAATTACTTTCCTTGTTAAACTACTAGGTTGTCAAAGAAGTACACGTCAGCGTTATTAGCGGTAATTATAAAAAGTTACTAACTTAAAAATTAAAACACAACTGCCCTACCAAAAAACAATTTGCGCCATAAAGCCGCCATAGTAAAAACAATAAAAAAAAACATAGCCAGTGTCAGTCGAGTTGATGTAAGGATTGTAACGATACCCCATGCATCCAATCTGTTTAGGTATTTAGAAGTTAAGGTGGAATAAAGAAATCCACATAGCTACATATACATGAACATTGAGATCATTACCCACATTTTTGGGTAGTCGACTATAACGTCTGTGTTATTGCTTGTGCGTTGGCAACCAGTGGCGTAACTATACCATTTGAGGCCCGTGGCCAATTCATTAATACATTTTGTAATTAGTGCCTCCTGTGTTCTGCAGTTCAGGAGCTTTGGTGACCGGGGCCCCATCGAGCCGGGGGCCCATAGCATTTTGCCAGCTCTGCCACCCTATTGTTACGCCACCGTTGGCAACCCTGTCTCCTGTTCATGGATTAGAAATCGCTTATGCTCAATCTCATCCTCAAACTTTTAAACCGAAACATTACTGTAGAGTGTAGGGCTCTCAAAGGATACAAAAGATTTTTCACGGTTTAAGGTGACCACTTAACATATGCTTGTTTGTTACTATAGTGCTATAAAAATATATATTTTATATTATAACTACGGATGTTGAAGTCAAGATTATGCTTTTACGTCATAAGAATTATTATACGAGTTAGATTAGTTATAACGTCGAGTTTTTGTCCATTCAGACTACAGCATAAATGTAACGGTCACATTTTTTGTCTGTTGGCTACATTAATGACTGCGGCCAAGCATGAGGCGTGCAGTTTTAATAATGATAGACATTAGATTAGTAGACAACGTTTGTGTGATGAACTGATGATATTTTTCAAGGACCGTTTAGACGTAACGTAATCAAAACTAAAAAACTAAAAATTAATTTTGGCAATGTCGGATTTGTGAATAGTTATTTATTTTCAGTAACTGAGGTGACGCCTGATCTCGATATTTCGAAGACGTGATCCTCTTTTCACCACTTTTTTCATGGCCGTCAAATCGATATGAATAAGGTTATTAATCGCGAAATATTTCTACCTTTTATTAAAAGTAAAATCATTTTCAACAAACTTAGTTAAACATTTCATTACAATTCCTAATAATAATTAGTTATATTAAAAAAGAAAAACTGATTTAAACAAACTTAAATTGATCACGATTTTTTTCAAACTTGTTCCATCATTGGAACAAGTTTTGTTTGTCATATTTTGTTTTAAAACAACTATATTGCAAATACGTTTAGGGGTGAGGGCGTGATTAAGAAACAAACACCAAGGAATAGAAAAGAAAAAAGAAAGAAAAATTGCTTTCAGTTTGCCCTATTTTTTTTTTTCCCACAAGCCGCTATTCGAAATACTTAAAAAAAATAAAAACAAAATGCCAAATCGGTCTAGCTGTTTTGAGGTGTATCCAATTGTTCTTAAGTTTGAGCTGACATTCAATAACATTGGAACTATAAGCCTATGCAATAAAACTTGATTGATTCACAATCAATTAAGGTATTTCTATTTATTACGTAACAGACACTCTTGCAATATAAAAGTAGAATTGAGACCTTCTTTATTACTAATATTGCTACGTAGGTAACACATTACTAGTATTTTAGTCATGCCTTTCGATTAAGCCAGCACTTATGCTAGGATTGGGTTAACTCGGCCGTGTACTGGGTGGAGTGTCCGAACTACGGATGCGGACAAGTCCGACGTCATTACACAACAATCTTTTAAACTCGTTTAAAAGACATCCAAACATTATTTCGTTCCACGAACTTAATTTTTAGTACTTGCTGTATCCTTGATACATACGTGTGATGTTTGTTGTAACAGTAAGAGAAGGCATCTAAACCGAAGTCCATTTCGTAACGGACACGTGACTCCAAACGTGACCTCCGACGGTCAATATTATTCACTAAGATTATCAAACTTCCTATGACCACGAGTTCGCAATGTTTGTTCACATCTCAACTTTCTTATTATCCTTATTTACTTGGTTTTATCTTGTCGTCAATGATGACTGCACGGGGAGGCAGGTGTTTAATTAACTTTTGCGGCGTCGATTGTGGACATCGAACCCACAAACTGGTCCCAACAGGATAGTTTTTATGGTTAAGATAGTTTCTCATGAACTTAAATGTTGAGTTCAATAATGGGCCATTATTAATAAATATTTAACAAGTTTATTATACTGGTTCTAACAAAAATATTTTGTGACTAAACATTTTTAGTGGATAGATAGACAGTTACATTTATTTTTTAGATAAATATGACGACTAAAGAGTATATAATTGCTTTATATAACATGAAAGAATAAAAGATGATGTATGTGTATTGATAAACGGATACGGATGAACACAATTGATGAAACAAGCATTTATTTATATAAATATACCTACAGCCCGGTCGCCGACAGAATGCGAATGGCGAAGAAGTGTTATGGCGGTCTGTAGCTCTGTAGATGCTTTCTCTAGTTGCAACGAATGATAAAGGGCAATATTTGATTCAAATGCCAGTAAGCCATTCTTTGCGAAACCGTATTTTGCAGAAACCACGTGGCATACTATAAGCCGGGCCCACTTACTCGTTAGTACTTACTACAGTTCGGATTAGGCGCAGTTTTATAATTATATATTATCTAATTATTATTAGAAAGAGAAACGTAATACTTGCTTTGTATAACGGCAAATAACTTTACGATTAGGTGGCGGTCCTTGCCTGCAGCCATTGGAGAAGACCCCTAGCTACGCTGGCCATTGTAAACATGGCCGGCATCAACAGACGACGAACCCACGACTGCTTGATTGTAAATCTGAGGTTCAATTATTGCGCTAACAAAACTTGTATGTGTATGGTATTCTAGGTGGTATCATGAGGTTTCGTATAGACCTGGCCTCCAGATGAAGACTAATGTTTATAGAGAGGTATTTTGTCTTTACGAGAGCCCTATGTTCAGCAGTGGAAGTACAAAAGCTAAGATGAATGATGGTGATAACTACAAGGTTATTTTGCTTCTAAAAAAATTACACATAGCTTATTATTTTCCGTTGTACCTATTGTGTAAATGTGTTAGTGCCAATTTACATAGTGATCACGTAAATACCATTAAACTTTGCAAATCTAACAGTGACATCAAGCAACGTGTCAATAAATACAAAGTCTACTCACTAGACAGCTGTAATATTGGTTTTAGTTCATTCCAAGAGAGAGGTACAGTTCACACATTTACTCTTGCTAGCTTGAATAGTATTGTACTAGTAACTAGTAAAGTTTTCTACAATAGTTATTAAAATAACTGATTAAAACTGTTTACTAAACGTTTTTAAAACTGGTCTGATGGTGTACCTCAAAGTTCTTATTAAATCTGTTGTAGTATGTATTTACAAACAATAGGCTAGCTTTAAAAATATCATATGTATAAAAAATATTTTAACCCCTGAATGATATCGGTTTTACAATGTAAACTGATGTAAAATGGCTACGAATCCGTCTTGTAACGCAAGACGAATTCGTAGCCATTTTTACATCAGTTTTAAAGTTATTAAAGATTTATTAAAATTTATTAGAGAGTAATTAAAATGGTTTCTAACCGTGAATGTAAGCAACCAAAAATTGTGCGTTACCAAAAATTATCGCTACTTTTTAAAATTCGCATGAATAAAACGCTTAGCTTCAATTTATGTATATGCTAATGATATACAAGTTTATAAAAACGAGGAAGCGGCGAGGCCTTCATCGCAGCCTTTTGAGGTTTTTAATACAAAAAACTCGAACGTACAATGTGAAGTATGTCGAGAGTTATGACATCTTGTCAAAGTTTATACTAATTTATTTTAAATATGAATTAGTAAAAGGAGGTTAGGCGATGCAAAATTTACGTTTTTTTAACCGCTCTGATTATCTTCATTCTATATTATGTCTAGAAACAAGTTTCAGCATGCATCATAACTTCGGCGAAGATCGGCAACGGTTGGCGGATTCTATAAACCTTTGACAACAGTATGACACCCTTAAGAAATAATTAATAATGATATTTACATCTACTACCCTCTACCTAAACCCTTACTAAACATAGTCTTTACTACGTTTTCTAGAAGACGGATAAATAACCTGGATATATATATTTTTTGTACATACATACTGATGTACCTTATTGAAAACACTGAGTAATGATGGATACTTATTATATCCAATATTTTTAAGTTGATTAATTAATCAAGTTTTACTACATGTTATTGTTTTTACTGTTTTTTTTCTAAACAGTATAACTCTAAACACTATAACTTTTTGTTAACATATTAAGTGTAAAGATAGGTATTTGCAAACAGTTTTTATTAGTTATTTTGTATGACTTGTCTTCCTTGCCATGCGTTCAAGTCGCTGGCAATTTAGGAATTCGACTAAAACACAAAACCTTGCTTCTAGCGTTACCGGTGAGAAGTAAAGCCAGAGTGGTACAGATGCTGTTTAGCCTCCAAGAATGTGTTTAGCAAAACAAGTTTATTCCAAATCCTTCCATGCTATTTATTTACAGCCTGATGTTTGCACGTGATGTGTTATATATTACCACATAATGAAGTATAGGTGTTACATAACACCTATGGTATTCAATATTTGGTAAGAAGTTTTGTCATGTATTCATATCCCGCCACTTTACACAGGTATAGTGTGAAATGTAATTCGTGTAATTATTTTGCAGTAGGTAAATCTTTCTTACATATTTTTTTTATTACTTTCGTGTGACTTTTTATATTATTATTAAAAATTGTTTAAGTGTGTAGCTACTTGAAAGGTATTTGTTGATTGTATTTCTAAGAAAATTACCTACGCAAAACCAAAGTTTCTTTCATTTTTAGACAATTTTTCCAAATCTCCACTCATCTTAAAAAAGTGCTCCTTTTGCGAAGTGCACCGATTGAGAAGTGCACCAGTTGCGAAGTGTGCCATATGAGAAGTGCACCAGTTGCTAAGTTCACCATTTGAGCATGGTGTACAAGTTGAGATGTGCACGAAATGCGTCAAACCCATTTTTTTCAAAGCACGTGATCTGCTGTTGATTTGGAAGGGCCGTGAGCCAGTCACTGATTTTTCAGAAATTAAATGACCATATTTTTTTACTATGTTTGAAGTCTGCCTGTCTGTCTTGCAGTCGCACGATCAGGGAATGAATCATTTGTGTTAAGATAGAAAATGAAAATAAGTAGGAAAGTTTGCTACGTTAGCTTTTGGAGCATTTCAATAAAATGTAATTCAGGTGGCAACAGCTTGCATCATGCTTATCTTTTATGTAACACTAATACCATTGTACCTGAAGATCTGACTTTTAAAAAGAGTGGCCATGAGTTTCTTTGCCAGTATTCTTCTCATAAGGCTCTACGCATTTTGGAAACTGGAAGTTATAGATCGACACAAGCAGACAGTAGATTTTGGTGTTTTCACCTAATTTACCTCGACAATCCAGTACATGCTGTGGCGTCTATTTGCGTCGATCTATGATTTTTAACAATAGCTTCAATTTAACGTTCATAAATGTCACTTAGTGTCTTAATTGAATAAATGATTTTGAATTTGAATTGAATTTGAATTTGAAAGGTTAGCGCTAATGAGTAAAGATACAGTCTTTTTCTTTTGTTAATAATTTTACACACTTTTAAGCTATTTATACATGTACTTTTTTATATACAATAAAGAATAAAATACTCACACAATGCGCCTGGCGAGCCTCTTCAATGTAATGGGTGGTGATGATGACTGTCTTATCTCCAGAACTGGTGATTCTGACCAGGTGGGTCCAGATGGACTGTCTCAGCAGAGGGTCTACTCCCACTGTCGGCTCGTCCAGGATAAGCAGCTCAGGGTCGTGCATGAGAGCCACGGCGAAGGAGACACGCCTTTGTTGACCACCGCTGTTAATAAAAATAAAGGTTTAAAGATCTTCCTAATAAGTTACAGTATTTGAAAGCTTTGACGGGTAGGATCAATTTTTCTTCGATATGCTTTAAGTCGCTTATTAAAAACTGTTAGTGAATAAAAACTATTTGCATAATTGATGTTATCGTCATAAAAACCTAATTACTTTTTTATCATGTAGAAAAAAAAAACGAAATGTATGTCATATTTGTTAAACTGAGATGTATGGATTCGCGGGTAAATGTTTAATACTTTTATGAACTACATCCTACTAATATTATAAACGTGAAAGTTTGTGAGGATGTATGGATGTATGTATGTATGAATGTTTGTTACTCTTTCACTCCAAAAACTTGGTATGCAGATAGTTGGAGACCTGGATCAACATATAGGCTACTTTTTATACCGATCCCACGGGATCGGGACTTACGCGGGTGAAACCGCGGGGCGCTGCTAGTTATATTATAAAACAAATACCCAACGCCACGTCTGTCTATCTGTCTGAATATCATAAACTTAAAAAATATTCATACCGTTTTCACCAATGGACGCAGTGATTCATAAAGAAGATTTAGGTGTATAATTAATTAAGTTGTTATATAAATTGGCTGAAATATGACGACGATTGTTGAAGATGTCGGATAAAATCATGGCGACTGGAAGCTTTACTGGCGTCTGCCGCGTAAACCAAAAATTCCTCTCCTTATTCCTCTTAAAAAGATATATTACACTGTAGTAACGGTATATGTCTATTTTCTAAGATTGAAACACAATAATGAAAAAGTACTGCTAGAAGATACTTTTAAACAAACACCAATTAACTGTTTTAGGGGGCTGTTATTTACGAATCCTTATTTAATAAAATTAGACTATTACACTAGATTAGATTAAAACTGTTTGTATACCCATCAGTTAAGACTAGAAGATTAATTCTTACAAGGGTTTTTTTTATATGCAATTTTGCGTTGGTAAAAATATTGCCTTAAAAATATATTAAGAGATAAGCTCGTTAAACAAACAAAAACTATTCAGCTTTATTATTACATAATCACTAATCACGCATGTATCCAAGAAGTGGTAAGCAGAAACGTATTAACCCCACTTAATCCCACCAATTAAGTTCCACTTATATGATGGGGACAAGCTTCGGGGGTTGCCGAAGAATACAATAGCGAGTCTCGCTCCCCTGATCATATGCAAGTAGTGGAACACCGGGGTGGTTTTTAGTCGGTAAGAGTCCGACAGACTCCTTCGCCTCCCCAAGGCGGAGGACATCCATGTAGGATCTTCCAACTCGTCATAAAAAAAAAGGGAGACAAGCTTATTGATATCACGAAAAGGTATTACCTACCTCTGAATTGCCTGACGTTTCGACCAGGTTGAACTGGCCGTGGTCACAGGGTGACTCTAATCTCTAATTCCCGTAAATACATAATTATATCATGGAACGTGAAAGTTTAAAAATTAGTAAGGCTATTGCCGTCAACCGGGTACTTTGGGAAATAAAGATGGGAAAACTTGGCTAATTGAAAGGGGAAGGTAGGTAAGAAAGAAAAGCAATAGAAGAAAAGGATATTGCTTAAACGGATGGATTGGGGAGTGTCAGCAATAGCTCGGGGAGGTCAGGGTCGAATATCTAACTCGAAGTGACTGTTACCGGGAGGTTCGAGCCCATACTGGGCTTCCTAACCATATTGTAGTTCTAGATTTTGGTGTGGGGCTCGTGGCTAAGTGGTAACCGAGCAGGTTAGCTCATTACAAAGTTAAGTAATACTAGCCAGGTCAATCTAGGATGGGTGACCTTTCATAAAATATTGAGACCGGACTCGGAGAGCACGTTAAACCGTCGGTCCTGGGTGCCATACAAACATCTGTGGCATTCGTTACGGGTAGTTGGAGTCTTAAAAAGTCTAACAACCTGATCTAACTACAGAACTTCGATATCGCCTAACACTTGGGTTGTGGAGGTCTGATGGCAGTCGCTTCACGTAAAATATTAAAGTTCGGCCGTATCGTAGTTAGACTGAAAGCCGACCCCAACTTAGTTGGGAAAAGGCGCGGAGCATGATGAATTCTAGATTTTAGTGTACTTTTATGTTAATATTTATCTTATCTAAATTATTCTGTTATTGCTTATTGGTATGTGTGGTCTCTCTGTATTGTAATTACATTTCTTCACTGTTTTGTAACACGGATGCATTATTACATGTTTATCTGTCAGAAGTAAGAACAATAAAACTGAGGAGTATTTCATCACAAAATTTACACATAATTGTCTTGAGAAAAACTTGGTACCTAATTTGTTTCGACGTAACGTTGAAGATTGAATACAAATTAACATTGAATAATATTAATAATATTACATGATCAAGATTTTAAATATGCTTATAATAATATAATAATAATAATAATATAATAATAATAATAACTTTATTTCTCTCTCACACAGATATGGTTACAGCTAACAATTCTTAATCTAATTGTTTATGTTACATATGAGTCTGCGTGAGAGACTGGTATCTGTACTAGGTAAATAGACCTGTATTACAAATTACCAGCCTCTCCTAACTCTAGACAGCATGGTTCTTAAATCAGGTGTAACCTTAGTAGATAAAAGAAAGCAGTGTTATTATTATGTTAAGTGAATGAGAATGTGTGTGTGTGGGGGGGTTTAGGTATGAGTACGTGGGTTTGTATGTGTGTGTGTGTGTGTGTGTGTGTGTGTGTGTGCATGTGTGTGCGTATGTGAGTGTGTGCGTGGGGATGAATGTTTAGGTGCTATCTCTGCGATGTTGTGGTAAGTGAGACATCACTTTTGGAGTAGGTCATTATTATTTTATTCAAGATGGGACTAGTAATAGGCTCTCGGTTTCCTCATAGCTAAGGGTCTTTAGCCAACGAGAGGTAGTGGTTTTACAGCTATATTTTGTTAGTGAATATATTTGCAATTTCAGGTTCACTTTATTATATATGTATCTACCTAGGAAGCCAAAGAATTTGCTAGCAAAGGATGTCAACCGTCTATCTTCATTTGCAGGACAGACTTTATGCTTTAGGCGTTTATTTGAAGGTAAGGGATTATAGGGGAGTAAGGTATGCTGCTTGAGTATAATGTTTAGCAGATATAGTTGACGCACAGTCAGGACATCAGAGATTTTATAGAGGTCTCTTGTCGGGTAGAAAAAAGGTAGGGAATGGCTTACCTTCAGAACTGCCCTTTGAGCTCTTTCCACCTTCATCAATGACGTTTTGCAGGCACCCCCCCATACTGAGATGCAGTAAGACAATATGGGTTGGCATAAGGACATGTAGACCATTCTAATTGTGGCTTTATCCGCAATGTGACGCAAATTTTTAAATACGTAAATTAATTTTCGTGTTCTAGATGAAACAAGGTCTAAATGATAATTAAAGCTTAAAGAGCTATCTATCATAACACCGAGATATTTGATGTGTGTGGAACGTTCTAGGTGATTGCATGAACAAGAGTGGTAGTTTTGGCAGGTGTGGGCTATAATAGATTTATGTACAAGTTTGTTAGGTGGTAAGTTTTTTATTGCGAATGGTATATATTTGCTTTTGTCAACATTGAGAGTCAGACCATTGTTCCTAAGCCATGATGACACCGCGTCGAACCCCATTTGTGCAAAGTGAAAGGTATCTTCCCAGGTGTCTCCTTGAAAGATCAACGCGGTGTCATCAGCGAAAGTTACGATTTTGCCATTCCTCAATTGGAGATTGCACAGGTCATTGATGTAGGTAAGAAAGAGCGTCGGGCCGAGCACGCTGCCCTGTGGGACCCCAAATACAACGGGTAGATCCCCGCTAGTAACACCACCAACTCTCACTCTTTGGTATCTACCAGCAAGATAATCGCTAAATAACTTGTGTTGTGTATCGCGTATGCCTAGTTTTTCTAGTTTCTCTAATAAGAGTGGGACAGAGACCGTGTCAAATGCTTTTGCTAAGTCGAGAAATATAGCTATAACTTTTTTCTTATTATCTAATTTGCTAACAATATGATCCGTTAATTCGTGAACAGCCATAATATTCGCGTTGGTCTCTCCGTCATGGCATGTGCCTTCACATGGCTAAAGATCTTTTTATCAGGATACCATCAGTAAATTAATGCCTTAAGTCACCTACCTGGCTTTAATATTATCTCGCTTAATATCCAGTCATAAAAGCCCCAGACTTTAACCTGAACTAAGTGTCATTTAGGACGTTCGTATTTCAAATTAGATATTTTTATTTTATAAAATTTTGTTTAAATAAGTGTTCGCTTCGATAAATATTTAAGCGAATTTTAAACACGCACGAGAGTGCTACGGTATTATAGCGCTTCATATGCTGCTTCACTAGCTGTTGTAGTTCATGCTACGAAGGTACTTCAGTAGAGATAGAGAAACATAGGTCCACGACAGGAGACGGGGGACGTTTTTATTCTGACTTCACGTTTCATGTGACGTCAAATTCCTCTCATAATGTCATAAGAACTTTCAAGCACCACTATTGTATAACTCTATGGAAAATCTTGGGATACAATAACAATACACATCAAATCATCACAATACAAAACTGCCAATTGATATTATACTGTTATTCAGAGAGATATAATAAAGTTTCACTTCTCAATTTTTGAGATTAATTTCTATTGTAATGGCGAAAGTTGATAGGTGATGTAATAATTCTTGTAATGTCTATAAGTTTGATCAACCGGCTACCTCCGTCTCATGTATTGGTGTGATCATGCTAAGATATATTTTAAATTCTTTTAAAACATCCCGGGAAGAGCACAATATCACGGGGATATTAGAACCATGAGCCTTTCTTCTTTTTATCGGCACTAACTTATCTCCGAAGAAGATTACTACTTTTACGTATAAAGAACTAGCGACCAGTATCGGATTGAATACTTTACTTGCGTTGTTGGGTTGTCCTTCTGAAATATTAACTTTTAAACTTTCGCGTTCCATGATATAATTATTTTATATAGTTCCATGATATAGTTAATTCCCGTATAAATACATAATTACTTCTGAAATATTCTACCTTTCAAATTTTAAAGGTATACAATTGTGAAAGAATTTTTAAATAAGTGCCCTGGTTTTGTAGATTATGCGTCACATACACACAAACCTACAAGATTCCCACTCTCTCTTTAAAATACTCAAATCTATGTGGGCTAATTTAGGTGCATTGAAGTCAGTTTTATTAAATTAAAGAAAATTATTAAGTAACTTAACATTTAAATAATAATAAAACAATATAACAACAAATATTGGACTCGCTTGATAATTAGCAGACGACGTAGCCTATGAACTCTTGGAATATTATTAAGTAAGTGAAAATAAGGAAGCAAAGCAAGTTAAAATAAGTAAAAAGTGCAAAATAAATTAAGTTATTAATTGGTACTGGGTCCAAGCGATCTGAGTTTGGGTCCAAGCGATCTGAGTCTGGTCATGGTTTATTATGTACTTTTCTATAGATCTAGGCTTTGTTATATTCTCTTACAAGTACTAAGTATACTAAAATGCTAAATTAGCACATTGTTGAGTATAACGGCTTCTCTGTAAAGCATTTACATAAGTAAGTGAACTCTTGAACAAACGGTATTGCTAGTTATGACGTAATTTAGTAATTCCTACTAGCATATAAGATTTCACTAAGACGTTATTTAAATTACTAAAATGACTAACAAGTAGGGATTGCAATCCAGCAAAGTGGGATCCCACAATCCAGCGGGATCCAGCATAATTTTAGGACCTCCGGGATCCTGCAATATCTTCCGGATCCGCAATGCGAATCCGCAATCCATCCGTGGCGCTACGTGCAGGAGTGAAAGAAAGACGTAGTGAAATTACTACTATGTTGATTTACTTACAGCATCCAATTAAGTATGACCAAGAATTGAAAACGCCCAATCCTACATTTGTAATGCCAAAAAAGAATAAGTTTTTAAGCTCATATTTTCAAAAAGAGAAGTGACTTAATATTTTATATTTCTAACGTTACGATTAATTATTTAGTAAGAAAAATTAAAAAAAATCATATGATACTCTTTGTGAATACAAAAGACTGATTATAATTATTACCTGAGATAAAGATTAGAATTAATATTTATAGTTAACTAGTAGAGTACAGAAGTACAAAGTTCTACCAAATATTGAATTTTTTACGTTTCTGGACCTTTTATTAATAAATAAGTAGCCGAACTGGTGAAATAATTAGCCAATTCATAGAAAGTAAGGCGTTGTTGATTTTTGTATTTTTAATAAAAAGTTGATTATAACCATAATAAAGTTTATTATTTTGAATTCCATAAAAAGCTATAAACTACGCGGGATCCCGCTGTAACGAAGTCAATCCAGCAAAAATCCCGCGGGATTAGAAACAGTGCGGGATTACTAACAAGTCTAACCATGTAGCCTATTGACAATTGGAATATTAAATAAATTAACAAGCGTAATCTGAATAGTCAGTTCTCATAACGTGAATTCTTTGAGTACATTCTCTTTTGGCATATGCACACTACATGACTTCCACCACACTTTGGCTACCGGTAATGTTAGAACGAGCCGACTAAAACTACAAGATAGTGAACAACGATGGCTTCCTTTTAGGAACCCGGGCATATTCTAAACAAAACAGAAGAAAAACAGTTCATCTTGCCCCTTCTTCTTCCAGTATCAGGCTCGCGTCAGGTAGGGCAACATATTGTTTTTTAAGCCTGCTGATAGGTTGAAGAACATTTAGTATTCTTCATAGCCTACTCCTTCCTTAGCGGGATGTGAGTAAACTAGTTAACTCATTTTCCTTTTCTGCCAGAAAGTGGATGTTGACTATGACATAATTTAATAAGGTAAGGTCTTATAAAATATGGCAATGAAATCCTCGCACTCGAATAAAATCATCAGTAACCATGGTCTCCAGCGACAGGCTTCATACTTAAATTTTGCGAATTTGTGATAGGTAGCAAACTATTATTCAATTAATGGACGGCAGTTTTTGTAATAAAATTGAAAACAATACAAATGAAAAAAATGCTTGCCAGTCTGCCTATACCTAACAGGCGGCCAAGTCTGCCAGGGTTCACAGGGATTTCCTTATAAGGGTACACCTGAGACCCTGGTAATATGGACTGTGACGGAACACCGTGTGGTTTTAGTCGGTTCGAGCCCGACATACCACCCTACCGCTTAGCCCAGGTGGGGTGACGACCCGTGGGGGTTTCCACACGTATAAAAAAAGTCTGCCTATACCTTATCATAACTTATAGTGAGTTTGTTTATTTGTTACGCTTTCATGCTTAAACTACTTAACTAATAGTCATGAAATTTGGCAAACACGTTGTCAGGGGTACAGAAAAAGACATAGGGTATCTTTTGTGCCAAAAAAAGTAGTGCTCCTGAGGGATATAAGAAATTAATTTAACGCGAGCGAAGCGAAGGCGAAAGCTAGCTAATTACACAACTTGAATACCCAATTTTTTAGATTAATTTTCATTTCGATTTTTTTTAAGTAGTAGTAATTTAAAATATCAAGGTTCGGCTGTAGTTAGACTGAAAGCCGACCCCAACTTAGTTGAGAAAAGGCGCGGAAGATGAGTAATTTAAAAAGCTATTCAGTGCACTTAAAATCACAAGCATTCTCTAAGTGAATAGTCTCAGCCAATAGTCCTTAGACACGCCACTTAGAGCACAACAGCCGCGTCGAATGCATTTGTTCGCGTTTGACGCGCTCCTACACACCTAATGTCACAGATGTTTGCACACAAAATGTCAATATTTATTTAGTTATTTATTTGCACGTACACGTACAAAGACGGGTTAACGATTAACATTTTATTACCACTCAACATCGGCTATGCATAAAAGACATATAATATCACAATCTTCTATAATAAATACGTGAAGAGATTTCTTTGTACCCTTTTAAGCAAATTTCGTGCACTGAGTAAATTGAAATTATAACTAATAACTTCACACATCGCACACGGCCGTCTGATCTCAAACTAGGCAGAGCCTGTACTATGGTAACCAGATTGCTGATAAATATACTTATGTATTACTAAATACATACATATTATAGATAAATTACACCCAGATACAGAACAAATGATCATGCTCATCACACAATTATTTGTCCTGGGTGGGAATCGAACCCACGACCAAATTTTTTTAATCTATATGTGTTATAAGATAAAAAAAATATGCTAAAACGGCTACAAGAAGTTAGAGAGGTATAGCAGGTATAAAGGTTGAATGAGAGTTTAAGTTACACTGGCTAATAACTTAAAACAAAACAGTTAAAACCGAATAAATTATAGTCGAAGTTCGACCACCAGGCGATTTCTAGTGTCTATTTGGATCCCTTTTTACGAAAATTGGGCCGACGGAGGAGTATGAAATATCGCACACTTATAGTTTATACAGAGAAGAAGTGACGAATGCTAAAATTTTTGAACAATATTTGCTACAAAGTTAAAAAAAAATGCAAAAACGGGTACATACAGCTATGAGTGTCCAGTATATATTTTGACCTCTCATGGTACAAAAGTCTATACAATGACAGGTCAAGTAATATTAGCCAATGAAATAAACCATGGTCGAAATTCGACCACCACGCGATCTCTAGTAATTTATAAAACTACTACGACCATGTGTTTTGTAATAAGGAAGAAATGAGAATAGCAAAAGAATAAAAGCATAACGAAATAGCTAGATGATTTGACGTCGGAAATAGCATGTTTTTTCAAAATATTATACCTACGTATGCATGACATCTGCAAACAATTTTCAGCTATAAGTCTATTGTAGATAAAGAAGGTTTCTTTCTGACAGTACTGTAGTCATTCGTTTATTAATAATTAATTAACCTGTCAACTTAAGCCAAGTGTTTGACACATAAAATAAAAATTACGAGAGGATTATGTACTTACGTCATACGCCAGGCGAGATTAGTTACAAAGATTCCTTTGTAACTAACTTGTGTTGTTTTAAAATGTGAAAATAATATATTAACACAGCATGTATTGTAAGGCCCTCCCTTGGTCGAAAGGTTTGTTCGAGATAGGGGTTAGCTTTAGTCGGTTCGATTCCGACACACCGCCCCACCGAAAACCCCGGTGGGGTGACGGCCCAAACGCATAAAAAAAAAAAAAAAAGGAGTATATCAATTGATAGAGCCTGTAAATCAAGATAATTATATTGGAGACTGAACTAAATACTTTTACATCAGAACATGTTTTATTTTTTTTATGGTATAGGGGGCAAACGAGCAGACGGGTCACCTGATGGTAAATGACTACCGCCGCCCATGGGCACCTGTAACTCAAGAGTCACAAGTGCGTTGCCGCCCTTTAAGGTGGGAATAGGGGAAGAGGGGGGAAGAGCGGGAAGACGGGAGAGGGGGATTAGAGGGGAGGAGAGGGGGGAGAGGGGAAGGACGGGAATAGGGGAGAGGGCAGGGTTAGGGCCTCCGGTGACCTCACTCACGCGGCAAAAAGCAATTAAAGCATTGTTTCACGGCCGGTTTTCTATGAGGCCGTGGTATCGAGCGGAGTCGAGCCGGCCCATACGTGCCGAAGCTTGGCTCTCCCACGTATAAATAAAACTTCTTGAAAGATCTGGTGCAGTAACTTGACAGCAGTTCACTCTGCTCGACACCCTCCTGTCTTGTTCCTTCTTCTATTCCAACAATTATATAATTCAAATATATATATTGTAACTAGCGATTCAAATATTATATTACCAGCCAGCTTCTACCAAGTTCAAAAGAGGTTTGAACACTACAGTTTATACTGAATTTTTAAGATCTTAAAAAAAAAGCGTCTGAAATATATTATTGCATTCCACAAATGTAGGCTTGTTGCTACTGCTTCTTCTTAAATGTAATTGTCAGTAACTGTTTACAGATAAAAGTAAATGGGCCTTTGGAACCGTATAGTTACTAGTATAGTATTATGTTATCTGTGGTATAGTTAACATAAGATAAGCGATTTTGAGACCCTGTCAAATAGGAAAAAGAGAGGCAACTTGCGGTAGCTGTATGAAATATACGGAACTGTCGTGTGTCGGTCAATTCTAAATATTTACACTTAAAATTTAAAAACACAAGTTTAATTTTAACCGACTTCAAAAAAGAAGGAGATTCTTAATACGACTGTATTCTTTTTTTTATGTTTGTTACCTCAGAACTTTCGACTGGGTGAACCGATTTTGATGATTCTTCTTTTATTTGAAAGCTGGTGCTTCCCGTGTTGACCCATTTTGTCCAATTCTGACAATAGCATCCATGAGAAAACCGTATAAGTCTTTTATGGAATAGTTTTTTTTTAAGTTGGTTTTTTTTTAAAGAATTATCTATTATAGCGTTTCAGTTACGTTTATGAGGTTGGTTTAACTTTGACGAAGACAAATTTCTTGTGTGTTCACCTCCAAAATTGTAAAGCACATCTTGAAAATGTATTCTACTATTAACTTTAGCCGGAAATTTGTTATAACAGTCAACAGTTTACTACGTAAGTTCTTATAGTTAAACAAGTCATCAACTCTGCTCAGAACTCTGCCATGCTAATATTGAATGTCAATAATGTTTCGTGACGTCATTGTTTCCTTTAAAGACATATTTAAAGTTTACTTAACGATAACCACACTTAAAGTTTCCGTTGTCTTAAAAAGGATGTATGTACACTGACGCTTCAAATCCAAAAATGCTTAAGCGACATGGATACTAGTTAAATCTAGTTTTGACCAACAAATTACTGTTTTATTAAACAAAACAATGAAATCCTTGTTTCAGTTGAAATAGAAACAGCTGCAGTCTATAGAAGATTGCAGTAAGAGTAATTTAATGACGGGTTCTATATTACAGAGAGCTTTAGGGTTTATTAAAGACACGTTATGCTATCAATGGCTCTTCCATCCTACTAATATTATAAACGTGAAGGTTTGTGAGCATTTATGGATTCGACCAGTCTGGCACCTGCAACCGATGCGGTAGGACGCCTCACTCCTTGATAAAGGGCCCCCGTTGGGTCCGAAACTAGTCGGGCATCCCCAAAATATACACGTGAGTAAAACTGTAAATCCTAATTAGGATGTATGGATGTTTGTTGCTCTTTCTCGCAAAAACTACTCAATCGATTGCGATGAAACCTGGTAAGTATATAGCTGGACACCTGGATTAACACATAGGCAACTTTTTATCCCGATATTTCCATTGCATCAGGACTTACACGGGTGACTTAGTTGATAATATATTTTTAGATTTTTTACGACACGTAATTATTCTTATCACTTAATCTTCCACTCATCAAATAAATATTTTCAACCCCTCTTCAAGTCAACAGTCTTCTCAATCTTAGGGGATCGAGCCCACATCTATTGATGGACCCGTTGCGGAGTTAATCATTAAAACTTTATTTGTACTTTAACTTATATCATGAAGAGTATTTAATGCGACGTATAATTATAAAAACGCTTTTTATACCACAGGAAATAATGTTAGAATAAATAGAGGTTGGTACCTATTATTAATATCGGAATTACTGATCTCTACGACACCAATTAAGTATATTACAATTACCTTACAAATTATTTATAAAACGGCACGTGTTATGAGCTGAGCTAAGAATGAAGCCTTCACTTAATATTATGAAACTAGCAGCGCCCCGCGGTTTCACCCGCGTAAGTCCCGATCACGTGGGAATATGGAGATAAAAGTAGCCTATGCGTTAATCCAGGTCTCCAGCTATCTACATACCAAGTTTCATCGCAATCAGTTCAGTGATTTTTTACGTGAAAGAGTAACAAACATCCATTAATCCATCCAAACTTTCACATTTATAATATTAGTGGGATTATTTGGACTCGAACTAAGTAATGCTTGTACTATGAGTTGTACATATAGTAGGTCCATCCATTTTTTTTTTAAATTCACATATTCATGCACTAGCAACCCGTCCCGGTTTCGCACGGGTAGCAAAGTATATATTTTTTCCGACATCGTCAACAATTATCGTCATATTTCAGACATTTTGCACAAAACCTTAAGTTAGTTATACACTTGAATTTTCCTCATGAATCACTCCGTCTATTGGTGAAAACCGTATGAAAATCGAAGAAGTTATTGAGATTATCGCGAACACACAGACAGGCAGACGCGGCGGGAAACTTTGTTTTATAATATGTAGTATTCATGCATACAAATATCTGCATTGAGCGGGTATCGAACCTGCAACCTCTGACGTTGCCGTCAAATAAGTACTCTACCGCCACGGTAGCAAACTTTTCATAAAATACTGTCGACAAAGTGTTTTTTTCGATCAATTAGTGACGCTCTGAATCGTATAGTACAAGCAATCAATTTCGTGCAAACATTTTAGATTATACGGTCATTAAGATGTTCCAGTGTCTTGTGCTTCATACAAGGTGTGGAACATTCAACGTGCCAACTGCCATCCAGTAGTTTCCTATCCTTAATTATTATTTATTCTTCTATACTAACTTCTATACTAACGCCATTGCTACTAAAAAAAAAGATTTTGCATACACACTATACACACTCTATAGTTTACATAGAGTATTTTACAGAACTGTGCGTTGTGTTAGCTATAACAATAAATACTGTTATCTTCCTCTCCCGCTTTTTATAAAACACTCACCTCAAATTCTTAACCATCCTGTTTTCGCTGGGCAGGTCAAGGAAGTCAAGTAGAAACCGAAGTCGCTCGACGATCTCTCTGGTCTCCATGCCGAAGATCCAGCCGAAGTACATCATGGTTTCTTTGATGGTGAACTCCCCGTATAGAGCGATCTCTTGAGGCATATAGCCTACGCGCTTGCCGGGGACTCCGGAACCTGGAGGAGAATTTGGAATTATTGTATAATAAGTTTGTTGCTAACTTATTGAGTATAGTCACTTAACCATACTGTCTCCCTCTCGCCTGGAACTCTGGCAACATGGAATGGAATGGAAAAATCTGTTCAGAACCTACTAGTATTATATATTAATATTTTAAGTCTATTTCCTTTCGGGTTACATCTCTGTGCTACTCGCTAATTAAATCATAGTAGCCACACGACACATACAGATGCAGATTTCCGAAGTTTGCAGTCAAATTATACAAAATTCCATATGCATATTCGTATTAAGTAACTTGTCCTAGTAACC
The DNA here is from genome assembly GCA_963859945.1 of Euplagia quadripunctaria. Lineage (NCBI taxonomy): Eukaryota > Metazoa > Arthropoda > Insecta > Lepidoptera > Erebidae > Euplagia > Euplagia quadripunctaria. The sequence continues at coordinate 15,610,956 of OY982582.1, read as the reverse complement.
TCCTCTTTTTATAACTAAATTTCCTGTCAAAACCTCGATTATTTATTTATTTATTATTCTATAAAAATGATTCTTAGTTAAAAATTATCAGGTAAATAACAAAATACTAATTTGTCTACTGACAATTGCCATGAATATCGACAATTGATCAGACTTTCATTGTAATTCACAACAGTGCAGTAAAAGCAAAAACCCTGTTATGCAATCCACCCACGTAATATTTTCCTAAGTTGTGTGATCATATCCATATACCCATATATACACAGTAAATATATCTACCCTCGTCTTCGCGCTTTCCGCATGTTCTTCTTGTCGCTCTTTGGTGACTTTAGTTAATGCACAACCACACCACAGTCATTATCTTTATCTTGATCGCCATTAAAATTGTCAATGGATATACCATTGGATATGTTTAGGATGCTTGACAATCCTACTACACTGGCTATATGTCTATGATAATCAGCTCACCTTTAGTTCCTGGTTTCCCACCAAGCACCCAAATCTCTCCACTGTTGAGTTTCCGTCTGCCCACAATGCAGGACAGCAATGTTGTTTTACCGCAACCTGACGCACCGAGGAGACCATATCTGTGGATAAGATGTCTAAAATAAGTCTCTAATTTCCAAAGATTGCTGACAAATTGAGGTTTAAATAATATTGATACGGTCTGATGATTGTTCACTGTGTGGTGAAACGTAACAGGGGGGGGGGGGCTTCAAGAAAAGCATAGTAATTCAGATACCTCTTGCCAACACCTTAATTGTGTAATAAAATTCCTGCCTCCATTTTCTTAAGTTAACAGTATTCGGTTTTCATACCGTAGGGCACGATGACGTTTAGATACAATTTTTACTAGGGTAAAATTATTTCTACCACAGATAAGATAATGGTTACTTCATAAAGTGATTATTGAATGTCTGTTTTTACTGATATTGTGAATGTTATAATAATATCTGTTTCTGCTAAAGTCAGCTATTCAATGAATTGACTTTATGAATATATATTTAATATACATATATTTAAATAAATCTTTTATCTGACTACTAGCAACCCGCCCCGGCTAGCAGAGACATCTTCAACAATCATCAACATATTTCAATCAATTTACACAAGATCTTAACAAATTATACACCTAAACCTTCCTCATGAATCCCTTCCTCATGAATCACTCTGTCTATTAGTGAAGACGACATGAAAATTCGTTCAGTAGTTTTTCACTTTATCGAGAACAGACGGACAGACGCGGCGGGGGACTTTGTTTTGTAATATGTATGTGTGATAAATACATGCCGATTTGAGGTTATGTCACTGTATTTACACAGACTAAGATTGCTAGTTTAAAGATTTATTTTTCAGATTGCTAGTTATGTAGTTAGTTTACATAATATTAGTTAGTACTTATTAAGTTTATGTTAATGAGGTCTACGATTTAAATATTTTAATATATGTTTACATGTGCGCGTGACTAATATCATTTTCAATCAAATCCGTGCTGCTACGATGCCTAGGTTTCCTCCAACTGAACCAAGTGTAGATTGCTTTTTCAAATACAAAATAAAAAAAGTGGAAAACAGATACTTAACACTATATCTGGCTGTGTCGATCTATATCCACCCGTTTCCAGATGCTTGAGCCTTGTGAGAAAAAATCGACCAAATAAACTCTCGTAAAATATTCTAACATTATGAGATAAGGGGTATCAAAGCTAGGTGGACTAGTAGGTCAACCTACTAAAAGCCGTGCTTGAAAAGCATTACAAGCGTACTGTTTCCTTTTTAATGTTATAGGTATGGGACAAACGAGCAGATGAATCACCTGATGGTAAGTGACTACCGCTGTTGTGCACAGGAGAAGAACGATCACCATAATAGGATTCATATGATAAGGTTGGGTTGGTTGGGTGCTGCAAGTGTTTATAAGCACGTGATCGCTTATCATCGGGCGTCTCTTGTGCTTGTTTGCCAACTTACCTGTATAATAATATTTTCATGTAAGTAATAACTTGATCTTGTTAGACAGCTCGAACTTTACGAAATAATTCATTTAATTTTCTTTATTTATTTTTTAATTTTTTATAAAAGACAACTCCCTCCCGCATTAGGTATGACTCCTGTGTCGCGGGGGACTTTACAAACATACAAACAACGGACACAAAGAACACCGAGACTCGGGTGGGAATCGAACCCACGACCTATGGCATAGCAGTCAGGGTCACTAACCACTAGACCAACACGCCAGTCAAATTTGATTTGTAAATAAATTTTGTGAATCGGTTCGATTTGATGTTTTTAAATCGATTTCAACAAATCGATCTGGTTAGTTAATACAAAACTAATAATAACTGATTGTGTCCATGGCTAATAATAGTAAATTTCTTATTTTAGTCCTCTTAGGAATATTTATACAGAGAATGTAGAATCTATAAAACCCATCGCACATGACGACAGTTTCCTAAATCGCTTGATATCGTAACGGTCTGACGCACGCTGACGCTTGCAGCACCGCGTGCGAGGACGAACGTTTGCGAAACTATACACATTTACATTCTATTTTATACATTTCACACTTTACCCTTGTATGATAGGAGTTAAAGTATATTTTTGCGTGCACACGTTATTATTTCGGAAATGGTCAGTGGTTTCTTCATGGAGCTGAGGAAAAGGTGTATGATTGCGGGAAAGAGACAATTGTGGAGTCACCGGCTGTGACTTGTTTCCCAATTATTTGAGGATGTGTCGTGTCGTGGGGTACTTAGCATTGGATTTCATGGTTTATGATGGTAAACAAAGCATTAAATTAATAAATTATATATATTGTCAACAGTTACATTGTCTTGTAAAGGAATTATGAAATTTTTGAACCACGACCAGCTTGACATGTTTGTTACAGAGGCTACTTTTTGAGGCAATTTTAAACTGGAACTAGTTACGAAAAGTTGAGAAGGGAAGATGAAAGAAGAGTACCTACTAATTTCATATTTGACGACCTGTTTTGCGGCGCTGTAGAGCATTCGACTTCAACGTCGTGGGTTCGATTCCTGCTCTGTGCAAATATTTGTATGCATGAATCTATTGCATAGGGCTGGGTGTTATTATGTATAATATGCATGGTTTGAGAACACTTATTAGACGGTAAAAAACTGTGTAATCCGTGTTCTAAAACCATAGTACAATGTATTCTTAATTTGGGTCTAGTAGGTTTGTTTTGTAGGCTTGTAGGCTCTGTTTTATAATATGTGGGTCTACATATTATAAAACAAAGTCCCCCTCCACGTCTGTCTGTCTGTTCACGATAAACTCAAAAACTACTGAACGGATTTTCATGCGGTTTTCACCAATAGATAGGATTCATGAGGAAGGTTTAGGTATATAATTTATTAAGATTTTGTCTAAATTGATTGAAATATGTTGATGATTGTTGAAGATGTCTCTGCTACCCGTGCGAAGCCGGGGCGAGTTGCTAGTTATAGATAAATTACACCCAGATACAGAACAAATAATCATGCTCATCGAACCCACGACCTATGGCTCAGCAGTCAGGATCACTAACCACGAGACCAACAGGCCAGTCAATATGCTTTTTACCTTATCGAATTTCAAATAAACAAGAAACATACAAGTACTTACGGCTTCTCAGAAAAATGATAATCCTTGTTTCTTGTTAACAAACTAGCTATTTTCATAATCCCGCGAATATTTTTTTATTACTAAATCAATGTCTATGTTAAATAACATTTACATACCTCAATGCAAAAAACACTACCTTAAAAAAATATTGTATTTTTGGCGTGACTTGTCATGTTTTGTTTTAAAAGTGTTGAAGGATATTTTTTAACACTATTTTACACTACGAATTATAATAATGTAATTATTTTATTAATGGATATCGTGTATTCATATGGATAGGAAATATCTTTGTATATTTGTAAAAAACGCTACTACTGTAAAAAATTAATAACCATCTGTTCATGACTAAAAACATACAATAATAGCCATAATCCTACTAATATTATAAACATGAAAGTTTGTGAGGATGTATGGATGTGTGAATGTATGGATGTTTGTTACTCTTTCACGCAAAAACTGAATGATGAATACTCAATTTATTGTATATTAGCTGCGCCCCGCGGTTTCACCCGCGTAAGTCCCGATCCCGTGGGAATATCGGGATAAAAAGTAGCCTATATGTTAATCCAGGTCTTCAACTATCTACATACCAAGTTTCATCGCAATCGGTTAAGTAGTTTTGGCGTGAAAGAGTAACAAACATCCATCTATCCAAATTTTCACATTTATATTATTAATGTGATGGAAACACCGAGATCGATGAAAATAGACAAATTATTTGTTTAAATATTTGAACTGTGCGGGGTTGAAACCCACGATCTTTACAGTCGATTGCACTACCTCCCCCGCGCGCGCTGTTTAGTTCGCTCACTGCCCGTTCGCACTGACTGTAAATCAGGCCAGAGGTGTGTTACTATCAACGAAATAGGCACACACTTTGTATTTATGTCACACACAACCTATATCAAAATCAGTGTTATCGGTGTATGTATTGTCGGGAAGAGTGGGAGAGGGGGAAGAGTTAGGGCCTCTGGCAAGCAATGCAATCATTGCTTCACTGCCGATTTTCTGTAAGGCCGTGGTATCACTCCGGTCGAGCCGGCCCATACGTGCCGAAACATGGCTCTTCCACGAAAAGATGGTAGATTTTGTCTACATTTTAATCTTTATATTAAAGAGGTTATTGGATTCTTATTAGACCAGAGAGACTTAGAAACTACTCTATTCTACGGAAAAAGAGAGGGTTCTGATTATAGCCAGGATTGCCGATTACAGATCATAAGAGGAGAAAAATTTCTTAAGAGGCAGGGCACAACAGATTTCTGTTAGAATTGGAACCGTCCAATGATCAAGTATCTCCGAAAATACTCTATAGAAAAAGAGAGTTTTCTATAGATATCTACTAAAGTAACTCGATTTCACCAGAAAATCTGATTATAGCTAGGGTATAGTAGGGTACAACAGAGCTCTGTTAGAATTGGAGCCACAAGGTTGATCCAGTACCTCCACCCTCCGGATGATCTTGTTTAGAAAACTAGCTCCTCACCATAGTTATCTACGTCCTTTTCCGATGGTAAGTGGGGTCATCAGAAAGTAGAGGCAGAAGATACGGTCGCACACATCCTTCTGTGTGTGTTCGAGTGCACGAGTGTGGCCACATACCGGGCCAAATACCTGGGGTCACCGAGGTCTCTCCTCGAGGTCATTAGTGACATCAGAGGTTTCTTAAATTATCTTGAGAAGTTGGGATTGCAATAGTAGACATACACCTCGTCACGCAAAATATATATTCAGCAGACGTCGAGTTGCGAAAACTAGCCTTTTTTTTTCTTGGAACGTGAGGAAACCCCCAGGAGTCGCCACCCCACCTGGGCTAAGCGGTAGGGTGGTATGTCGGACTCGAACCGACTGAAACCACACGGTTTTCCATCACAGTCCATATTACCAGGGCCTCAGGTGTACCCTTACAAGGAAATTCCTGTGAACCCTGGCAGACTTGGCCGCCTGTTAAACAGCCAGCGGAAAATAGCCTGTGAATGGCATACCATACCATACATAACAACGGTCAAGCGTGCAAGTAGAGCAACATTTTTTTTATTATATTGTGTTTTAACGTTTTAAATCTTAAATATTTTATATTGTATCTTTTTTCTTTTTGTTTTTTGCTGATTGATAACCGTGGGGTATAAAGGGACTGGTTGAAAACCAGCGCTAGGCACATGTCTAGCAAATGCCGAACAAGATCCTATTCGTTGGACACGTTAGGTACACATGTTTTAAGCGCGTTTATTATTTGAAATGTAAGTTTATCATACTAGAATTATTGTGTTTTAAAACTTTAAAATGACTACTTTAAATTTTTTATTTCTTTCTTCTTTCAACGAACCGTGTGCTACTTTGCTCACAAATTCTATAATAGCGTATGTTTGTGAAGGATTCTTGACGCTGGTTTTAAACTAGGATCTATGAATTCACGAATATCAGTCGTCAGATCGCCATGAAGTTCAGGCTGACTTTGTAAATAAACTTTTAATTACATAAAGAGACTCAAGTTAGCAGTTCGTATTGAAAGAGAAAGAGATAAAATTATATATATCCACTACCACTTGTAGCAGAAACTTTAAACTATCCAAGACAGTCATGGTGACATTAATGTAACCCTCAAAATGATGAAGATATTTATTTGAAACCAATAGTGAAAGTAAATGATTGGACAATATTGTGCAATGACGTTTTGCCTTCTAATTTCGCACTTTCTACGGGTCTCAATGAAGAATTTGTGAGGAGATAGAACTTTAACTTTTGACTAGCATGATGGCATCACTGTCTATTATATAAGTAAAGTTTATTTCTTCATGATGATTATAATATAGGAATGCCGTTTTAATCTGTATCCATAGCAAAAATGTTGTTTAGATAGAAACACAGAATAACTTGTTAGAAATGGGTCAGAAATCTTAAAAAGAAAATATTTTTATTGAGAAAAAATTTCTATTGATAATGGGTCTTAATACTGCAACTTTAGGCCTTAGATTGTTGTCCGGTTTAATAGATAGATGTGCAGATACTCAGTACTTTCAGTGCAAAGCAATTACTTAGTGCATTTACCACCAATTACTTCCCATCGACATATAAGCCATGTTTAATGCCATGCCAATCAATTGTTTGACCATTATGTTTGTCAGAGGTTAATAATCTTTTGTTCTCTGTCCTTGGCGAACTGACGTGATGACTGCTTCCTACTTGCTTACAGATGGGATTGTTATCATTTTATATAATCAAGTAAGAGCTTGGTCATGCGATGTAGTAGCCTTTTTAAGGAAATATGTGTGTTTAAAATAATAAACTCACAACTTTATCTGCGTGGAATCTCTCCCGTACAAAACTTACTTCCCGAATTTTAGAAGACTGAAAATAGAAGACGTAACAGACAGACAGACAGTCTATATAGTATAGTTCGGCGGCTCGCACTCAGCACGGTCTAATCATCCTTAACTGAGCTACCTGAGACCCGTCCGTATATTTAAACCGCCGTAGTCATCTATTTCTTAGGAATTACGGGACAAAGACTGGTGTTCAGATCTTTGACAATCATTTTGATGACTGGCTGAAGTATGCCATATTTTTTTTACCAATTTTAAATAACAATAATAACTAGACACATCACACACACGGCCTGTACTATGGGAACCAGACTGCTGATAAACATACTTATATATTTCTAAATACATACATATTATAGAAAAAATGGTTCATATGCAGTACTGTACTGACAAATGAAACTTCGACACGTGTTTTACATTTATAAATATAAAGAGATCGTTTGAGTATACCCTTATATGTAATGTAATCAATGCTTACAAGATGTTATCTATTATCGTAATGATACTCTGGCTCTAGTTCAGGTGTCTTTTGCTATTATGCGCTAATCGTTCGAGATTCCTTTGAACATTGACATTTATATGTCTGCCTGTTTAATATTGTTACAGGGTGTTACAGAAATATGTGGTCATATTAAAATTAAGGGTTGGACAAAAGACCCCGCGAATGATTAAAATCGCTATTGTAAGAAAATTCCTGATTTTTAATACAGAGATCTTTATTTGAAACTTACTAATTGAACTTAAAAAATGGCCAACATAGCTAATATAACTATAATAATCATTTTATTATTTAGCGCCGACTAAAAATTAGTTTAAATTTGATATTTTATGTAAAAAAGCTCATTACTCAAGAAGTCAAGACTTAAAAGGTTTATTTATTTTTTGCTTTTTAGTTCTGTTCGTCGGTTGAATTTTTGTTAAAAACGTTTTTTATTTTATGATTTTTTGTGGTTTGCGTCATCTTTTATTACTCTGCCAACTACTATCTTTTAATATATGTAATACTAAATACTTTAAAATGCTATCAAATGTCTTTTCTTTAAAGCATATTAAATGGTTTCTGTCACTAAAACTACACGCTTTATATCTAACTTCTGATTGTTTAGGAAAGGTATGGTTTCCATCATCAGCTCAGCTTCATGATGTGATAATTCCTAAACGTTAACAGAATTATGAAAAGTAAACAGAAACACTATTCGCTCCTACGATTTTCGAGGGTTTCTCTAAATTTTATCAGGATCCCATCATCAAATCCTGACTTCCTTGACATGGGACCACCCTTGACGTATACTCTATCTAACAAAAAAAGAATCATCAAAATCGGTTCATAAATAACGAAGTGAAGGCTGAACAAACATAAAAAAGAAATATAATATACATACGGTCGAATTGAGACGCTTGGAAAACGGTAATGATTTTATAAAAGTTAATTATTTCCTTTACTGGTACCCTGAGAATAATATTCCAAAAGTATGTAAGTATGTACTCACATGGTGCCCTTGGCGACGGTCATGTTGAGGTTGCTGAGCACATGATTCGGCCGCTTCTTGGACCCGTAGTGCTTGAAAGCGTGACGCACGCACACAGCCTGCTGGCGTTTCTGCCATATCTATACAAATAAACATCACATTAGTTTAAATAATAACATCGTTATTAAAAATATACAGTTGTTGTTGAAAACCCGGCAAGTTGCAGTGTGTGACGCGACAGGTAATTTTACCTCGTGATAAAGGGTCCCTGTAATCCCTGGAACACACGTGACAATGGGATGCATTTTGGTACTTGGACAAATTAAAAATTTCTTAAGGAAGGTGGTGAGCTCTTAGGAGTAAAATCAGTTTTGGTTTCATAGAGCTGGCAATAGGTTAGAGGGACTTCCCGGCAACAACTAGTTCCGAGTGACAGGAGTGATATGAAGTGCTCGAGTTATTGTTTACACCCCCCGATCCATCTGTATTAGCATTTTTTTTTATGGTACGGGGCAAACCGGCAAACAGGTCACCTGATAGTAAACAACTATCGCCGCGCATGGGCACCTGCAACTCAAGAGCCGCAAGTGCGTTGCCGGCCTTTAAGGTGGCAGTAGGGGGAGAGGGAAGGGTTAGGGCCTGCCTAGCAATGCAACCACTGCTTCACTGCCGGTTTTCTATGAGGCCGTGGTATCATTACGGTCGAGCCGGCTCATACGTGCCCATATATCCCTTTCCTTTCATTGCTTTTCTTTCTTACCTACTTTTATTTTACATTATGCACCCAATTTTCGCATTTAACTCCCAATGTGCCCGGTTGACAGCAACAGGCTTGCCTCCTTTTACGTAAGTGGGAATAAGTTATAGTCGACAAAATCTAGGCGTTTAATACGCCTCTGTCTAGGGGGAGTGGCCACACAACTTGCAAGTATACCCGCGGGTGCGAGGTCGCTCCTGAAGGAGGCTTCTGAGCTTCTGGAAAGAGCTAGGTTGCCTCAACTAGTCAGCCTTATCTGAACGCCGCCTATGAGTCTAAATGCGGAAACGGAACTCTATACCAATACCAATACGTCTCTGCCTAACCCCCCCAGAGATATAGGTGCGAGTGTATCTATGTATGTTTATACAATGTTTTACTTTTATGCCAATACCAGCTATAATGTAGATTTTGACGAGACCAAAATAAATCAACTCGCCGTCAGCAGTTTTCGTTGCGCTAACACTTTTTTCCGTACAGCCGGCATCCGCCTAACGCCATTCTCGTGAATCTAAATTCGAACGAAGCGAGCTAGCATTCTATAATTTATTAATGTTATAGTATGTGGTTATGCAGTACATAAACATACCGTGGTAATACCGGGTAACTTTTCAATGTAATTTAATACGTAATTACTTCCTAGTATCCATAAATTCTGATTCACCTTTTACCTTTAATGTGGTTTTATCTTGATTCATCTTACTATAGATGTTACATAGTTGGGAATAAATGATTAAAAGTGTTTATACCTTGTAATCATTCATATTAATAAAAACTAAAGATCCCTGGCATCCATCCGTCCGGGTTGCCCCGGATTTTTCCTAGTTTAGAGGGCATCCGGGCGGGGTTTTCCAAAAGTGTCCGGGTAAAACCACTCTGTGCCAGGGGCAACTTATATTTATTAGATGAACAAACTGTTTAATTTAATTAAAAAAAAATGGAATCGGCCTTAGTTTTTTAAAGGTGTCCGGGAAAGAATCTCGATTTCACACATGTGTCCGGGATTTTTGAAGCGCTTGTCCGGCGTCAGCATTTTCAGTGATGGCAGGCCTATCCCTGGCGTTAGAATTTCGACCATAATTTATTTTTGCCAGTATAACTTGTTCTGGCATTATATAGACTTACGTATAATGACAGGTCAACATATAAACTGGACGCGTGTAGTGTGAAGTTTTAAATTTGTGATACGTATTGTTTGAAAATTTTAGTTTTATGCACTTTCATTTACATTCCAAATTTCACGCTCCTCCATTCGCAAAATTTTCTTAAAATTGCGTGCAATTAATTCTCTTTACATATCTATATGTACTAATATTATAAAGCTGAAGAGTTTGTTTGTAGGGTTGAACGCGCTAATCTCAGGAACTACTGGTTCGAATTCTAAAATGAAAAATTATTTTAGTGTTGGATAGCCCATTTATAGAGGAAGGCTATAGGCTATATAACATCACGCTACAATTAATAGGAGTGGAGCAGTGTCCATAAACGTAGGTGAAACTGTGGGGACGGCTAGTTAATGTATAAAGAATAATAGGATAAAGTATACCTAAAACTGTATTATGTACAAAACCGATCCAATTGTCCCAGTTCAGCTCAATCTTTCTTTGACAGGCCTGTTGGTTTAGTGGTTAGAGATAACCTAACTGCTGAGCCAGAGGTCGTGGGTTCGATTCCCACCCAGGACTAATAATTGTGTGATGAGTGTTCTGGGTCTGGGTGTCATTTATCTATAATGTGTATTTAGTTAATAATATATAAGTTTGTTTATCAGTAGTCTTGTTACCATAGTACAGGCTCTGCGTAGTTTGAGATCGGACGGTCGTGTGTGAGATTTTTCAAGTTATTAATATTATTATCTTTTATATATTCGATCAATGGTATTTATGATCGATAGTCTCTAACATTTTAAATATCTTTACACACCTTTGGCATAAAATAAAAAAGTACCGCTGATTCTTGAACCCTGTAATATCTATAAGGTACGATACCTTTTTGTTGTTCTTTTTACCCGTGACCAGGGTTGGTGCAATTTAATAGAAACAAATACAAGTCGCAAAATTTTAGAAACAATGATTCCTAATTGTCGTACAGAGTACGAGGTTCGGATAGCCTTGCTCATTTATTTCCTCGTTCAGTTCTCGTTTCTTCCTGAAAGCATCTTAAGTAAATGCTGAACAGCGACTTTAAAGGAATAATCTTCTGTTACACATTACATAGCGCTATCTCTACTCGACCCAAACTACCCAAAGCTTGTACTATCCGTTTCTAGTACACGGATAAACATACTTAGATATTTTTTTTGTAAATACATACAAATAATTGAACCTTCACTATACCTTCATCGGACTATAAGACGCAGACAGAAGTTCAGTTATCCTTATTTTGTTGAAACACCAAAAATCCGAGCTAAACGCTTTGACATCTCCTTTTTGGTTCGAATTGCCAAAGTGGAAAATGAACTTCCTGCGTCATTTTATCAATTACTAGCGACCCACCCCAACTTCGCACGGGTGTAATGTAGATACTAATGTGGTGAACAATTATGATTATACAAATTAATACAAAACAATATAAAACTATACGTGTAAACCTTCCTCTTGAATCGCTCTATCTATTGGTGTAAACCGAATTAAAATCCGTTGCATAGTTTAAAAGATCTAAGCGTACAAACGTCGGAAGCTACTTTGTTTTATCCTATGTAAAGGTAATCCTGGAACTTGTAAGAGTAGAGAGAATAGGTTTCTTGTCGATAGGCGTGTACCATAGTCATATTTATCGTCACTTTCTATCAGGTGAGTTGGAAGACAAACGCCTATTCCATTATACAATTAAAAAAAAATAGAAACAGACAGACGAATGCAGATAGACATACGATTATCATACAAAATTTGCACTATGCAGAAATCCGAGTCCTGTCATCCTGTCGTTAACAGTCGAATGCCACATACTCGTAGGTGGTCAATAAAAGATAAAGCGTTGCGTTGAGTGGCGTACTTACAAACGTCATAAACTCATAAGTAATCACAAAGCTGATTGTATGCCTGAATCGGCTACCTTCAGTTAAGGTCCTAAGTGACTATTGTATTTGTGCTAAGTACTTTCTGAATCATGATTCATACTAATGAGAATATTTCTCACTAATTTAGAATGTCATGGTGTCTATTTATATATTAATACGTGAAGAGAATTCTCACCAAGCTACATGCATACAAACTATGGGAGAGCCATGCTTCGGCACGTAAGGGCTGGCTCGACCGGAGTGATACCACGGCCTCACAGAAAATCCGCAGCTAAGCAATGATTGCATTGTATTTCGCCATTGTAGGTTAAGGCCCTAACCCTTCCCTGTCCCCCACTTCCTCCCCGTCCCCTACTCCCACCTTAAAGACCGGCAACGCACTTGTGACTCTTGAGGTGAGGTGCCCACTGGCGGCGGTAGTGCCCCCTATTCCATAAGAAAAATATATTTTTTTTGTTGCAAGCTAAGCTAATATAAATTGCCAATTTATTTCGTTAAAAGAAAATTGTAACGAAAATTTTATGTTATAGTTTAAAATTTATTAGTAGGTAAGTAAATCGTATGAAATGAAAAAAATACGAGGGTGTGCGTGTTTATGTTTCCGTGCATGTAATATCTAATGACTTTTAATTTATTTTTTAAATTACAGTAGGTCTTGTCCGCGGTTTCGCTCGCGTGAATGTACAATTTTCCTTCCGGAGCGATACTTTTTTCTAGATGAAAGGTATAGAAGAGGATTATAAATGCAAAAAAATGAGTCCGTACCGTGCTGTCTTGTTTTTCAAACGGTGGTGATGAGAACTGTATTTGGCTCATCTTGGAATCCTTCGCGTCGCCCATTGGCGACGGAGGCGAGGTTTCTCTGTAGACAAAAGAAAACATAATATTAATAATATGCATATATATGATAAAATAATTTTACGTCACGTGGTAGAACAATTGTTGTGATGTGTAGATCGAAACTTTATCGATAATATTTACATTGCACGAATTGCATTGATCGTAGTCACTCTTGAATTGGTACGATCCATTTACACATCTAATGATACAAATCGCGAAAATTTAAAAACAGTGACTGGAATTGGCATTGTCGGAAACAAATTTAGAACATAAGATAAATTCACTCATTTGTATCTAAAACAGCTAGACTGCAAACAGCTAGGTACAGAACTTCCACTTAAAAATAATTATAGTTTAATGAAACCAAAAAAAACACACGCTTGAATGGAGATCAAAATTAATAATATGAGCCCAAACCGGGTTTAATAGTAGCCACTGAAAAGTTCCACTATCTACGTGGCTCAATCATCATGTCACCCAAACTACATATGCCTACAAAGTTTCATTTCGATACGACAATAAGAGGTAGGTTACAATAACTTTTAAGATTTAACTTTTAAACTTTCGCGTTCCATGATATAATTATGTATTTCCACGAGAATTAACTGATTCAGCCTGTGACCACGGCCAGTGCAACCTGGTGGAAACGTCAGGCAATTCAGAGGTAGGTAATACCTTTTCGTGATCGCATTAATTCCCGTGGAAATACATAATTATACTTTTAATATTTGTTTACCCAGATAAAGATTAAGATATATTTATGTGTGAAAACATGTGCAAATATTTAACAAGTGCATGGTTGATGCATATTATCGACGGTAAATATTAATTAAGATCAACATGCACGTAGTTAGTTACTTAGGTGCAATTGAAGCTAATAAAGACGTGTTAAAAGCAAGCACTCCTTGGGGAGGAAAATATGGTCGAACAACCCCGAGTGTTGTACTGTGAAACGTGGTGTCACAAGGGTTACTATCTTTTCAAAAATAATTTATCAAATTCTTTAATAGGCAAAATTGTGGGATACATTTCACGAAGTCAAGTTCAATGAAGTGCGGGCGACAGGCGACATACCCTGCCTTGATTTCTAATTTGCACTTACTCGATTGTAAATTCAATGCCTTAACAATTAGGTTTTTTTTTTATTGAAGTAATTATTACATAATATATGGCCGTATGTACATGCAATCTATAATCATATCGTTAATATTAATTCGACCACGTCCCTGACGCCATAAATTACTTACGTATCCAGGGCATTAATAAAATTTCTAAAGGTTACAAATTACCCACAGTTAATGTCATATTAACAAGACTGTAATAATCATTCAACATAAATGTATTCAACATCTGTTCTGGTCATTATGTGAGGAAAATGTCCGCTGACTTGACAACCATCACTCAGCCGACGCGGCCCGAAACCTTGACCTGATGCGTCATCAACCTTGTCACGTTCGCATCATGGTGAAATCTCGCGAAATTCACATTACGAGGAAAGCGCGGACGCAAACGACTGTCGTTGGATTATACAATTTAATTTTACTTGCTTACATGTATTTGTGTCATAATTCACTAACTTTCGAATATTTTTATTTCACTATTAAGCTATATTTTTTTTTTTAAAAGACAACTCCCGCATTAGGATTATCTCCTGCGTCGCGGGGGACTTTACAAACATACAAACAACGGACACAAAGAACACCCAGACTCGGATGGGAATCGAACCCACGATCTATGGCATAGCAGTCAGGGTCACTAACCACTAAGCCAACAGGCCAGTCATCGTATCGAGGCCAGATCTTAGGTTTAATCATTTTTAAGATCAGGCCACCCAGCTGATGTGGCAATCAAGATATATAAGCTTTGACCTTGGTCAAATAAGCCTCATCGGGAGTGACCTAGATATATTAAGTTGAATAATCAGCGGTGGCAGTTACGATTCTACTCACCAGTGAGAACAATAAAACGCGTTCCATCTTTTGTAGGGTCGAGATATTTCGAAAGGTAGAAGGAAAACTTGAACAGAAATCTGCCGTCTTAAATTTGACTAAAGAAATAAAGAAAATATTGGATTTCTTCTCCTTTTCCCTTCTTGTTTTATTTATTTTTTATATTACTATTAGCAACCCGCCCGGCTTTGCACGGGTAGCAGAGACATCTTCAACAATCATCATCATATTTCAATCAATTTACACAAAATCTTAACAAATTATACACCTAAACCTTCGTAATGAATCACTCTGTCTATTAGTGAACCGCACGAAAATCCGTTCAGTAGTTTTTTTAGTTTATCGCGAACAGACAGATAGACAGACGCGGCGGGGGACTTTGTTTTATAATATGTAGTGATATACACTGTGATAAACCAACTGTAGTGAAAGTTCGGTCAATTGTTGTTCTTTCTTTTTTCTTCTATTCTAGAGTGATTCCGCTAACAAATATTTAAATAACGGACACAAAGAACATCCAGACCAAGGACAACTATTTGTGGATCACACAAATTTTTGTCGCGTGTGGGAATCGAAACCACAACACTTAGCACGGCAAAGCGGCGAGGCGACCACTAAAACCATTGCGTCATCCGTGCAGTCAGTTTACTTATAGACAAACATATTTCTATAAGAAGTAAAGTCTCAAGGAAAGGCAAGAGAATCTCGTTCTTACCCTATTTAGAAGGCTGCGGTTAGATAGCACTACTAGCGTAGTTAACATGCTACTGAATAGGGTCACCATACCTGCATTTGAGGGCGGATAGAATAGGCAAGACACAAGTGTCACGATAAGTCGAGTTCGTATCTAGTTAAGATAATAGCGAACAAGACAGTGCTGTAATACATTTCAATAAATGTTGTTAAGCTATTTGGTGATTTAAAAGAGTCGCCGTGAGTTTGTGCGCCCGATTTCATTCGTACAAGGCTTAATATTTGAAAACGGGTGGTTATAGATTGACACTGGCAAGTAGCAATCTTACCTATTTGCCGCACAGTATTATTTATTATTTAATTGTATGTTGATACTTAGTTTTACTTTCATGATCTATATTTTTTTTGTTAAAAATAGACGATTTCAAGTAATTTTTAAGGATATATAAAAGCAGTATATACGACCATGTGTCTACTTATGGTTCCCAACTGTCATGGTTACGTGCTTTGATTACTCTTTATTCTTTACTTAATAACCCTACAGCCCTCACTTATCTCACCTCACAGATTCAACTTCTATGTTCTAAACATGACAGAGATCTTCGCTCACACCGCAAATAATCTACTCCTTTGCCCTACACACACTTTCTCTTGTACACTCTTCATTTGCTATCTATTCTTTTTTACTATGGAATGCGCTCCCTCCTGAGATTAGGATGTCCACCAACAGAGACACGTTTAAAGCTAAGGTCCGTGAATTTTACAGGAAGCAGTTGGCAGAAATATCCACATAAACATAAGTATATTTTGTATCTATATATAGTATTTATTTGTATATTTATATTTATCTGTAAGTATTTATGTATGTATTATGTATAATCAATTGTATTTGTATGTAAATTATAACTTTCTTTAAGAAATGTCATTCTTATACACCTGCCATGTCCCTCACTGAATCACCCAAAGATTGACTGGTAGATAATACCATGTGGCATTAAGTCCGCCTCGTGCAAACTCGTGTAAACTGCAGGAAGATTTAAATAAAATAAAAATGAACTTTTACTTGACTTTGACTAAAATAGCACGGTGGCCCATCAGATATTAGGTTTTCTTTTAATAAACGACCGACGGCGACGACCACGACGACAGTCTACCCGTGACCATGGCTGCTGAAAAGCAACTGAAACGTCGGGATCAGTATAGATAGTAAAATAACACCAAATAAATCGCGATAGAATCCGTGAAAAATAGTTTTATTTCGATGTGTAACATTCGCGTAAACTTTCGACAGTATCAAACGACAATAAGTAGAAAGTTTATAGTGTTGTTTCGTTTGTAGTAACAGAATTTTGTCACATGACATTAGTAAAGAGTTTTTCTTGTGGGCTTCTTTTTTTTCTTACAAGTCTTATTGCAATGTAAACCAGGTAATAAATCTAAATGTTCGCTTTCGGGTATCATTAGGTGACCCACATGATGAAACGATTTCATTTCATTGCAATAATTGTATTATTCGTAACAAAGATTCAACAGATATTTATTTCAAATTAGCACAGTTTGGCACATAATGTAATACATCATACTACTTTATAAGACAAATTCAGAATATATATTTTATTCTATGAGATACGAACGTGTTTACGCCTAAAAACTCAAGTACGTATGAAGAAAAAAAATACTGACATAAGTCTGGTGCGAATACTGATTACGTCTTGGACAAAGTCTATGTATTATTAAAAGGCTCATCTACAAAGGCTTTAAACCTTAATCTGAATCGCCAGTCAGATATAAGACGTCGTTGAGGCTTAACAAAAAAATATAAGACGTAGTTAAAGTTGGCACTGACATTAAAGTGAAGAATTAATGACATCTTAAAATTAAGTAGCATTTAAGGTTGAAATAGTCTTAAAGTAAACAAAAAGATTGTCATTCTTACATATAACTAGTGACAAATTATAGATTTAAATATTAAACTGTGTTTACGTATCCCCATTTAGGCTTAATCGCACTTGCTACGAAAGGTTTATAAAAACTCGAAACACAAATGGTGTCACTTGATTTTCTAGTCTGATATCATTGTTTTTTCATCCAAGATATACTCAGTTCCTGGAACCTAACATAAACCTCTCATCGGCGGTCATAAACCTCAGTATATCTGAGTATATCATAATGATGTATACTGGGCGTTTATAATTGAATACGCTCGCTGTTTGCTGATGCCGCAGAATGGTTATGGGCCATGCTGTCGGTTGTCTACACCAGCTCTGGCGAGTTCATCGGCTTTTTCATTGCCATCGATACCTGAATGTCAGGACATTACCGGGTACCAGGGTACCCATCTTAATATAATTTTGTTTGATTGCCCCAGTGAATTAGTGACTTAATAATCAATCTCAAGACTGGCCTGTTAGCCTAGTGGTTAGTGACCCTGACTGCTACGCCATGGGTCGTGGGTTCGATTCCCACCCGAGTCTGGGTGTTCTTTGTGGCCGTTGTTTGTATGTTTGTAAAGTTCCCCGTGACACAGGAGTAATTCCTAATGCGGGAGTTGTCTTTTATAAAAAATTTAAAAATAAATAAAGAAAATTAAATGAATTATTTCGTTAAGTTTAAGCCCCCACAAGCTTACAAGATCAAGTTATTACCCACATGAAAATATTATTATACAGAAACAGAACAGAAATGAAAAAAATCTTAACTTCGTGACTCCACTGCGGTAAAACCCCACAGGCAAGGGTCAAAGCCCTCAGGAACAACATTCATTTAACCACATGCAAAACCTCTTAGACGATTAAATCCATTAACATGACCAAATTTAATATTCGGGTGTAATAAATTAAACATTGTTGATAAATCCATACATACATTATGTTTATTAAACTGATTTAAAAAATTGGGTTTAGAGTGTAATGACGGAAAAACAATAAATGGACGTTATTAGTAAACGACAATACAATAATAATACGTTGGTATTTTATAATAATACTAGCAGCGCCCCGCGGTTTTACCTGCGTAAGTCCCGATCCCGTGGGAGTATCGGGATAAAAAGTAGCCTATGCGTTAATCCAGGTCTCCAGCTATCTACATATCAAGTTTCATTGCAATCGGTTCAGTGGTTTTTGCGTGAAAAAGTAACAAACATCCATCCATCCAAACTTTCACATTTATAATATTAGTGGGATTCTAAAAAAAATGAAACAGCCCTATTTAGGCCCAAACTAAGCATACCTAACCGACTAAAACCACACGGTGTGCCGTAATGCGCCTTAAGTAAGAGGGCTCCGGATTTCTTAATAAAAGCTGTTCCCGGATCCCTCCTACTTAAGACGCAGTACGGTGTGCCGTACTGCGTCTTAAGTGTCTTAACCACACGGTGTGCCGTGTGGTTTTAGTCGGTTCGATTCCGACACACCGCCCCACCGAAAACCCCGGTGGGGTGACGGCCCGAAGGGGTTTCCATACGCAAAAAAAAATGGTCTTGAGCACGGATAGACATACTTAGGTACATTTTCTTTTGTATATAAGTTACATACCTACTACATATTACGCATAGAAACGCCTAGAACAAATAATAATTACTAATTAAAGTTATGGAAATAAAAAATCTTTAAATAAGAATTACGTTTTGAAAAAAACGTATAAAAACTACATAAATATGATTGTTTTAGTAAATATGAAGATACGGTTTCGTCCACTATTTGGATTCTCTTTGGAATACATTTGCATTTAATAAAAAAAATTCCTACCAACTGAGATGTAACGTTGAAAAAAAAAACTAGATAATTAGTAGGTATTTTTAATGAGCTTATAGTTTCGTGGGATCTGTGTGGAAAAAAAATAAAATAAATCCGACAGAGGATGTACGTAGACAATCTGTGTGTATAAATTGGTCTAGTGGTTAGTGACCTTGACTGCTACGCCATAGGTCGTGGGTTCTATTCCCAGTATTCCCACCCGACTCTGGGTGTTCTTTGTTGTTTGTATGTTTGTAAAGTCCCCCGCGACACAGGAGTCTTAATGCGGGAGTTGTTTTTATAAAAAATAAAAAAGAGATCTAAGTAGAATATCCCAATGGACGGAGCCGAAAATACTTGTAAGACTCAAGAAGAATAAATATCTGACGTGTAAAAGGAGTTGAAATATTAGTATATCTACATAATTGATAGAAGTATACATCCTCCTCCTCTATCCATCATCAGTAGAGCCGTAGCCGTTCTAACCGCGTTCATGGCCACTGCTCCGCTCCTAAGAGTCGTCGCGTTATGTTACATAAACTATAACCTTCCTCAATGAATACTCTATCCAATACAAAAATAATTATTCGAATAGGACTGGTAGTTTAAGAGATTAGCGCATTAAACAAACAAACAAAAAAACCTACAGATTTATTATTTTAGGACTAGCTGTTGCCCGCCACTTCGTTGGCGTAGAAATTTAAATTTATGCCACGGGAACGTAGCCTATGTCCCTTTTCAGGATATATTCTATCTCGTTGCGAAATTTCATGATGACCCATTTAGCCGTTTAGTCGTGAAAAGGTAACAAACAAAAAAACAAACAGAGTTACTTTCGCATTTATAATATTACTAGCTGTGCCCCGCGGTTTCACCCGCGTAAGTCCCGGTACCGTGGGAATTTCTTGATAAAAAGTAGCCTATGCGTTAATCGAGGTCTCCAGCTATCTACATACCAAGTTTCATCGCAATAGGTTCATGAGTTTTTACGTGAAAGAGTAACAAACATCCAAACATCCACACATCCATACATCCTCACAAACTTTCACGTTTATAATATTAGTAGGATAGTATGGATAGATAAGAACGAGTAGTACAACAAATTGCTTAGCTTCGTGTTTTTGTTTTTTTTTTTATGGTGGTAAATGACTACCACCGCCCATGGGCACCTGTAACTCGAGAGTCACATGTGCGTTGCCGCCCTTTAACGTGGGATTAGGAGAAGAGCGGGACGACGAGAGAGGGGGATTGGAGGGGAGGAAAGGGGAAGGACGGGAAGGGGGAGGGTGCAGGGTTAGGGCCTCCGGTAACCTCACTCACGCGGCGAAAAGCAATGCAAGCATTGTTTCACGGCCGGTTGTCTGTGAGGCTGTGATATCGAGCGGAGTCGAGCCGGCCCCTATGTGCCGAAGCATGGCTCTCCCACGTAATTTGTAATTCTAACTAATAATATAAATGCGAATGTAAGTTTGTTTGTTACGCTCTCACGCGTTAACTACTCAACCGATCATCATACCACCAAAAGGACACAGCGTATTACTTTTTTTCTAGATAAAAGATCTAGAAAAAAATACTGTTCCCAAGGGATCCCTGAATTTATTGACAAAGCCTACATTAAGGCGGGTGCGGGTGCGAAGTCGCTCCTAGAAGCCTGTGAACGCTCCAGGAGGCTTCTGTGCTTCTAGAAGGAGCTAGGCTGGCTCAACTTGTAGACCTTATCTGAATCTGAATGCATGATGGACCGTTAATGAGTACAAATGCGGAAACAGAGCAGTATATCAATACCTACATTAAAGCAAGCGAAGCTGCAGGAAAAAAACAAGATATTCAAGACAAATTGAGGTACAGCATTCTATTATGGGGCAGTAGCTATGACTTCAACATTCAGAGAGCCTTCATTGCTCAGAAAAGAGGTAAAAGAACTATGGAAATAATAGACCCACAGGATTCGTGTAAAAAGTTTTTAAGGAACTTAAAATTCTTACAGTACCTAGTCTACAGACTAGGTACTGTACTGTACTGTACTGTACACTGTACCAAGACCATGATATACATATCATGGTCTTGGTCACAATTACGAAAATAAAGAGGAAAGACTGCTACGTGAAAGCACAAGAAGAAAAGATATGCCATCCATGATAGCACCGACTCTTACATAGCTCGTGTTACAATTCAGTCAGGCTATTCAATAGAGTTCCTCCAGAAATAAAATGTACGCTTTAGGCAAAGTAATTCGAGTCCAAATTTAAAGTATTTCTTGTTGATAGGTGCTTGATGATTTTGTGAAGTGAGAAGATAAAATAATTTGCATTGACATGTCCAACAATTTATTCTATTTGATATTTTTACCTGTTGACATAAAAGTTTAATTTTTACTTTTGACATTCTAGTAATTTAATATTTTTGCCTGACTAAAATTTAAATTATTTTATCATTTATATTGTTACTTATTTTGTTATTATAATTTATTATTTTATGAATGTTCTTTGGTTTTTAACTATTCAAGTTAGATTATGATAATTGTATTTAAACACAATGTAATTTTGTTTTTGAAATAAATAAACAATATTTATATACATATAACACAAACTTGTCATTCTCAAGTAGACATATCTAAACCACTTTTAATCTAACCGCGGAGCAATAATTCAAGATGTTTTTCGTTGCGTGATTCTTCCGCCATTTTGTTTCTTCCTAGAAACCATTATTAATACGTTACAGCATCGCATGTGTCGGCAATTGTCGTGCTCAACATACTAGTTTATTTTTGTCATTATATCTTTTAACATATTACTGTTTTACGTTTTGTTTATTTCTTGACTGCCTGATAGTGCTTATATTTGCGTGTTAACATGAAGTTCTCACAGAAGAACGTCTACCTTAGCAACGACCGCAGTTAGGCAACCCTACTGGCGTACTGCGTAGGTATAGCTTTTTTTTGGGATATTAAATAGGGTTGCCAGAACTTTATAATGAAATCACTGGTGTTGCGAGTGTTTTATAGCCATCGGTAACTGCTCACTATAAGGTGGACTTTGTTTTTCTTTAACAACTTCAATGAATAAAAATCGGAATAAATATTGTTATAGGTTCAATTTTGAGATTCAGTCAGCTTAGATTAAAAAAAAACAAAACAGTTTTGGATTTTTTTTCTTCCGTTTGTCAACTGATTTTCTTATTTTTAACACGCTTTTATTAGATTCACTAGTACCTAACTCATTTTGTAATCTCACACATCTTTAAACTCAATTTTAACCAACTTTTAATTCTCGAGTCGAAATGAAACTTTGTAGGTACGAGTATATGTAGTTTGAATGACAATAGCTGATCTGATGATGGAGCCAGGAGGTAAATAGTGGAACACTTAAGTGGCTACTAGTAAACTAATAGATTAATCTAAATAAAAAGTAATAAAAATGCACTAACCACGTAATTTGGATATGTATATTAATTATGTGATGTAGAAAGTTAGAAATTGATTCAAATTGAGAGGCCATTATTACTATGATTTTATGTGTGACTGTTGAGTAATTTTTAAACCAACATGTCTATGGAATCCCAATATCTATCAGAATCAAATAAAGTTCAATGTTGACCTGTAACACTAGTGTATAAAATGGTCTAAATCTTAACATTGTACAACCTCTTCCAATACCCCATACAAAGTGGCGGATAACCTTTGGAAATGAGAAACAAAAACGTTAAAATCCTCGATCTCTGCAACAAACCATTCCTATAAACAAATTAAATGCTTGTATAGCCGTTATCAATTCTAAACCTATTTCGCCGAGCAGCGATACTAATTCGATAATCAACATAATTGGAGATCGAACACAGTAGAATCGTTTATACGTCATATCGAATGTAAAGTGCGTCGTACTGACGACACGAGAACGTGACGATGACGACAAGGTCGCAGCCCGGCTGGCCGTAGACCAAAGTACAACACGTACTTCGAATACCTACTTGTGATTGTGGAATGCAAACATTGTGAAGGCATCGCTAGTATATGTAAGATTCCAAACATAATTGCCTGTTATAAATTGTATATAGCTGTATTTTTCCATAGTTGTGAGATAGAAAGATTATTATTTATTGTATACTACATTATAAATAGACTCATAACTAATTTAAAATAGTTAAAGATAGGCGGTAAGTACAATGGGCGGTTGCTAAAAACGAAGTCTTCCAGACAATCTTTGTATTGAAACAGCAGACGAAAATATGAGGTAGCTGGTGGCATACTAACTGAAGATAGTTAAAGTAGCCATAATGAAACAAATGAAGTAGGAAAGAGAATAATATTACGACTTATACGAGAGTGAAGAGAGAGTTAATTGAGAGATGCAAATCAAGGCACCAGTTTCTTGTTTTTTTTTTTTGACGATTTCTTGGCACTGCACTGCTTTGAACTGTATTAAATTGAGTTAGATAAAGAAAAAGTAGTTTTTTCTACGTATGGTGCAAAAGATTTTTGTTTAAATATGTATAAAAAAAGCGACTAATGTACATTTGCCATATCAATTGTCGTTGTAATAATAACCAGTGCATTTAGAGTTTATTTCAAAGACTACAACAGAAGGGCGAGCGAATTAAATCGGTTAATTCTTTTTGTATTTCACCAATGTACAATTTTGTTTTTACAATTTACTGTAAGGCAATTTTAAATACGCTATTTTTGCAAGGATGCAAATCGACTACAATGAGGATAACAATCAGTAAGCGAGAGTTGACTCTAATAAACAAATAATGCGTCTCTGCCGCTTATTTTCTAACAAAGCATGTGTAAACGTATATAGTTCAGCATGTTTAAATTCACTACTTGCAAAGCAGGATAATAATTGTGACACTTAATATAAACGCGCATAAATAATTAATCAATAGCGTTACCCTTATTAAGTAAGCTGAAGATATGAAAATAATATAAAAATTCTCAAACATTTTTTTTTCATTTATTATAACGCCATCTACTATGACATTGTAACCTTATATTATTTTTAACCTTTGCAGCTTTATGTAAAAATAAATATTGTTTTTTTTCTTCTTTTATCGTGTTTTAAATATTAAACTATTTATTATACTATAAAACAATGTCTATAATTATTATTTTAAAGTATTTTGCAATTTTTTTATTATATGTATAGTTTATCATAACACCATCTATTTTATAAAAGTCTTGTATGGTAATGAACCTGACTTGTATTAATATTGCAAATTTTCGTTTTAGTGTCGTATGATTGACGTCTTGACTTTTATTGTCAACTTGACACTCAACATTGTCTCCCTTTTGCAGTTGATCAGGCCAAGCAAACACGTGTTCCCATACAAACTTTGCCACCCCTTTTCAACTTCTTGGGGGTGGAATTTTCAAAAATCCTTTCTTATCGGATGCCTACATCATTTAAGGAATACTTCCGCTAAATTTCACGTCTCTACGACCTACGGTTTAGGCTGTACGTTGATCCGTCAGTCAGGACAAAGGATTTTATATATACTCGTATATATAGATGACCGACAATGGACACTAACGGTGGGGCTAGTCCATGAACTAAAAGTCGTGCAGCCGGCCATGGAGCGAGCTATGGTTGGAGTCTCTTTGCAGGATAAAATTCGAAATGAGGTCATCCGACAAAGAACTAATGTTACCGACATAGCTCGTAGAATAAGCACGCTTAAGTGGCAATGGGCTGGCCACGTATGCCGAAGGACCGATGGCCGTTGGAGCAAGCGGATCTTAGAGTGGAGACCGCGAATTGGTAAAAGGAAGGTAGGACGCCCCCCAGCCAGATGGACCGCTGACTTGAGGAAGGTAGCTGGGAGGGACTGGATGCGAAAGGCGGAGGACCGGATATGACTATGGCGCACATTGAGAGAGGCCTATGTCCAGCAGTGGACTAGAATAGGCTAATTGATTGATATAGATAAACCACAAA
The DNA here is from genome assembly GCA_963859945.1 of Euplagia quadripunctaria. Classification (NCBI taxonomy): domain Eukaryota; kingdom Metazoa; phylum Arthropoda; class Insecta; order Lepidoptera; family Erebidae; genus Euplagia; species Euplagia quadripunctaria. The sequence goes on along the minus strand of OY982582.1, from coordinate 15,585,613 downwards.
TTATTTTTCAGATCTTACGAATGGAAAGAATATGTGTTGCTTACTGGAGTTTAGCCTCAAAAGAACTATGACATCTAAACACTATGATGTTAACCACACCCAGGCGCAAAATGCACCTGTTACCTTAAAAAATACCGTCTGTTGTGTGTAGAGCAGTACAGTACTATACTATACTAATATTAGAAAGCTGAAGAGTTTGTTTAGTTGAACGCGTTAGTCTCAGGAACTACTGGTTCGAATTGTAAAATTATTTTAGTCTGGATAGCCCATTTATCGAGGAAAGTTATAGGCTATTGTTATACCTAAATGTTTATATTGTGTTTCACTTAAAAGGTGTACAATAAAAAGATCTTTCAGTAACTAAATATTTAGTTATTAAAATCAGGCACCCACACCGTTTTTTAGTTAAATACGAACTTAAAAGTTTAAATAAAACAGAAAAAACACTATTCATCACTTATCCAAATCACTGCTATAAATAACGCATTATACGCAAGACCCCATATAAGAAAAAAATATCATAATCTTGGTTAAAACAAGCCTACCATCCCTTACACATGATATCAAGGACATACATTAGAAAGGGACGGCAACAGTCAATCAGTATCGTAACAATTTCGCCATTGTGACCGTGAGGCCATGTCAAAACGTTAGACGCGGGTGGAATCAAAAGTGGTGGTGTCTGACTAGAATTAATTGTGTACGACAAATAGCTTGAATGTAGTCGTAAAATATAATTAGGATTTATTGACTGACTAGTGTTTACCGGCAGGTACGACCGTACATTATTTTTATAGTCTACCTTCTGGAATAGAAATGAAAGAAGGAAAGTATATATATTTTCATATACCTACACGACTCGAGACACATTCATAATTTTTACGATTAGTCGGTTATTGTATGAATTTGTGTATAAAACTAACGAAAATAAGTATTTTTTTTCCAAAATCCTTCTTCCCACCTTATAACGGCAAAACTTCTGACATGACTATAATAAACTTTTGGAAATGGAAATTTCTTTTATTATAAGAAGTATTTGTTCTTCTTCATATCTCAGACTCCAGATCTTAGTAAGGTGACACACAAAGACAGGTTTTTCACATTTGTAATAGATCGGATTGGGATTCATGTTACTATAATTTATTCCTTTATCAAACAATGCGTTATCACGTTAGCAGTGACCAAAGTTCGGCCAGGTTAAAATTATGGTAGAGTAGTTTTTGCTCGCGATTTTACGCGTGCATATGTAGATTTTGTCAATCAATTCACCATCCTTCGAGAACAGTAATGTTTTTCTGGTTGAAATCCAATGCACTTTTCCGATACCTCGATTAGTTGTGTGGTATTTTTCATTGACATGGCAGATAAACATCATGTGGCTTCTGCGACGATAACGATAAATTTAAAAGTTGTAATATCTATACAAAGGTACACTAATTTAACGGAAATTAGGCTATATATAACGAACATAAAATGTGTGAAATTTGTCAAATATAATTCGAACATAATAACTTTAATTATTCAACAGTTAAAATAATTTTATTTGAATTCAGATATTTTTCATGAGAGCCTCTCAAACAATGATGGATTTATAATTTTTTTCTCTCATTTTTCTAAAATCTTTTACAAAAAAAATATAAAAAACATAACTGATGTTAAAATGATTTCTAAACTGCGAATTATTCGCAAAATACGGTCAAAGCTACTAACAACGATATTTTAAAATAATATACAGGGTGTAAGAGACACCGTACCGAAGACTGAAATAGTATATTCTGACCATCATTCTGAGTTGAAAATCATTAGAATTTTCTACCGGAAAATTCATGTTTTTTTTTATAATTTTCCATTTGTTGGGTAAAAATGATAGCACAATCAGTAAACAGAACATTTTACCAACAAAAAAAAAATACCGCATACGGCCAAAAACTGCAATGTAATCAATCGAACAACATTTAAATATTTTATGCAATCAGCTGGTCTTGACGACGCCGAACGTTTAAGGTCATTCACCGTACCGTACAACAAGAATACCTAAGTTTGTAACGTGTACGATTAAATCATTGATCTCGCATTTTTATGATGAACTGTCTTTTGAATTGTGATAAGTCTCCACAGAAATGGGTTTTTGTAAGTTTTCGCGTAGCTCAAACTTACACGCTGTATATAGAGTATCCGGAATACTCTTACATCTTCCATCCAACCATCATCATTTCAACATATGTAAAGCGATGAATGTAAATGATGAGAAAAGATCATGGAGGGGTAGAGTACCCTTGCGTTTAGAGCCTGTCATTCGACAATTGACTTTCCCAAACTTAAGATGCCTGTCATGTTTAAAAGAACATTGATATTTAAAAAAAACTAACGTGTCTTTTTGCGTTTCAATATGATATTGGACATGCAGAGAAGGTCAAAACAGCTTGGCCCTTTTTCCAGCCAGCCAGTCTGTTATATATTATTTTTAATATGAAACTATGTGTTACAATATTGTTCATACTTGATGTGTGCAGTGGGTTTAACAGAAGGAAACTATGAAGGTCGAACGAAACGTACGCTGCACGCTTCGATGATTAATTGCGTTACTTAATGATATCCTAGTAATGAAGACACTAATACGATTCTGCCTACTTCGAAGGGTTTTATATCATTAGAATCGTAGAAGAGAAGACGGCTGTGATAAAATCTATATTAAAAAAAAATTGGTTGCCTGTAAAGTCGGTATACGGGCGAAAGTTTTACGTGACAACGACTTTGAGTGGTAAAATAATTTTAATGTGAGACGCGTGCCTCTCACTCGCTCTCATTGTGAGCGCATAACGTGAGCGGAGCGTAACGCAGTTTCTTGAAGTGTCACCCGGCAAACCAATTTATAAGACGTTGTCACGTCAAAAAGCATTGTCTAATTTTCTTAGTTAGCAGGAAGAGTTTATTATGAGTGCAGTAACAAGAGCCCTAAAGTTGGGCGAGAACACAATATGCAGATTCTGTCAAGAGGCAGAAGAAACTGCAATGCATATTCTATGCTCTTGTGGCCCACTAATGCGGCACCGAAATATTAACCTAGGGTTGCACATCATGCAACCGCAGGAAATACAAACAATCACTGCCGAAAGGATCTGGAGGTTCCTTGAAGCCATTAGTCTGAGCAGTGAACTGTAAAGTAAAAAGTGCGCTACAAAAGACCAGAAATGGTCGAGGTGGCACTAAGCACTTAAACAATAATAATAATATTATGAGAAGTTTAAGTTTGAGTATTGTTGTTTCATGAAACTATTTTGAAAACATGGACAGTTTCAGTTTTGTTTGCATAGACAAAAGATTTTCAGGGGTGACTTCGTAATTTATTTTTATCAAGTGAAGTTTCTTTAATTAGGAACGTTTTGCAAACTATAAAACGTTCCTCGATCGATACCACAGGGCATTATAATTGCACTCCTCGTCATTAGTGATGGTGATCTAGTTTCAAAGAGGTTACTGTTACTTCATAGATTTATTCAGTCATCAACAACACCTTTAAAATATGAAAGATCCCGGACCTTACCGTGACGGTTTTATCGAAACAAAATGGAAATTGCTATGAAAAAAAAAGTATACTTTTTTTTAATCCAAAAGAAATAAAACTATGCAATTTAAACACTAAGCACTAGATACACGAGATTTTTCTATTATTTTCCTTATTATAATTTCCTAGAGATGTAACGGAGGCATGACTTTGAACTCCAGCAACCTGTAGCTACGACTCTATTATTAAGTGTAATTGATATAAGATGCATATTTAAATAAACTGATGTATAATTTTACGAGGAACCAATTAGTATTTTTCTACGCCAGGGCACTTCACTGCTCGATGAAAAACCCCCATTAGGCACGAAACTAGCCGGACATCGGCGAAACTCACACGTGACGACACCATTTTTACATATTTACAACAGATAATTAAATATAAACAATTATTGTGTGTATCTACGCTTCTAAATAATTATATCGTCACGGCTAATGATTTTTCGGTTAGTTCAACTCTAATTAAGTAAATATTAAACTGGGTCCAAAGTTATTACGACTAGAGAAAGATAGAAGAGTTACTTTACACAACTCGAATACTTTAACACGACTTAATACATTGATTTAATATATACAAAGGAAGATGTAGACTCAGAACAATCACACTATTATTATAAAGGCGAAAGTTTGTGAGTGTGTGTGTGTGTGTATGTTTGTTACTATTTAACGCAAAAACTACTGAACCGATTCCTATGAAACTTGGTATGTAAATAGCTGGAAACCTGGATTAACACATAGACAACTTTCTATCCCGGTATGCCTACGGGATCGGGAACTACGCGGGTAAAACCGCGGGGCGCTGCTAGTTATGTATAATATATAAATCACACAAAGAATTGCCCTGGTCTACAACATTCGTAATGAACTCTTAGACGACTGGTGCAATGCAAACTGTATGGAACTCAATATAAATAAATGCTTTCATATTAAATTCACCCGCAAAAAGAAACCACTTGTTACGAAGTACGAGATTGGCGGCACATATTTAAGCGAAGTAACCGAAATCCGTGATTTGGGGGTGATCATCGATACAAAGTTAACATTCACATCACACATTGACAAAACTGTTAAAAAAGCAGCACAAATGCTCGGATTTCTGAGAAGAAACACTATTGGCTTTAGGCATATTAGCACCAAAGTACTTTTATATAATAGCTAGTATCGTAGTGTCACTGTATTATGTTGTCCATGCGCAACGGATTGAAGGCATTCAGCGAGCCTATATCAGAAGTATTTCATTCTTGTGTAGCGAATTCTCTTAAGGAAAACCATATGATGAACGGTTTTCTAAATTTGAAATGACCAGTCTTTGTGATCGTAGACTCATATTTGCCCTTGTATTTCTCCATACATTAATAAAATTCAGTGCAGTTGTCTTTTGGAAAAGGTACCACTAGCCATTTCCCACTCTTATCCTAGACATAGACTTACTAGAACGTTTCGTGTACCATTCTGTAGAACTAATTTGGGGATGCAATCGCCTACAAATAGAGTTAATCAGTGCGATATTATTCAAACACGTAATCCAAACATCTTTGGTGACTCATTTAATAAATTTAAGATTAAACTGCTCAAATAACTAATATTTGTTTAACTTTTTAAATTTCTTTAGCTTTTTTTATTTGTTTACTCTTTGTTATTTTTATTTTGTATTTTTTTTTATACATTATAGGGGGCAAACGAGCAGGCGGGTCACCTGATGGTACAAGTACAAGTCACAAGTGCGTTGCCGGCCTTTGAGATAGGAGTACGCTCTACTATAACTAGCCAATGTTATGTACACCGTAAGTGTCATACATATCAGACCGAATACTATATCCATAATATTATTTATAAATGTATTAATATGTATGATGTGGCTGTACTATTTAATAAATAAATGAATAGTTATGCCTGGTGGCTCTTGTGCTCCTACTTAACAATCATGTTCTTTTTACTTTTACATTTAAATCTATACTAAAATTATAAAGCAGAAGAGTTTTGGTTGCTATTACTGGTTCGAATTAGTATAGTTATAATTATTTGTTGGATAGCCAATTTACCGAGGAAGGCTATATAACATCATGCTACGACCAATAGGAGCTGAGCAGTGACAATAAACGCAGATAAACCTTCCGGGATATCTAGCTAACTATAATCTTTCGATTTACTTTTTTAGTCATGCTGTTCAATCTTTAGTAGATATGCCGATATTTTTTCTCATAGCAAAATATTTTATATATTTATTTCTCTTTATTGTACACCTTTAAATAGTAAATAGTACAAAACAAGTTACAAATGTTAAGGTGTAACAATCGGCGGTCTTATCACACACGGCGATTTCTTCCAGACAACCTTTGTACGGATATTGTCAAATAAAATTGAGGGTAGTCTGTGGTGTACAATTATATTACGTACTTTTACTATTCAACGTTTCAAGATTATGTTAAATAAGACACAAAATTAAAAACATAAGTACAGTGGTTTCTACTTTTAGATTTCGTCGTTAATTATACGTCTGTTGTTCTAAGTGTATCTCGAGGTAGTGAAAGTGAGATCACAGATAACAAGAAAGGGCATGCTCTGTTGAATATTCGCTCTCAAATTGAGAAAATAATTAGACACTAAGTCCATATTTAGTAAAGGCGAAAGTAAAGGGAGGTATCATTGAAAGAGTTTTTATTGTCTTATCTATCTGTAATATAAAGAAGAAAGATTCGTTTTTTTTGGGGATTAACTTCTAAACCGATTAGAATAATTCTTTTACCATTAAAAAGATATCTACTTATTAATTATTATATGAATATATTATTAGTTTATTTAGAAGTAACATGACAATAATTTATTTCATAGGTATAGGTAAACATGGGTGAAGCCGCGAATACAGATATTCATAGGATGAAGAATCCTATGAATAGCTGTATTCCTATAATCCTATCGAATCTATCGATACATACTAATACTATTTACTGTACAGATATAAAAAAAATATATGTATTTTAAAAAAATTACTACTAGCATTGAGTTATTACGGTTTAGTGTTAAAAACTAAATTTAAGGCTGAGCTAAAGACATTCTGCTGAAAACTTTAATTCCTGATATTTTTTTGTGTTTTGTTTCGTTTTCTTTTCAATTATTTTTGTTTATTTTATGTACATGACATTGAAATTATTCAATTATGAGGCGTATGATATTGTTTTATTTTCCTAAATTATTGTTGTTATCACTATTCCTACCATTTTATTTTAAAAGAATCAAATACAATTTAAAAGAGTATAGTAAAAATAATTGCAGCGCTTGTAAATAGTGCCAAATTATTTCACTCTCCTAAAATTCCATTAAGATTAATTACAATTAATTAAGTATCTATAAAGAAGTTAATATACAATTTATGAGTTTTTCAAACACGTCAAGAATAATTCAAGAAATTGAATGCAGATCACGTATCGTTTTAAAGATGAAAGATGAGAGTAAGCTGGTGAAAATCTAATTTGCCATTCTTTAGTTTGTGCCGCAGTTTCACTCACGTTTATCGAAACTGCTCCGCCTCTAAGTGTCGTAGCGTGATATTAAGTAGCCTATAACCTTCCTAGAGAATTGGGTTAGCCAAAAAAAACTAATTCTTCAGCTGTCTTTATTTCATAAAACTGCTCTTCATTTATTCTAAATCGTAATTTAAAAAAAATATTATTATTGCAATGTATACACCAACACACACAGAGTCACCGCAACAATTTGGTTGGTTACTTTGTCGAATTTAATTATAAAAAAAAGAATGATAACATATAATACCGTATCTTCCTGTGCCGATCTACAGCCGCCAGTTTCCAAATGGTTGAGCCTTGTAAGAAGAAATCGGCCAAACAAACTCACGGCCACTAAAATTTATTATAGTAATATAAATATAATATTTAATATACGTGTTTGTGTTATTCGTTGAACTAAAAAATCTATAGAAGAACTTGACTGTACGAGTTGCGCCATAATTAAAATTGTCGCTTTGCACACAACACACGCCACTAAGCATCGCACGGGTGTTGGGGAAAATATTTGTGTGATCCACAATTAATAGTCCCGTGTCTTGGTGTTCTTTGGGTCTATTTGAATCCCACTAATATAATAAACGTGAAGTTGGTGACAATGTATGGATGTTTGTTACTCTTTCACGCAAAAACTACTGATTATTGTGTGATTGACATAAGCTATTTTTTATCATGATATTCCTACGGCACCGGGACTTACGCGGGTGAAACCGCGGGGCGCGGGTGTTTTATAAGTCCTCCGAGGCACAGGCGTCTGTAATAGTATATAACAATAGTGCGAAAAAAAGAATAATATTACCTTATTAAACTCTTTTCTAGGCATTTTTTTTCTATTTCCGACATACTCACCTTGCTATATCCTCGACGAGTTCTTTCCGGAGGCATGCTCCCGGATGTTTTTATTATAATTAATTGTAAATTGTTGGACGTGAATTTAGACAACTAAAAATAAATAAAATAAAATAATTAAATACAAAAAATTTTTAACAACAACAAACATACATACTTCAAAACTACTTGTCGCAGTTTTTTGATCAAAGAGCCCAAGTTTTCTACAGCATCATGATTATGTCACTACCTACAAGATGGCAACAAGTTATCAAACAAAACAGCACATATCACTACAAATTATAAAACAAAGTCCCCCGCCGCGTGTCTGTCTGTCTATCTGTCTGTCTGTTCGCGATAAACGGAAAAACTACTGAACGGATTTTCATGCGGTTTTTACCAATGGACAGGGTGATTCAAGAGGAAGGTTTATATGTAGTATATATGCATACTATTGTAGAGGTAAAAGTCGAGAAATTCAAAGATTTGTATTGTCATGTCGTAACAAGCATATTTTTGTGCGCTTACATTGCAAACGCTGGCTAAACCTTACGAGATAGATCAAATTAATATACTATGGAATTGTATATCTTAAAAAGATCAATAAAAAAGTCCGCGATGGTAAATGTTTATCTCCTAAGGATAACCCACAGTAACCATTTTTATCTTTTACATATTACAAAAAAATTATGGGTTATTTATCAAACTATTTTAAACAATACAGTATTATTCCTTATCCAATTAAATACATTAGATACTTTGTGCATTTCATGTAGATCAAAATTACCCTTTACAGCATGTTATTAAAATGAATATCTTAGAAGATATCAGAGATTTAAAAAGCGGGGGCAGAGCGACTGGCGGGCTGAACGGATTTTCGTGCGGTTTTCACTAATAGACAGAGTGATTCATGAGGAAGGTTTAGGTGTATAATTTGTACCCGTGCGAAGCCGGGGCGGGTTGATAGTATACTATAGTTAAATGTAATGAAACTTTTAAAAAAAATTGTCATTATAAGTGATTGTTACGGCTACTCATTTTTAAGCATTATCTACTTAAAAATGTTAAACTAAATCATAATAAACGAAAAATATTATACCACCATTTCAAGCATATAGAAATAATAAAAAATTGTTTTGAGGTATCTTATTTAGACTCTGTCCTGTCCGAAATTATTCGAAATGTTATATGTTAAGCATCTAATATGCTTTATAATTTTATTTTATTATTTTTTATATTTATTTTTATAGGTATATTAATTGGTGGAAGTCTTCGTCCAGGACGGACAGCGATTGACTGATGATGATGATATCAGATTCAATAACGGTTTCGGATACATTTTTATTTCGGATATCCGATAGTTTCCATTACGGTTACGGAGCGCTATAAAATCCCTGATATGTACCAAAATAAGATTTCAGTCATGCGTGGTGAATAACACTACTATTTTTGAAGGTTCGAAATGTAAGAAATACTATTCTTTCTGTTTCATTCCTAATATCAACATTTGAAACAATTAACACATTGTTTACATACTTTCTGCTGAGTATACGTACGTGTGGTCCCTTCGTCTGTGACTCACACAAAACTGCATTGTATGCAAAATTTTAACGATATAAACACGTACTTAGATGCGTTTGTATTTTCCATTGTGACTGTTTAATCCTATGTCTCTTTGTTGGACAAATACCTTACCGTTTTCATAGATAAAAACTGCAATGAGATGCACAAGGTATGATCTTAACTCATTCAATTTTTAACATTAGAAATGTCTATAACATTTCTAATGTTACCACTTAGCCATGAGTCCTTCTAAGTGCGACCAAATAGTAGTTGGTAAAATGTGGCTATCTCTTCGCTGGTGTATGTCTGTACGAGTATGTATATAATTATGTCGCCTTCCAGCAAAAAAAGTGTCATAATACAAAAACAGCTATTTCGAGAAGACACGACTTTTATGCCTGTGAATTGAACAAAGTTCCCATTTTGACTGAGCTAATAACGATGTTTTTACAGCTGACCAAATGCAACATTTGCTATTCAATTCTATAAAAATGTTAAACGTACCCAACATGTGATATGACACTTTTTTTGTGATATGACACTTTTTTGTGATATGACACTTTTGCCGGGAGGCGATGTATTATTAGATTTGGTCGGGAGAGCATGTTTCCTATTCCACTCAACTCTGTAAATAACTTTTTTAACAACTAAATAGGCAAACAACCACACTAGAAGAGAACGAACGGGGTTTACCTATCATGATTTAAACACAAAGAAGCCGGTTGTACTTTTTGTAAAAGACTAATATGAAAGGCTTAACAATTTCCAAAGCTATGGGGCGTTGTCTTACCGTGTCTTCTACAGTATAATACGCAACAGTCGATGGTAAGACAGATAATTACTTACTCACACAATACTCGTGTGTAGCTACGAAATAAGCGAGAAAAAACGCGAAAATTGTATGCTTATATTCATATGCAATCCATATTTAAATACATATTAATTCTAATCTCTGGGAGAGCCATGTTTCGGCACGTATGGGCCGGCTCGACTCCGCTCGATACCACGGCCTCACAGAAAACCGGTAGTGAAACAATGATTGCATTGCTTTTTGCCGCGTGAGTGAGCCGACCTTCCTATCTCCCCCTCTCCTTCCCTCTAATCCCCCTCTCCCGTCTTCCCGCTCTTCCCCTCTCCCCCTCTTCCCCTATTCACACCTTAAAGGGCGGCAACGCACTTGTGACTCTTGAGTTACAGGTGCCCATAGGCGGCGGTAGTCATTTACCATCAGGTGACCTATCTGCTCGTTTGCCCCCTATACTATAAAAAAAAAATGCAGTAAGTTGAATAGTTTATACTGAGTTATTATTGTTGCGTAATTAATATAATGCCTACCAATAAATTAAATATTTGACCACCTTAATATAATGGTAGAATGTAAATGGGCCATAATATAATCGACTTGTACATTTACATTCTTGCGATAAAATTAATTTGATACCTATTATATTATTAACTGTAGAGAATAGGTAAAGCAGTCTCTATATATTTGCAACAATAACTTTGACCTGTATTTTACGGGTTTGTCACCTGAATGTGAAAGGCTATTCAGAACTGACAAACACAGACAGAACACAATACATAGGACAAATCTATAGGAATAGTTGCTAACGGGGCAATGATAGCCACTGCTTGGACTTTTTAGTGGGCTACAGAGATTCCGTAAATATCTTCTCTTCCCACCTTGCTTTTACTAGAACCATGTTGCACTAGGTGATGCACTATACCGCCATGACATAAAACTATATGAACTTGACAAATAGTTGTCCAAATTCCGAAGTGTAGGTATACTACCTGTTCTTAACTTTGAAACTTTGGATACAAATTTTAATAGGAAGTATGAGTACTAATAGTGACAGTGTCTACAGAAAATTTTAATGCTGATATTTAATATTCTCTCGCTTGTGAAATATCGCAGTTTCCACAGCTCCACAGTGACAATAAGACACCTTCCTGTTCGATCGACGTTCACACGACACTCTTGCGTTTTACGTGTGTGAAAATTATATAACCTCGTGTAATCTCTCATAGACAACGTTTTGCGTGTACAATTAAGTTTACAGGAGAAACGGACATTGATCGATTGATAGCCGTTATTATTATTCAATCGAAATCTGTAGATTAATAGATCATTTGTACTATAAATTACATCATTTATTAATAGCCTCATACTGCAATTTTAAAAATTTTATAATTTATCGACCTGCCTAGTTCCTAAGTTCACTTAGTGCGGATTGGCACACATAAATTTTCAATAAGCTTGTTTTTTTGTCTAACATAGGTAAGTTAGTTAACATAATAGTTAAGTTAACATAAGTAACATAGCAATGGTGTTAGGTGTATGAATACTTCGCAAGCAGTATTCGGTTTTGATGTTACCATGAAATGGATTTTAATGGTCAAAATCATTAAAGTAGAATGCTAGAACTTCAAGAGAGAACCAATAGTATTAGATATATATAAATAAAAGACATATATTATCTATCACGGATAAGAGTAGTATGAATGAAAATAATTTACAAAGAGAAACTCAGGCGCCACCTAACTGCCAAAGGTTAGTTGGTGTTCTCGATTGTATCTAACATAATTTTAAGTGTGTTTATTATTTCCTTATAATATATCATAACTTCTATTATGTGTTGTTTGTTGTAATAAGGTGAATTTTTAAAAGCCCACACAATTTTGTTCCATTAACGGCGTGTAAAATAGCATAGATGACTGTCAAATAGTGTCAAATGAAATCAGCATCTTTTTACTAAACGTCAAAAGGATAGTTTTTGTACAATTTTACATGAAATAAAATGCCTTAGTGTTTTTTGAAATCATTCACTTTTAATTATAATTTAGAAAAAATAACAGCAGACGACAATTGTTACAGTCTTTCAAAGTTCATTTTAAAAACTTAGATTAAAAAAAAATTAAGCAAAGGAAACTGGTAGCAGCAGTTAAGTGAGATGAACTTTGTTTGAAGTTAAAACGATCTAGTAGTAGTAGAACGTGTAATATATCTATCACGCACAATATATTCCAAGACTAACTTGAAATTTCTTAACTTTTCGAAGATTTAACACGGATTTAAGGCAGACGGTTCGTACCGTACTTTTGGATATCAAGTTAGATATGCGGCATTAAGAATGATAGTGGTCTCGACCTGCCGGCAACAACCAGTTCGAGTTACAGCCACAGGTATGCAAACCTTACTCGCACAAGCTATTCCAAAAATTGTGGTTTTTGAATGGCTCACTTTATTAACATATGATGCTACTGAAAACCTCCTACAGCACTTAAGGTAAATTAAATTCACCACACAGTTTTATATTTAATATTTATATTAATACTAATTATAAATTTCTATCAAAATATGTGTATAATATACGTATTATCTAAGTAACAAATAATATTTTATTTAAATAGTTTACTACAATATATAATCATTTTTATTGCATTTCCCTTATATATTATATAAGAATTAAAAGATCTATTAATAAAATGATTTATGTCGACCGGGCATTGTACTTGTATTTAGTAATCGTCAAGGTACCCACAGGACAGGCTTGCCTAGTATGGGGCCATTGGACATTCTTACATGGTACATGTACCTGTAACTTTCTGGCAATAAACAGTTTTTTTTGTTTCTTACTCGTTCGGGCAATATCCCTTTCCTTCCATTGCCTATCTTTCTTTTCCAGTTTTCTCATCCTTAATTCCCAAAGTACCCGTTTGACGGCAACAGGCTTTCCCACATTACTCAATCAATTAACCTATTTTAGTCCACTGCTGGACATGGGCCTCTCCCAATGTACGCCATAGTACCCGGTCCTCCGCCTTCTGCATCAAGTCCCTCCCACCTACCTTCCTCAGGTCGTCGGTCCATCTAGCTGGGGGGGCGTCCTACCTTCCGTTTAGCGATTCGCGGTCTCCACTCTTTGACTGGCCTGTTGGTCTAGTGGTTAGACTCTGACCGCTATGCTTATAGGTCGTGGATTCGATTCCCACCTTAGTCTGGGTGTTCTTTGTGTCCGTTGTTTCTATGTTTGTAAAGTGCCCCGTGACACAGGAGTAATTCCTAATGCGGGAATTGTCTTTTTAAAAAAACAAAAACAAAACTCTAAGATCCGCTTGCTCCAACGGCCATCGGTCCTTCGGCATACGTGGCCAGCCCATTGCCACTTAAGCGTGCTTATTCTGCGAGTTATGTCGATAACTTTAGTTCTTTGTCGGATGACCTCATTTAGAGAGACTCCAAGCATAACTCCACGACTTTTAGTAATCGTCTTTTATCATTTTTACTTTTTTTCGGTAAAATGTCGGTGTTTAATTCGCCCATGCCTATTCCTTCGAGGTTACAAGCGTGACTGTATGTATGTATGTATGTATGTAAGAATGCATAATGCACATGCTCCTGTGCCGTCGGTATTTTGGCACTGTTACCTTAGTAAATAAATAAACAATAGATTGTTAAGCGGTACAGTCAACCGTCTGCTCCGACGGGGCACGTCATGTCTTGCTAGACATTATGTAGCGTTGTTGCGAGTTCCTGCCGCTTGGCAAACATCAGTGTGTAGTCATGCCTCAAATATGCGTCGAAAGGTATTCGTTAATACAATGGCTTGCTGGTATTTATTTCTAACGCAAAACAAAAGGAATTGAAAAGGTTTTGATAGCACTTCAGTCATATGCGTTTGGGAAACCCCGCGGGCCATAAAGGGCTTGGGGAAATCGAACCGGCTAAAAATACACGGTGCTTTTTACCTTTTTTAGCTTTATAACTGCCAGAAATCTTGTTCAACATGTTAAGAATAAATTAATTTATTCCATCAACACACTTAAAATATTTTATCTCTGGTTTATAGATGCCGTAGGATGTCTCTGCATATAAACATATAATTTATTAAAACCTTATGAATGAATGAAATCTCAGTCTTCTGCAGAACGGGAGAGAACTATTGACCAACGATTAAGATGACCTACATATTAATTACTCACATAGTATTAATTTTCTCAATTCTTTTTTCATTCTATGTTCTATGTATCACACATACCTACGTTCGATCTAATAACAGGATATTCACAAACCGTCATAATATAAAGAATGATACTAACTTTTAAGCAACCTGGTCGAAACGTCAGGCATTTCAGAGGTATGTAATACCTTTTCGTGATCGCGTTAATTCCCGTATAAATACATAATTATATAAAGAATGAATTAAAAAAATACACTTTCGACATTTTATTATTAAACCTCATTCAGTTAACAGCCTAACTGATGCTTGATGCAGAAAGCGAGATGGGCCAATGAATATTCAAAACGCGATGCTTTCAGTATTGTGCTAGCAAAGATAAAATTAAGATGAGAGTATACGTGTTCATTCAATAGTTCGTTTTATTATAAAGAAGTAAAGGCTTACTTTACTTTTAGTCAAAACAATATTTTTTACAGTTATTCCATTTTCAAAAACAGGGCTATTTTTAACCGACGAAAAAAAAGGAGGTTCTCTATTCGACCATATACATATATATATTTTTTTTTATGTTTGTTCAGCCCTCTCTCCGTTATTTATGAACCGAATCAAAATAAGTTTATATAAAATTTGATAGTTTATGTAAATAAGCTCAAGACTTAAGAGGTTTATTTATTTATTGCTTTTTAGTTATTTCGTCGGTTTAATTTTTTGTTAAAAAGATTTTTATATTGTGACTGAATCTAAAAACCGTTGGTCGCACTCGCGCATGAAGGGTTCCGCACCATCGTACAAGATTTAATTCTAAGTAGATACTTCTTATAGGGAGAGGGAGGGGGCTCCCCTTTCATTTTTAATTTATTGTTATTTTACAGAAATACACATTCTTTGAAAAGTTCAACTGCCCTATTACGGATCATGACATACAGGCCGCTGACAGACAGACGGACGGATGGACAGCGGAGGCTTATAATAGAGTCCCGTTGGTTACCCTTCAGGTTCCGTACCATTTTTTTTTTTTTTTGTAACGCCCTTTAGGGGGGGGCTGAAGGGGTCTGTCGGACTCTTACCGACTAAAAACCACCCCGGTGTTCCACTGCTTGCCCATGATCGGGGGAGCGAGAATCGCCATTGCATTCTTCCGCAATCAGGTTCCGTACCAACCGTAAGGATAACCAACCCTAAAAATTACTGTGTAACACATCCCAGATATTAAAAAAAAAGGGAACACTGGTGATTTGAAATAACTCAACAGTTGGTAATAATTATTATTTGTCAGTCATTTTTTTATGGATTTATTCATTGTCAGTGTCTTACCAATCCACATTTTAGACTTCGAGAATTTAAACTAAATATTAATAGAACGCTATGTATTTTCAAACAGGTATGCATAAGTTATAATATCATACACCTCGTTTGCGATAAGTGTATGATATAACTGATTCACGTGTTCGCCTCTTCACGTAGCAAAGTGTACCAACATTTACAAACCTAATAATAATTTCACCCACTTGATAATTAAGCAAATGCACCAATATTGGTTCACACATCACCAACTGCTTGCCAAACACCGTGCCACGTAAAGGTCGTCTTACATAAGCTCGGATGTGACTACCGACATACTTACCGACTTACTCGATATGGCTTGACCGAATTTTTGGTAGTAATAATTCGGTCAAGTGTACCCGTTATGTCACAGGCTGTGATTTGCGAAAATAATGGCGTGCTTACATTACTTAAGTAGTGCGGCGGCCGTTATACTTTATATTGTCAGTTAGTGACCTTTATGCAATTATTTAGAGAAAGTGTGTTACTTTTTATTAGATTCGGCACAAAATTATACTAAGTTTAAAAAATGTTTTGCAATGTTATGTAATATAATTAATGTTGAAATTAAGTAAAACAATGCAATACTGTGTCTGACTGAGTTTCAGTTTATCAGAACTTCGCTGTCCACTGACGAGCATAGATCTCTGTCGCAACCTACGCAAAAGCGACATACACCTTTGGGACTCGGAACACTTAGATTATACAACCATGTAATAAATAATGAAAATGTACTAGTAAATAGTAAATAATGATTTAAGTAACTGTTTGAAATCACATTCTATTATTTTACTTGTGTTAAACACAAAATACCTCACTTTCACTAAGTTTAAAACATTAGATAAGGAACCTAATAAAAATACAGATGGACTCCTGAAAAGCTTCTAGAAAAGTCTTTTAGATTATTTAATATAAAATTCCAAACACATATCTAGAAGAATATTAATGTAACAAAAAACAAAATAAGTGTAACACATGTAATGACGTAATTTATTAACCGTCACAGTTGATACCAGTCATTATTCTCTCACCACCAACTAAAATTGCTCCATTTCGGTGCGCAACGCATGGAAAAAATCTTATTATACTTCGCCTAAAACAATCGCGATTACATCTATTACATACTTGTATTATGCACACCATAATTATGCGTTTACTATCTCCGTTTGCATCCACACTTAAAACGGAACGTTTAATTGTAGAACGGAAGGCTGTTGCGCAATTTATCCGACCGGTTAAGTGACATAACTGTGATGAAACCCTTGCGTCACTTGATCATTTCGACTATTGGCTTGTCAAGAATTGTTCGGATGCATACTTACACTCGGCTATCTTCGGATGTCTCCGGAAATATGATCATTGGACGTTCTAAATTTAAATGGTAAATGGATCGATTCATTTTAAGGTTTGTATGGATTATTTTTTCGAATAAATCTTTGCCTCGATTTTTACAAGGTGTTACAGAAAAATATGGTCGTATATTGGACCTCGGAATGACGCAAAGCGCTAACAATTTTAGGAAAGTTTGTGTTTTTTAATACTTACAGAAACTTCATTTTAAAACTATCAAATTTAACTTTAAAATTGACCGCAAAATCTTTTTTATTTTAATTATTACATTTTATAAAACGCAGAGTTAACATAAATAAACCTATGGACATTTAATACGAAGGATTTAATGGAATGACCGTATTTAAATAAAATTAATCCTTTCGATTTTCAAGTTAACTTAGCTAGTATTTGTCTATTCATAACAATCCTATATAGCCCAGTCAACCTAGCTGTTTTATGATCATGAATGGACATTTCGATTACCACGCATTTTTTTTTCTTGGATAAATAGTAAAAAAATGCGCTGATTAAGAATATCCGCAGTCTGGGCAAGTGGGGCGTAATTTTTTTATTTTTCAATTTAACGAAAAAAAGACGTTACATTTCGTGTGATATCTCAGTTAAATTCGCCCAATTAGCTTTTTTGTTTTTTATTAAATTACTTACCTATAAAATAAAGCTTGTTTAAAGTCGCTAAGTGCTTTCTTTTAACAGCAAATGAAGGTCAAAGTTAAAAAAAGCGTTTTTTTCAACATTGAATAATTTTGAAAGGAACGTACGTAAAAGTTTGAAACTTTCTGAAATTATAGCTTGTGATGATATTAAAAAGTGCTATAAATTTCAGCGAGTTCGGTTTTAAACTTTGTAAGTTATTAACGATTGTTTTTTTAGCCTTAATTGTAAAATGTTCTATTTCTTTTCTCTGATAACCGCTCTTATTTAATATCTTAAAAGCGCAATAATCCATAATCAAGTAAAAAATAAGTAATTCAAAATTTGGGTATTTTAGTTGGACTGGGTTAGTATTATGACCAAACTTTGTACAAACCCCAACCCTATTGTAGCGTGTTGATTTACTGACAGAATGATAATGGCAGAATCCCTGGAGGAGTTTGGCACAATGCTAAACTCGTATTAGTGATTACTCCCAACAGGTTTGTCTTAAAATAAAAGTTGCATAATAAGAAGACATATTAGTCTCCTTGTTATACCAATACATCTAGAAGCGCAAATAGAATGTAGGGCCTCAATTTTTTTGACAAAAACGTCAAACTGGGACAAGTTTACCAACTTGATAAGTCAAGTTCGGGATAAAGTACAGAAAATGCTTCCAAACTAGATGGGCTACGTTTAGGAAGTTTGTTGTAACTTCTTCGTCCCATTTGCCCCGGTGCCCGAAGACTGAAAGTCTTTTAGCAGTTTGGGTAGTCAGTGATAGCATTGAGACATGGTCACAATTTTTTTTTTTCTTAACTCTTAAAAACCTCTTTAAACCGGGCCTGTGTTCAGAAGTACACGTCTAATTTGGCTGATAATGCATCTTAAATTGAGCTATATTCCCCATAATTTAAAGTAAGAAAAGAAAATAATCATGTTTCCCAATTAAATAGTTTATGAGTTTATCCAACACATGTCTGAACTACAATCTGACTATCAACACATACAGAGCATTGAGAGTTTAAATTACAACTTGGGTATCTAATTATTCCACCTGTACAAGGACCGGCTTATTATTCTGTCTCTATACTTTAATTTAAAAGTAGCTCATTAAATTACAATCGACTGAGGAGAGTAACTGACAGTACCTGTCATTACGTTACTGATTGCGCAACTCGATATTTTTCCATACAAATTTTGGAGGGTATCACTTAACGTTTGAGATTAAAAGGCTAAAGTTAAGGGTAATATTTACTTGTTTGTCTTTCGACTGGTCGACACTCGACCGTAATTCATTAATGCCGCGTTCCTATAATCAAGAAACTATTCGTTTTGCTTACGGAACTTCGAAAATTTCAACGAAAATTTTACCGTCCGTAAGCAAAACGAATCGTTTCTTGATTATAGAACCGCGGTATTTGGGACACCTCACACACGGCCGTCTCATCCCTAACTATGCAGAGCCTGTACTATGGCAACCCGACTACTGATTAACATTCTTATACATAAGTAAATACATACATATTATAGATAAATTACACCCAGACGCAGAACAAACGATAGTACCCTTCACAAAATTATTTGTCCTGGGAATCCAACCCACGACTTCTGGGTCAGCAGTCAGGACCTCTAGACCAACAGGCCCGTCAAAGCAATAAATCTACCATTTCTTTTTTAATTTAAAGATTCTAATTTTTTTATTGACAACACTAAATCTCATCAGTAGCTACTTAACAAAAAAAAATCGGTTTACAAACTGCGGAGAAAAATGTACTGAACTGTTTTGTGTTTACCTATTTAATATAGACATTGAAATTTGGTTTGACACGCTGCCGCGTGTCTAGATATATGTTAAGAAAGCAAATTATAAACCTACTTGAAAAGTTATAAGCCAACGAAAACCCGTTTTCGTTGCAAATAATTTTAAAACATTTATTAAATTAATTATACAATGTTTTAAATAATTGTATTGTTAATGGATATATTTGAAGATTTATTTGTGTGTAATTCAAAACAAAGACGATATTACAATGACATAGTTAAGTATAATGTATAATACACGAAAATAGGTAACTTTATTTTTTTTAATACAAATTACCATTTCTTTGTAATGGGGTTGGAGCTTGGATAATAAGGCTTGTTTGTTGATTGTTTCCTTACAGACTATCTTAAAATATTTTAATGAACATATTCAATTTTATTTATCCATGAAATCCATTACCAGAAATCCTTGAATGTTCAAGACCGGACCCCGTCACCTACAAGTATTTATCTTTAGTGGCCCAGGCGCAGATCAACGCTCACGCCTTTCAATTTCAACTGCACATTTTAAAAATAGAATTATTTGTATAAAGCCCTCTGTACCAATAATAGTGTCTAGCAAGAGAGTTTTAAAGACGACACCCTCTTACATTTTCTTTCTTTTTAACCGACTTGAAAAATGAGGAGGTTCTCAATTCGACTGATTTTTATGTGTATGTTACGCGATAACTGCGCCATTTGTGAACCGATTTAAATTTTTTAAGTGAAACTTCTTCACAATCGTTGTGACTTGAAATTCGATGAAATGGAAGCATCACGATAAAGTTCCTACGATAAAGTTCCTATAATCTTTATCTTTGCGCCTGCGTACTACCAATCTTTGTCTTTGCGCCTGCGTATTATATGTCAATGTCAACGTGGTGTAATTTTTGTGCATTTTTTCTCGATATATCATTTATACTTAATTGATTCTTTACAAATTTACATTTAAATCCAACCTTAACCCATATTGAAAACGAAGTATTGTTTGTTTTGAAAGTTGTGTACAGTTGTAACTGGACTTCAGGTTTGCTTCCTGTTTATTATTAAGGCCATTCTTTGTATATCTCGATCTGTGTTTCTGTTTCACTTCTGCCATGTGTGAATTGTACACATACACTTTTTTTTTTAAATTTGTTGTACTTGAAGATGGGCCTATGTAAATTGGAAAAAACTATTCCATCTCTAAGGTCTATAATCTCCTAACTTAAGTTATTGAAACAAATACAAATGTGCGGGAACTAGGTACCCCTAAAAAACAATTACAAATAAATACTCCATTCTCCACTGACATTAGATAAAACTTGACACGAGTTTCCTATGCATGAGGCTTTCTCAGGAACGCATTTTGCAACAAATTTCACGCCTAGTTCAATTGTTGGATACGATTAAAGTGATTAGATGATGACTCAAATCTAGAGGTTTCTCTTAGATTTAATTAATAACTTACCAGTGAAAGGCTTTTCTAGTATTTTTCTAAAGGTAACTCCATAAATAAATGAGTATAGTACAAACCACCCACTTCTCAACAGAAATGGCCAATTACCGCATTCGCATGGCCAATAACGACTTACCTGAAACAATGACACAAACATGATTACAAAAACGTATTTATTAATATAATGAATATATAAAACTAATATTTTAAATTTAAACAAAAATGTCTGAAATAAACACAACGCTGCGAATATTAATGAGCTGTCAAAATCAGAATAAAAAAAATCATGAGTGGTATTCATCATATTATATTAAAGATGTTTATTTCGGGTATGCCTGACTAGTTCCGGACATGTCAAAAGCTGAATCGAAAAGCTAAATGGTAAATATGAATTAGCTAAAGGAATAAACAAAACTACTTAGAGAACTATTGATATATTAATCTGATTGCATTGACTGCACTGCTTCTGTTCAAATCTCTATCACAAGTCTCATAGTTTTTAAGAGAGAAGAGTCAACAATATACACATTGACAATTTAATACATTGATATTACTACAATTTAATACACTTTATATATTACACCTCCTACTATCCGTTACAGGTAATGACCTTGACCTGCTCGAGTCATTGCTTCCACTACCCAAACCATCCTTTCCCTTTCAACATATTCCCAATTGTCCCATCTTTCATTCCCAAAGTGCACGATTGACTACAATAGGCTAGGCCCTTTTACATGATTCGGGCCAAATTATAGCTGGCAAAATGTTGGTCTTTAATACGCCTCTGCCTACCTCTTTGAGGACACAGGCATGGGTGTATGTAGTACTAACCTTCAAGGTGTATTTTTTAATGTCATTTAAACGTATCTATGGCCGGACGAAGGTTATTATTGAGTTATTTCCCGAAGGGCGCTCGAGTCTAAGGCAGTGCAAATCAACCAAGTACTTATAAGTCTGTTTGGTTCTGATGTTGTAATATCGCGTTCTCAATTCGTGACCTTTTCCAAATATGTATACTACATATACTAGAGGTCAGCCGCATCGGATGTTTGCTTACTTCATACAAGATATGTACGCATATTGATTTTGGCAGAAATATTTTTTAAGATGGACAAAACAAGGAACAAGGCAGAAGACATATTAATTTGTAACATTGACCATATTTAAAGACAAAAGATCAGCCGCAAATTATCAGCACTGGACGCACTGTCCATACTAACTGTCTGTTTTCTCTAACCTTGGTGCTTGCGTATTCTTTTTATATGCACCGCGTGTGCGAAGGCTCACGTTACAACACGCGGGGCTTGGTAACCATGATATATTGGTTTGATATGGTACAGCTGATTTGTTAGGCAGAACCAGCCTATTTGAGCCTATTTGTGTCTTTTCTATTTCTCTTTTTAAATGAAGCCGTGGCGTTTTGTTTTAGAATTAACCCCCGCATGGAACCACTACTCATGATTTACAGATAATTTTTCTAAGATTATGTACGTATTGTGTGCCTGTTAACTGATAACTTGTAAGGTCTCCTCTGATATAGGGATATTTTCTCAGTGAGGGAGGGAATTATCTTCATTTTAGATCTTAAAAATCTTTGTGTAATAAAAAAGAATCAAGAGTTTTTCTCATAAAGTCATGTGTTAAGTAAAGATAACACGTAAAAAATATTAGTTGATTAAACAAAGAGCCTTTCAAATTGAGGTACCTCAATACTTTTGTTTGAATTTGTATGAATGACAGTCTTATTCGAGGTGATATCAAAGACCTATAAAGACATAACATAACCTCCGCGAGAGGTCGCTGCAAGGTTCTTAAGTAAATAATTCGTACTACATGTTTGGACAATCATTGTGTTTGTTTGCCTTTTAGTTTTAAAGCCTCTAGTAGATTATTATATGGTTTGTATTGTTAAGTACTCAAATAGACGTAATGAATGCTTCGAGGAACTCGGTAGCCTTAATTATTTCTGCCTTGTTAAGAATCTTGGCATCACGTTAACAATTGGTTCGGTACTTTCTGCTGTGTAGAAAAATGTCTACTGACTCCATATGCTTCTCAGTAGAGTGACAGAGTTTTTTCTTCTACACAATAGAAGTCACTTCTTATTCCGTAGATGTATACTCTAAGCAATACCCTTTTTATTAACTTCAAACGAGCAATTCTTGTATATTCGAATAAAAACTTTCATGAGAGATATCTATTCATATTAATTACTAGCAGCGCCCCGCGGTTTCAGCTGCGTAAGTCCCGATCCCGTGGGAATATCGGGATAAAAAGTAGCCTATATGTTAATCCAGGTCTCCAGCTGTCTACATACCACGTGAAAGAGTAACAAACATCCATCCATCCATCCCTCCAAACTTTCACATTTATAATATTAGTGGGATTGTGATATATCACCTACTCTATACATATAGGCAAAGAAAAACTTTTCAGTAACTTTTTCTCCTGCGTTTGTCAATCGTCTTTTGTTTATTAAATATTGATAAGTTAGCATTATTAATAAAAAGAAATGGGAAAGCTTTTTATACCCTACACGCTTAGCTTCATCCATAATTTAATAAATAAGGTCAAATTTCGACCTCAGGACGAATATTGGTACATATAATTAATTTCCTAAGTTTTCTATCGCACGTAACCAGAAACATTAACTTCAACCATTTCCTGCTTTTAATTACTGCAAATTAGTAATGAAGAAAACGCTTGTATTGTTTCAAATTACCATGCCTAGACTAAAATAATAAATACATATATATATATATAACGCACAACTTAATGAGCAAACGCTATTCAAAACCAAAGAGTAACGCTTTAGTTTTCAAAACATGACGTCAGAAAATATTATTATCTGTCTAATTATTTATCAATCAATCAATCAATCAGCCTATCATAGTCCACTGCTTGACATAGGCCTCTCTTAATATGCGCCAGCACAGGCTCCTCCGCCTTCCTTGTCCAATTATCGTAAACGTTTTTCTTTTTAAATGTGTAAAGCTTTAATATTTATTAATATATTGTCTAAAACTGATTAAAAAGAGAATGCGCGTTTATGTCTTTTGTATGTCAAACTCAAGCGACAATAATAACTAGACATATCTACGGCCGTCGGATTCCAAACTAGGCAGAGAATGTACTATGGTAACCAGACTGTTGATAAACACACTTATATATTTCTAAATACATACATGTTATAGACAAATTACACCCAGACACAGAACAAAATGTTACTTTTCACACAATTATTTACCGTGTGTGGGATATACTTTCATTCCTAAATTGCATTAATGTTTCAATTGAAAGGAGGTTAGAACCCGACTGATTTTTATGTTTATGTTGCGCAACATCTTCGTCAAATTTAAAAATAAATTATTGATTCTTTTTTTGAATAAGTTGTAGGTAATCTATCTCCCGAATGATCAAATATTTTTTTTTATAAAAATCAAACTCCAAGGTTAAGACGCATGAAACTTGGTCTTGGTTGTAATTCTTTTAAAAGATAATTAGCATCAGAGAATAATAACTAATGAATATTGCAGAATTATGCAGAAACAAAAAACTGAGTTAAAAATATCCTTATGCGAAACAACATAAAAAAACAGCTGTTGTTTTTACTTGATTGCGTCAATATCTGACCTCACCAGGGTTCAACTGCTAACCTCAGGAAATTGCCTAAACAATAATTGTGCCATGTTATTTCCTTTTTTATATACAAGTTAATTAGCAAAACAAGGCCATGGCCAGCCCGATAATTAGCTATTATAGCTATAAATATCGGCAACTCCGCTACTTCCGATTGAGTTCCGACTTTTTTTTTTTGGTGATGGGGTGGAAGCTTCTCATGGATGTTCTTCGCCCTTGGGGAGGCGAAGGGGTCTGTCGGACTCTTATCGACTAAAAACCACTCCAGTGCTCCGCTATTTGCCTATGATCGGGGGAGCGAGAATCGCCATTGCATTCTTCCGCAACAATTCCGGTTGAGCTAAAGCAACCCTACTCAACACCTAACACCCAAATATATTGCGTAAGGCGTACTTAATGACGTAGGCATTTTTTACCTGTCAACCTTTGGGTGATGCAGTCACGTGTGTCATAAGATAAAATACGAAGCGAATGTGTTACATAAATAAGCCTTTATATATGTACTACATATCGCCTCCCCGCAAAAAAGTATCATATCACAAAAAAGTGTCATATCACGTGTCAGGTACGTTTAACATTTTTATAACATTGAATAGCAAATGTTGCATTTGTTCAGCTGTAAAAACATCGTTATTAGCTCAGTGAAAAAGGGAACATTTTACTGAGCTGTTTTGTTCAATTCAAAATCAAAAATCAAAATCAAAATTATTTATTTCAAGTAAACCCATTGTAGTTATTTTTGAATTGTCAATTCACAGACATAAAAGTCGTGTCTTCTCGAAATAGCTGTTTTTGTATTATGACACTTTTTTTGCCGGGAGGCTATATATATAAGGATTTAACATACATATATACCTACATACACACGAATAAAAAATAGAGACACTTGTAATTCCAATGATTCTTCCAATAAATCTCTTATATTTTCATCACCGATTCACTTGCTAATGGTATTAAGACCGGATAAGTATGCCCGACGGCCGTTGGAGCAAACGGGTCCTAGAGTGGAGACCGCGAATCGGTAAACGGAAGATAGGACGCCCCCAGCCAGATGGACCGACGACCTGAAGAAGGTAGCAGGGATGGACTGGATGCGGAAGGCGGAGAATCGGGTGCTATGGCGCACATTGGGAGAGTCCTATGTCCAGCAGTGGACTATGATAGGCTGATTGATTGATTGATTGATTAAAGTATGACAAGGTTCTATGGTGAAAATTGGAGGAGGCCTGTATCCGGTAGTGAAATGACATTTTCGTAGCGGTGATGTTATACTTAATATTATCGATATTAAATGTATATTTTGTGTTGAAATAATCGATTTGAAAATTATTATATCGTTGCAACTCTACTCCTAATCAAATGCATCTAAACTTTCGCAATTTCTATGTATATTAGATGTATAACTCGGTGCTTAATCCAAGTAATATTTCGAAGTTTCGATCGCATAACGTCAATCATGGTCACGGGTAAAAGTATGGGGCCTTCTGAATTTTGGGGTATAAGAAACAACTCAATTTAAGGGAGGGTAAATTGGGTGTTCATTTTTTTATTTGATAACATTAAAACTCATCAATAGATACTCAACAAAAAAACAACAATCGATGTCACAAAGATACACAAGACTTCAAAAAGAAGGAGGTTCTCAATTTGAACGATTTTCTTTTTGTGTGTCTGTCACGCCTTTTGTGTTTTGTGTGTATCTATCAATCAATCTCTGGAACAAATTGTCGCCTGCGGTATTTCCGGACCGATACGACCTTCAAACCTACAAGAAAAGAGCGTACTCCTATCTCAAAGGCCGGCAACGCACTTGTGACTCTTGAGCTGCAGGTGTCCATGGGCGACGGTACTCACTTACCATCAGGTGACCCGTCTGCTCGTTTGCCCCCTATAATATATAAAAAATAATATCTTTGCCATTTATGAACCGATTTAAATAATTCTATTTCAATGGAATTGCTTGTACTCAAGGTTGGTCACATTTAAATTTAAAGAAAATATTCCACCTCGAAGGGTGAAAACATTAAGTGTTAAAGAATACAACTTATTACCATTTTGGTCGGTGAGACGATGATACTTTTTAAAAAGTAAATGATGCCTTTACCTACTTATACATACTAGAGGACGCCTGGTGGTCCAATTGTCACCGTAATTCATGTTTGGTTTATTTTATTGGTCGGTATAACTTGAACTATCATTGTATAGACTTACGTACCATGACAGGTCAACATATAAACTGGACGCGTGTAGCTTGAAGTAGCTGTTTTCACGTAATTTTTAAATTTGTAATACATTTTCCAAAAATGTTAACTTTCTGCACTTCACTACATATTATAAAACAAAGTCCCCCGCCGCGTCTGTCTATATGTCTGTTCGCGATAAACTGAAAAACTACTGAACGGATTTTCATGCGGTTTTCACCAATAGATAGAGTGATTCATGAGGAAGGTTAAGGTGTATAATTTGTTAAGATTTTGTGTAAATTGATTGAAATATGATGATGATTGTTGAAGATGTCTCTGCTATCCATGCGAAGCTGGAGCGGGTTGCTAGTCTTTTATATATAAACTACTCCGCGAAAGTTTCTTAAAAATTTGTTTAAAGATTTCCCTTCACGTATTAATATATCGATATGCATAATATACCGAAGTTTTGTTAGTTTCATATCCTTTGTTTCATTCATGAGTGTAATAATTGCTGAACGTTTTCTGTAAACATGATCATTGTGCGTACTTACTGTTAATTAGAAAAGAGTGTCTGTGAGAAAAGTCGCACTTTTCTTATAATTTTCTCACTGTCTTCGGATGTATATTGTTTTGGGAACTATTAACTTTCAATGTAAATATTTACAATTCGCGACGGTGCCATATGAGATGGGTTGGTTACCTGATAAAAGGGGAGCGGGGGAGGCGTGGGATAAAAACGGTAAGACACCATTTTAATGGAAAGCCTTTGTAGAATTTTGTATTTTCTTGAGTGGGAATCAAAACCACTACTTCTGACGTTGCAGTCAAATCCTCTACTGCGCCATAGCAAAATCTAAATGCGTTAAGAAGTTAACAACTTTATACATGTGTTTTTACTTTATTTATTTTATTTATTAGATTATGAACGAGCAGCTAGCTGATATGTTCACATCTACTGATAAATATAGTATAGTCTCTTTATTTTTAAATTTTAAATGTCCGTAATTTTTTTTAGCACTGAATTGTCCAATCGCAGCCAGTTATCGAGATGCGTTTATAGAAGTAGCAGAAACAACGTCCTCTAGCAGTGAGTTCCAATTACAGACTACTCTGTTCTGAAGAAGTACTTGTTTACCTATTAGGGTTCCATTCCTCAAAAGGAAAAAAAGGAACCCTTATAGGATCACTTCCATATCCTTTCAGATTCAGATTCATTTATTTCTGTAAACATGTGTCATAATGGTGTTACATTTTTTTTTTGTTGTATCAACATGTTTTGTCCATAAGCGAAAAAAAAAATTGAGTGTTTTAAAAGTAGTAAATGTAATGTCACAAGATAAATACTTTTAACACATGTTCAAAAGTTATACAATCAATCACAATCACAATCCTTGCATGATATTACATGATAACATACTTATAATTTGCAATTGGAAAATTGCTTGTGATACATCTACAATACATACATACATCGATGTATTTTTAGAATGGTAAAGTTAAGTGTGTCTTTAAACTTACTCGGGAAAAAACGAACGAAAATCTTCGATTGATTCCCGACGTTGGACAAATTATCTACATACAAGTACTTGTACAAAAATATCGGTGCACAAGTCAGACTCGCACTTGTCTGGTTTTTGTTTATCCCACTATCCCACTAATATTATAAATGTGAAAGTTTAGATGGATGGATGGGTGGATATAGATGAACGCATAGGCTTTTTATCCCGATATTTCCACGGGATTGGGACTTACGCGGGTGAAAACGCGTGGCGCTGCTAGTTGATAATATTCTCCAGTCAGTTTTCAACCAATCCAAACTTTATAAGCAATGGAAACCATTTATTTATTTTTTAATATTCAAAATTCAAAGTATCCAATAGTTGTTACAGTACAGAAATCACAAAAACATTTTAAAATAAGTAAACAATACGGCTTACGCTAAACATCATGTATAAATGTAACGTTTAACCAAAACATGCCGTCTTGTCCAATTCTGTGCAATTACATAACGAATCCGTGTTATAATGTAAATGTAACCTCAATCGCATTGCTTAACCCCTCCTTGAATAACGTGAGTAGTCGGAAGGGCATCAAAATTCCTGAAAACCTGTCTATATTCACTTCAGTAGTTATCAAGAGTGGCACACACCAACATGCACAAAGACTGTTGTGCGTACAGTCATACTTTGAAAAGCAATAATAGAAATATGTTTGCGTTCGACGATAATGGTTTCAGATACAAAATCTAAAATAATTAAGGACTATTTTTAATGCTGTGGATATAACATGTTTCATTATAAATTAGACTTTTCTTTTATAGTTATCGTAACATGTTTTATTGTCTCTGGAGAAAAAAACATAACCTGACGTGTGAGCACCCAGAAGCAAATTGTCTTAAATCGAAAACTTGACATTGTTAATTTATATTCAAAATCCAAATTTAATGTTTTTCTCCTATTTAAATATATACCTACATAGTTATATTTATATCCTAAATCTGTAATAAAAGAGAAATAAATACAAAAGAGAATCAATACATAAAGACCCAAGAACAATCGTTGATATTAGAAACGTACCGTTCTAATAATCCTACTAATATTATAAACGTGAAAGTTTGTGAGGATGTTTGGATGTTTGTTTCTCTTTCACACAAAAACTACTAAACCGATTGTGATGAAACTTGGTATCTAGAAAGCTGAAGACCTGGTTTAACACATAGGTTACTTTTTATCCCTATATTCCCACGGCACCGGGACTTACGCGGGTGAAACCGCGAGGCGCAGCTAGTAGTTTATAAAGTAACAATATTTCAAATTTCCTTATAGAAAACTATTGCATATATATTACCTGCATATTTTTCAGGTCTAAAAAATTCTTATTTTAACAAGAATTAGAAATATTTGTGTTTTTAGTATTATTGCTAAATACTTAGTAATTCTACTTGAAGAAACGCTAATACCGTATATAAACAGTAGATG
Source organism: Euplagia quadripunctaria (assembly GCA_963859945.1). Lineage (NCBI taxonomy): Eukaryota > Metazoa > Arthropoda > Insecta > Lepidoptera > Erebidae > Euplagia > Euplagia quadripunctaria. The sequence goes on along the minus strand of OY982582.1, from coordinate 15,555,820 downwards.
ATAATTAAGTGGTAATGTTAATGCACTTTATTCGAAGGCGCCGCCGTCCGACAGACATACGGCACGAGTCTATGTACAATGTAAATACCTGCAATATATGTATGTAAAACATCCATGAGCTCATGTCAGAGCCTCACCCGCCTATTAATTACGTGTGTACGCAGTGGTTATTAATCACTTAATTTTGTACTAGCATTATTTAGGTTTGTTGAGCAATGATCTTTGGTGAACAATTTTCTAAATATTCCTAAACTGTGACAAATTTCACGTAGGATTAGAGGCGATAGTAAATGAAAATAGAACATATCCTTCGAGCCTTTTCCCATTTATTGTAACTCCCACAGACCATCGCAACATTCGCATTTCGGCAGTATGAAGATTTTGTGTGTAGGATCTTTGAGCTGCCCATGTTTCGTTGCGATATAACATAGCTGGTCTGACGGCAGGCTTTGATTGATTTTCTAAATTTATATTTGACGGTTATCAAGAAATAGCATCATTGTAACCGGAAAAGGCGATAAAGGATGTGGCTGAACATATAATATATATATACACAGTATACACGCCTATATTATACGGACGAATTCAGAAACTCATTAAACAACCCCTTCGTTTTCTCGAAATCCTTTAAAAATCAGTTCTAGGGGTTACATAAGAAGACCTACGAGTAAATATGTCGAGACTTATGAAGAAATTGTCGTTCCACATTCTTTTATCAAGACATCTGCATTACAAAAGTTCTAATCAGAGCAAGAAGTTTTATTTAATTTTTCTTACATAGACTGTTACATAAAGTGCTCACTCGCAGATTACGTCAGCGAAACAGTGAAGGAATGTATCTGAACTGTTTCGATAAACTATCACACAGAAATAGCAGACTTATGGCGACTTACAATAATAACGGCAAAAGAATCGGAAAACTCTTTAAACAGACAGAGAGACAAACTTTTTTTATATTTGAGTATTGTTTGAAATGTTCCTGAGTACCCGTAATGTACATTCGTGTAATTAATAAATAGTGCAAAATAATGAGCGAATACAGCATTAACATTAGCATTCAAGTGACATTATGTTTGATATGTTTTACTAAAGCAAGAAAGAAAAAGCAAGATGAATGTCTCACTCTATCTTGCGCTGTGGTAACTGTCTTCGATTATATGTATAATATACTAGCAGTTACATGGTATATATTTTGCGTGTGCGTGTAGTGGACAGAGTTATATATTTTGCGCAGAACCCTAATTCTTTTTTAAAAATAAAAGTAGCCTAAGTTACTCCTTATAACACCAGCTAACTGCCAATGAAAGTCCCGTGGAAATCGGTCCACCCGTTCCGGAGATTAGCCGGAACAAATAGACAGACAGACAGACAAAAAATTTAAAAACTGATGTTTAGGCATAGGTATTGTGCAAATAACTGTTTGAGCCCAAAAAGCTATTATTTTGACATTACAAACAGACACTTCAATTTTATACACCGTAAAAACAGATTTTATTTTGAGGGGCAGTGTTTAGTCAGATTTTTTTACTAAATAATGGATGATATAAAAAATTTCTCCACAGAAAAAAATATTTTCAGTTTCCAAGGTGACAAGCCAAGCATTAACGGAGTTTTCTGATCTCATGTATACACTCATTATTTTTAGTAATTGGGGGACCGAGCTTTGCTCAGTAGCTTTTTGTAAAGTCGTATTTTTTTTTGTAAAATTGCATTTTTACAGAAAATACAACTATGCAGTTGAACTTAAAATGCAAAACTGTATCTGTATACAAAATTTTATCAAAATCGTTGAAGCCGTTTCCGAGATTCAGATTATATATATACATAAATACAAGAATTGCTCATTTAAAGGTGTTAGATACAATATAGATTGAAGGCTAAGCTATATGACTGCTTACTTCGACTAAGTTAAAAACTTATAGCTGAAACTATTTATATGTAAAACAAGATGATTATTTTTAAACTGTCGTGACTATACATATTAGATGTGTAAATCGGGATTTAAACGATAATAATAATATTGTACCTTGTAATTATTATCGCGATTAAGTACCGATTTACACATCTAGTAAAAAAAAGATGGGTCTACGGTTATCAAGATAACCTTGAACAAACAAACAACCAAAACTCTTAAAATGACGTAGAAATAAACTAGTGTTATTGTATACCTACATAAATGTTTTTTTTTTGTTTCGTTAGAACAAAAAATTGTTTTGAACAACAAAATAAAATAAATGTTATCATGATTCGAGTTGGGAGGTTGCAATAAAGGCCATTGCAAATGCTGCTATTTACATAGTAAATCAAATATTAAATAGTCTTTTAAAAACTTTACAATTAAAATTGACTTAAATGCGTCTAAATACTTATTTACAAAAAAACAATACCATTTACAACTCTTAGAATAGTTTTATTTCTAAATCGAGTTTTGAATGAGTCAATTTGGATGTTTACTTTATGTAGCCTGTTGGTCTAGTGGGTAGTGACCCTGACTTCTAAGCCAGAGGTCGTAGGTTCTATTCCCACCCAGGACAAATAATTGTGTTATGAGCACGATCATTTGTTCTGTATCTTGGTATAATTTATCTATAATATGTATGTATTTAGAAATATAAAAATATGTTTATCAGTAGTCTGGTAACCATAGCACAGGCTCTGCCTAGTTTGGGATCAGACGGGGTTGTGTGTGAGATGTGTGAAGTTATTATTATAATTATCTCATTACAAATAGTTGTCCAGAGCAGAGTGTTGGCTAAATAAAGGAAACATTCAAATTGTTACAAATTATGGTTGATTTTCGACAATCAGGTTATTATTAAGTAGTTAATATTAATCGTTGTAGACACCACCAACCACTTGTCTAAATGCGGTTTTCCGTTGAGTTGAGACACTTTTTGAAATCGCATATTTAGATATTTATGTATACTATAATTAGCCCACTGACTACATCAAAACAAAAACGGTACCTGACAGAATTCTATCGGTCGCGTGTAACCAAGAACTCGAGACAAAACTGTATAATTTTATTGCACGCAATTGTACATGCAATGGCGTAGATGACGAATTCATTGCAAGCATTCCGAATTTCAACCTTAAAGATAAGTTGTTAGAATACATTTTGGGCTTAAAGTTGTGATGAAATTGGAGAGAAATCATATCCTTTTAGTTTGGAGATACGTAATTAGTTAAGTAATTGTATATTTAAGTACATAACTTTTGAATTTCGTATCTAGTTCACGAGTAATAAGTGGAGAGGCTTGGCATTGAAGGCGGCGGAATGTGATGTGCAATCGTTTCATTTTCTACCACCAAATGTGAGATAAGTACCTACTTACTTTCAAAATATTGAATTATAATATATATAAAACTTAAGGCTCTACTTAGTTAATCTTGAAGAAGTCGAAAATTAATTACATTGTAAAATGTGTGTACGTTAAATAACAAAATTATAATTTTGATTGCACACATTTTAATATCTTTGTTTTAGTAAAAACAAAGACATTAAAATGTAATATATAAGAAAAAACAAAAAATAATTTTGTTACACCCAAACAACAACCAAAGTTGGGTTTATTTTTATATACCTACTAGCAGCGTCCCGCGGTTTCACCCGCGTAAGTCCCGATCCCGTGGGAATATCGGGATAAAAAGTAGTCTATATGTTAATCCAGGTCTCCAAGTATCTACATACCAAGTTTCATTGCAATCGGTTCAGTAGTTTTGGCGTGAAAGAGTAACAAACATCCATACCTACATACATCCATACATCCTCACAAACTTCCACGTTTATAATATTAGTAGGATATCTTTGCAATGCGCCGTAAATTCTGTAAAATGATATAACTACACTAATTACCCCATGAACACTTTACGTGGACATCAAAGAAAAGGGTTATTCAAAGTAGCGCACAGAAGATTAAAGCTCAAATACTTGTTAGATCTCCAGAAGAGCTTGTATGCTTAATGACAGTAATGGAAGCTCGTAGGGATAGAAGCAAGTGGAGGCGCTATTGTCTCAGAAAGACGTGAGCTTATGTAGGATCTCCAGCCCACAGAATCCCTCTGTTAAACAGTTGCTTTAGTGCTGTCGAGTAGGATCACCAATTATCTATGGGCAGGGAATATAGTTGGCAACACATGAGACACAACTCTGGTGTAATGTTGGCATACATCAGGTGGACCGAAAAAACCGTAAATATTAAATGTACGTATAAAAAGTAAATAAACAATTTACAATTTCTTTTCTATTGTGTTTAAATTTCACGTCTGCAGTTTATTTGCAAGTCAGATTTATAAAAATTAGATTTAAAATATTCTGAAATTTCTTTTTTTATTATGTTTAAGTTTAAAGCCTCCAACCGTATTTGATTTTTTTTTAAATTAAACTAAAAATATCTAGTCAGTTTAAAATCCAGTCTATAAAGAGTTCAGTTCATATAGGTAATACAATAAGGACTTTCCTTGTATTATCGGAAGTACATCTAGAGTTTTAGATTGTATTTCTACAAAGAAACCAATTACGCAATAAAATGATAAATTTTGTGCAACACCAGTGTCGTTTCATTACGTTCGATGATCACAAATATGCTGACTCATTATCATTACATGATGGCTGTATCACGCATACCAATGTAAAAATTTGCTATGGGTGACATTCAACTAATTATTGCAAATAGAATGAGATAAATGAACGTTATTTTGATTTCATCGAAGATCCACAAAACACAGCTTTTTCTGTGTTGCGTGTTCTTAAAAGAAAATAGCTTTAAACAGAAAGAGACTTAGCGCAATGACTGATATTTCATTGATTCCCCACCAATTTTTACGCTTTATATTAGCTTCACTTGTATGTTTGTTTGTTTTTAACCGACTCCTTAGGGCGCCATTTTGACCCACTTTAAACGGCCAGATTTCATTCAAATTTTGCACACCTGTCAAAGACCGATGACAGTGCAATAATTTCGATTAAAATATGAATTTTCTATAAAAGCGTGTTTTTTAGTTTTTTAAACTATAATTATTTTATGGTATAGGGGGCAAACGAGCAGACGGGTCACCTGATGGTAAATGACTACTGCCGCCCATGGGCTCCTGTAACTCGAGAGTCACAAGTGCGTTGCCGCCCTTTAAGGTGGGAGTAGGAGAAGAGGGGGAGGGGGGGAAGAGTGGGAAGAGGGGAGAGGGGAAGGACGGGAATGCGGGATAGGGAAGGGTTAGTGCCTCCGGTAACCTCAGTCACGCGGCGAAATGCAATGCAAGCATTGCTTCACTGCCGGTTTTCTGTGAGGCCGTGGTATCGAGCGGAGTCGAGCTGGCCCATACGTGCCGAAGTATGGCTCTCCCACGTTAAAATATATTTACTTCGTCCCAGATCAACTATGACATTGATATTTATTTGGTTCTGGAGCAACTATTAAACTGATATTTACTTGGTCCCAGCCCAACTATGTTACTCATATTTATTTGATCCCGAAACATCTATAAGATTGACATTTACTGGGTCTCCGACCACCTAAGATACTATTTTTTGCTTGGCTGACCTATGGGTGTCATATTTTTCAATTTCTGATTATGTAAGCAACCTCAGCTGGATTGGTTTTAATTACTTTTAATCGATGAGGTATCATTCGGTTTGTCTAAGCCGTACCAATATTGTAGACCACGCTTTAAATAATAATTCGAATTTTATTCGAATATTAGTGGTAGAGACAAAACGATTACATGTGTATATTGCGTACAAAATCAATATGTTATTTCCTAGGCAATTTAATAGCCATAAACTTCACTTACTACAAAACTACACTAATTACAAAACATAAAAAATCAAAAGTCACCAAACCTGCCTACACAAATTGTTTTTTATTTGATGTCGTTTATGAAACAAGACTTTAGATAATAATAACTACATATTTCGGATGTTGGTATTCATGGTTGATATAAGGACATTAAACAACATATGCACACAATGCCTTTGTCAAACAAGTCATTCACGAGCTTTAATGTTCATATTTAAACAATATAAAACTACACCTTTATTTATTAGATGTGTTGTATCTCGGGACTATACACATCTAATAAACGCGATAATATTTAAAAGGTATATACAATACCTACCTCTTGGATACCCGACGTTTCGATCGAATTGCACGGAATTGTAACCAAGAGGTATTGTACCTTTGAAATATTACTAATATGTATCAAAATCGCAAAAGTTTAAAAACAATTACACCTTTATTTGCATGTCAAACCTCCATAATAAGTCAGAGGGCTTGAACTTCCCGGCAACAGCCAATTCGAGTTACAGGTGACCCTGAGCTGCTTGACCGTTGCCAGTTCGAGTTACAGGTGACCCTGAACTGCTTGACTTATTACTAACTCTCCAATCCGTCCGTATAAGCAATATTCCTTACCTTCCATTGCCTTCTCTTTTACTTTCCTTTTCAGGTGTTTAATATGCCTCTACCATTACCTACCTCTTCGGGATTACGGGGTTGAGCTTATGTATGTATATAGTTTTATAATCGTTAAGGAACTTGACCTTCTTCTATTCACTAAAACAAATATTGCGTGTGGCAACTCTTTGGCTCAAGTACAGTTTACCACTGCCTAGTCGCGTTATGGTATCTCGAAATGTTGAATTCAGATGTTCAGTGCTTTTGAGATTCAAAATCAATTATTTAATTGTATTTTACTATAGTGCTTACTCAGGTTTTAAGCACGTATGTGATGAGTACTTATACAGACAAACTAGCAACCCGCCCCGGCTTCGCACGGGTAGTAGAGACATATTCAACAATCATCATCATATTTCATCCAATTTACACAAAACGTTAACAAATTATACACCTAAACCTTCCTCATGAATCACTCTGTCTATTATTGAAAACCGCATGAAAATCCGTTCAGTAGTTTTTCAGTTTATCGCGAACAGACAGACAGATGCGGTGGGGGACTTTGTTTTATAATATGTAGTGATATTTTGGGGCCATATTACGCAGCGTTATCTAGACTCAAACTAAGTAAACCTTGTATTATGGGTTCAAGGACAGGTGTAAAAATACATAAATTTTTGGTATTGTAACACGCAGACCTTCGAACTCACTTTCGAACTCACCTTACACAGCATTCAGCCAGACGACGACGCTTTCATCAGTTCAAAGCTCTTTAAAATTCGCTGATTCATTGCCGCTTACCAAGAAACGTCAGCGCGATAAAAGCACAAAAAAAGAAGCTAAGTGTGAATGGAAATAATGAAGCAGGTTTTGGGCAAACAGAAAACCGGTAAATTATTATAGCTGAAAAAAAAAACATTAACTTAGCACTGAAAAATATTGCTGTGGTAATTACGTTTATTTTAAGTTCTTAATTGACAGCTTTAGGAATAAACTTTAACATTTTTAATATTAAAGGATAAAAACGACGTTTATTTTCCCACAAAACAAAGCCTTTATTATCATATTATGAAAAGAAAGAGTTAAAATCTTGAAAAAATGTCTCCATGTTTGTAAATTAAACGGAACCTTAGACAATTTAATAAAGTACGTTTTATGGAAGTTCACTAAATTCTCGTTATTAAATTCTGGGCATATACGAGTATCTTACACGCCTTTCTGCCTGTTTATAAGGGGAATGACCACAAGTTGAAGGTCACGAAATGCGTATTATGGGTATTTTGACCCGGACTATAACTCACTAAGATGGAGTTGGATAAAATATGAATTAATTTCGATAAAACCTAAAGTTGCGCGTCATGTCTGACATTGAAAAATCCTCATTTAATCAGAGCCTGTGACAATACCTAAACAGACCCACAAACGGGACCTGGACGTCCATAGAATACGTTTAACGTCATTGAAGTATTTTTCTTTGATGTCTCAGTTTGACTTTTTTTTTATAGTATAGTGGCAAACGAGCAGACGGGTCACATTGACAGTGTTTGACCGCAACATCAGAGTTCGCGCGTTCGATTACTGCTCGGTTCAAGTAATTGTATGAATGTGTGTATTTGTATTGCTCTGAGTGACTTTATGTATTTAAAATATACTATTTATAAATTTACAAAAAAAAATAACTAAGAATATTTATTCGCGTTCCAGAATCCCGAGTAAACGCTACGCTTCGTTTGGGATCTAGATAGTTTTATTTAATATCTTCCAGAATAACTACTATTATTACATAAAACAAGTATTAATCAAAAATTTTTAATACCGGGGGTATTTTAAATTCGAAAATCCCTTCAACGATTAGACAAGAACTGATGATCTTCGAACGACAACAGATTTTACACTGACAGAGATAGAATGTACACGTTAAACTATAACACCCCTCCTTTTTGCGTGGGGGGTTAAAAATAGTCTCTAAGACAACCTGTTTACTAATGATTATTTATTCTAGTTCTGTTGAGACATTTTAAAGTAATTTGTGGTTTACAAACAGGTTAGCTAATTATAGTAGGTATGTACTTCTTGAACGCCTCGTGTTTACTTCTAGTACAGTAGTTTATAGTTGCTTACATTAACTTGTAAATAAGAAGCTAATAGAGTTAGTTCACAGCAAATTTTTGCTCGAATAGGAAACGTAGGACTGCAGGAATACGAGTATGAATGCATTTAAAACATTTTGTTACTACATATAATAAAACAAAGTCCCCCGCCGCATCTGTCTGTCTGTTCGCGATAAACTGAAAAACTACTGACCAAATTTCCATGCGGTTTTCACTAATAGACAGAGTGATTCATGAGGAAGGTTTAGGTGTATAATTTGTTAAGATTTTGTGTAAATTGATTGATATATGTTGATGATTGTTGAAGATGTCTCTGCTAACTATGCTAAGCCGGGGCGGGTTGCTAGTTTCTTATAAAAAACGACCAGATAGATCACAACGTCGATTATGTTTAGTTAAGGAAAATAAGCAAAAATCAACACAGTAGGTAATTAGTGTAATTATATTACTACTGACTGGTAATTCTTCAGATAAATCATAGTCAAACACAAAGAATGAAGGTATGTCTACGCTGTACACTTTACTGTACAAAACATAAAGATCTTAAGCAGCAAAATCGATCATATATAATCACGATATATAAAAGTTGTTTTCATTGTTCAAGGTTTTTTTTATTAACTAAACTAGCAACCCGCACCGGCTTCGCACGGGTAGCAGAGACGTCTTCAACAATCATCAACATATTTCAATCAATTTACACAAAATCTTAACAAATTATCCACCTAAACCTACGTCTTGAACGTCTGAACCGTTCAGTAGGTTTTCAGTTTATTGCGAACAGACAGACAGACAGACGCGGCAGGGGTTTTTTTTTCATAAGATGTAGTGATTGTCAAAAGACACGGTGGTGTTCCTGTCCTAGTCGCTTCTCCAGTCACATTGCGACCCCTAGATTCATCTCCCTACCCATTTTCCATACCCTAATTTACCTTTTTCCTTTGCCCAGTCTGAAAACAGTTATATTCCTAAGGAGGGTTAGGTCAAGCAGGTGGTCGGTCATTAAAAAAATCAGCCAAAACGCTCCGCAATATAAGCATTAATGGCAAAACATATTTTCTTCAATTATAAGTAAGAACAAGTCACCTTTCAAACAAATCAAAACCAGTTCATCCGTTTGGGATCTATGATACCACAGACATACAGGTACACACGTTAAACTTATAACACCTCCCCTTTTTGCATCGGGGGTTAAAAATGCCCAAACAAGTACTCGTCTTAAGTAACAGTCTTTGACACAAACTGCAATGTGACTTTCGTAATCTTTTCTTATACTCATTAATCCAATAAGGATTTGTCAACCCAAGGGTACTTTAACACATTATTAATATATACTTATTTAACTCTGGTTAATTTTGGTACCAAAATCCGGTTTTATAAGAGTAAAAGAGCGATATACTAAAAGACAAGTTATCTACAAAACGTTAGAAGTTACATAGAAAACCTTTAGTAGTTTTAAGCGGATCTCGTTTTGATGTCTATGATACATATAACAACCTCGGAAGTTAATTGAAGTGTGTTTTAGTTAAGCCTTAGAAATCCCTTACCTTAACATAGCAAGAAAAACAGGGCTTTGCACTTTTATTAAATTACACGCTGCGGTTACGACGCTGAACGAAGCCTCTGACCTTCAGGTTGGTAGTCGTTCTTGTTTTATTAGAAAGGTTTTAAGTGTTTACCTTATTTTAGAGAAAGTAAACTCATGTTTTATTTTTCATTAATAACTGGACACATCCCACACACAGCCGTCTGATCCCAAACTAGAAAGAGCCTGTATTATGGTAATCAGACTGCTGATAAACATACTTTATGTATTTAAAAATACATACATATAGATAAATTACACCCAGACACAGCACAAATAATCATGCTCATCACGCAAATATTTGTCCTGAGTGAGAATCGAACCCACAATTAAATGAACATTGAACCCCAAATTGAATGATTATACGACTTTCAAATAGAGCATTTTGCTAATCCATAAAATATAGCTTTTTGCAACTGCTAGCTTACATTGGCTACATATTCCACTATAGATACATATAAGTTATAACGACGCCGTAGATATAACGTCCTATTTTAACACGTTCCAATAGAAACTAGAAGAAACAAAATTTATAAGTCCATTGTAAGTATAATCACTTAATGTGTAGACGTGAAGCGATGATTACATTATAGCTAGCGTGATCTTGCCTCACGCTTCAGAGTGCGCAAAAAAGATTCAGCAAATTCGTTTTAACACCATCATATTACGATATACTGTTCAGACAAAAAGATGGCACCAAAAAGGTTTTCTGAAATGTGAAAACCCCACCGTCATTACTTCATTGGTGTTATAATTATGTTTTTAAACGGGAGTTAACGCGATCACAAAAAGGTATTACATACCTCTGAATAGCCTGAAGTTTCGACCAGGTTGCACTGGTCGTGGTCACAGGCTGACTGGCTCAGCGGTGCACGCCCTCCGTCGTCGAGATCGTGAGGTAGAAGGTTCTTCATCCACCCGCACATTTTCGATATTTTTGATATTTTGCTTTCGCCATGTACCGTCACATACTATACTAACAGTGTCCCTATTCTAAGCAAACCAATGTGCCCCTGTTCTGGTGTTCACTCGACTGCGCATAAAAGCATTCATTGGTGTTAACGGTGAAGAGGTATGTCGAAATCGAAGTGTCTAAAACCGAGTTTATTCAAGAGCTATTTGCATAATCCTGGCTACTAGGGCGCCAGTCTTAATGGCAAGAGAACGAACAAAAACAATGCCTGAATAACTCGGAACTCCAGGGCATATTTCATTTTATTTTAGAACAAAACAAAGGATTTTTATAAGAACCCTTGTTCCGTAGTCGACATCTTGCGGTTGAGATGATAACGCTAACGATAGATGATTCATTATTACAACTTCATCTATAATTGTACAGATAAAATCTTTGGTTTCCCCGCAAAGATTAATTAACCGTAGCCTAAACAAAGATAACGTCTAATCTACATAACGTGAGAATTATGTTACAGCCAAAGGTTCTTTAGAAACAACGAACGTCATTGAACTGGTATAGATTTACAAAACACAAGGTTATGTAAACCTTCTGCTATAATCAATATAGTTTTGAATGGTTTAGATTTAAAGACATTGACGTATAGAATGGTTTAGCTTAAAACAATAAGAACACGTGCGTTATTAAAGAATTAAAAATAATCTGTACGTTAATACGTGAATAGAATTCTTTGTACGCATTTTTAGGAAATTTTACGAACGCAGGAACGTTAAATTTGGAATAAGTTTGCGGATAGAAGAAGTGCAGAAAGCTAAAACTTTTAAACAATGTGTGTTACAAAATTTAAAATTACCAGATAACAGCTACAAGTCTAACAAATTTAAAAATTACCAGTAAACGGCTACATGCAACTACACGCGACAAGGATATATGTTGACCTATCATGGTACGTAAGTCAATACAACGAAAGTTCAAATTATATTTGTACGCCATCAATATGGATGATCATAGCGATCCTGTAAACATTTTGGTAAGATCTTGTATACCTATGTTCATAAATAAACTATGATTATGAAAAAAATTATACTGGTCAATGAAATAAACCAAAATTGAATGATGGTCGAATTCGCCCACCAGGCGATACAGATACAGATATGTATTACCTATTATTGCAGTTTGAATTTATTTTTATCAGAGATGTAATTAATAAAATATCAAAAATACTCTACTCCACTAATCTTAACTAAACTAATATTATCTCTGTGAATGTAAGTTTGTTTTCAGGCCTTCAAACGATCATCACGTGTTAATTAGAGATGCGCCGAATATTCGTTTGGTATTAGGTATTCGGCGTATTCGGCATCTTTTCCACTATTTGTATTCGGCCGAATTTTTCGGTTTTATTGCCGAATATATTCGGTTCAAGGTTTTCTATTTTCTTGCCGACCCCGGACAAAAACTTACCAAATCCCGGACACATGCGTGATATCGAGGCTCTTTTCCGGACGCCTTAAAAAAACGCGGATTCCATTCAAAGTTTTAGCATGTTATGTGACACAAAGTGTCCGGCTTTTACCCGGACACTTTTTGAAAACCCCGCCCGGACGCTCCCCGGACGCCCTCTAAACTAGGACAAATCCGGGGAAACCCGGACGGATGGCGGACCTAAGTGTACTCCAATTCCAAAAGGGGCAGATGTGTATAACACCCGCACTTCGCCATTTATATTTTATGGCCCGAGCCCTATTACGTGATAGTCCGAGTGGTACTAAAAATCTCCAAACGGAAAAACCCAATATTAATTTAATTTGCGATTGCGAGACCCGGGGATCACGCCCAAGAATTTTCGATCGCACGCACATGACGCAAACTTATGCTACGGGACCTTCGGAACAGAAATTTATTTCAGTCGACATAAAAATTCCCAACCATTAATGGTCGGTTTAAACCAGTCCAGGTATCATGTTCTGCAAAACACGGTATTTTCCGAAATCTTATAAATACATACCTGCAAATTAATTTGGCAAAATTTTGGACTCGGCATGATTTTTAACTCTTTTAAACATAGCATGCATTTGTAGCTCTATCACGCCGGAACCGCCCTAGTTTAAATTTTGCACAGAGATAGTTTATATAGTCGGGAATAGCACATCTACTAATAACTACTACTTGTTATCCCGGAAAAGTCTACTTTTTGTCCCGGAAAAATGTACAGTTCCCGATCAAAATTTCCACGCAAACTAAGTCGCGGGCAACAGCTAGTAACTTTATGAGCTAAGAATCAGTTTATTATTAAGTGCCGGGACTCTACATATCAAATACATTGCATAGGTATTTTATTTGCAGTAAAGCAAAGCTTTTAGTTTCTTTGTGGAAGATTTAAATACTGTCATTTTTTTTTACCTTATGGAAGTAATGTATGTCCCGCCTGATGGTGAGAGGTCACCGTAACGGGGGTCAGCTTAGTGACCCTATTGCTAACCTAGAACCTCTTAATTTTTTTTTCTTTTTACTTGGCAGTCATAATTATATTAATAATAACCAGTTTATTAGACTATGTTTATTAATTACCAATAAACATAGAAAATTGTTCTCAAAATGCTGATTCTTTGCTTCCTTCGAAGAATTAGGTAATATTATTTATGACCATAATATAACATACCTACTTGACTAGTCGTAATCAATAAACGATTATGAAAATATGTTAAATTCATTTTGATTTGTTTTAAATTGTCTAATACAATATCTCATGCGAATTAAAACTAAAATGTAATTTCTGGGTCAAATCGAAACCAGCCGAACGACTTCGAACTTAGCCGAAGATTTTCGCAACACGTTTAATGCACTTTTGCGATCGGATTTAGCAGATATTTCAAAGTAATATGGATAATAATACAGTTTTAAAGTATATCCTTCGTATTTTTGCTAATAAAGATTATTGATGGCATTAAAAATCTATTAATTGTAGTGTAAACATCTCCACAGATAAAAAAACTTACGTTATAAGCATCTTGGTGGCCTTAAGTCAGCTTCCTTGTATCATGTACTCAATTCACAGCACAGTACACAGAAACAAACACAAAAAATAACAGATATTATAATTAATGAAATGTAAAAACACACTCACACACACACGTAACGCGAAATTTGCGTAAAGGTTTACGAAACTTTCTAAATCGTGGCGCGAAATTTCGGCGCGAACGCAAACGTGTGTAGTGCGGCGCGGTCGATCGCTTACTGACGTTCCGTTTTCGCTCGAAGTCGCGTACCGCGTTCTTTTTCCAAACCGGCTCTACAGACAACAGTGTCTTGGTGGCCAGTCCGCCGTGTCAAGCAAGAAGGTATGACGCAAGTAGTTTCGGCAACACTGGGTTTTTTTCGTTGCCTCAATCGGCACACACACACACATTCGTAAGAACTAACTTTATTCGGTTGGTTCGTTCGTTAATTTTGTATATAAATTAGATTGGAAGCCTTCAACGTGTGTTGCTTGAAAATACGACATTTGCGTACAGATTCCTCTTACGTGTTCGTGACGAATCGATTGAAATTGATAATGCCCAAGGAATCTTTATCGGAATTTCGAAGGTAAGGCGTGTTATGCGTAGATGACTTGTTTAGTGAAAGTCTCATAAACAATTTAACTAAGTTCTGGTTTGTCTATTGAATGACGTCAAATCTTGGAAACGACCAGAGCGAAAAATAATAAATAATAGTTTTTATTTTTAATATAACATAACTTTTTATGTGAAGTGGAATTCCCATAGAACAAGTTATTTACAAAAAATATCTAATACTCGTGAGAAATATAGCATACCTAGTCATTTACTTGTAATGATAACTAAAACTGAACACTTTGAGTTCAAAATAACATTTCTCATCAGGAACACAACATTACTTAATTAGTCAGGTTTCGCATTATTCGCAGTCGTTAGAATCTTCTCCGTTACTATAAGTACTACACTCGTAGAACTCGTACCTTTGTAAAATATTCTACAATCGAAGTGTCTAGGAGGATATCAACAAGGAAGCGTCGGTTGTGGAATGTATCCATTGTTGTAGATTTCCAATCATTCATATATAGACATGTTTTATGGCTTTTATCTCGGTAAATACTTGGTCATATGGAATTTGTTAAAATAATATTCAGTTGAGTGCTTAAAAAAGTAAAGGTATAGGTAATAGGGAACTTATGATAGGTAAAGGTCATATAGGTATATGATGTTGCCAGGAATAAAATGCTAATACCACTGTTATCTACTAGCAGCGCCCCGCTATTTTACCCGCATAAGTCCCAATCCCGTGGGAATATCGGGATAAAAAGTAGCCTATATGTTAATCCAGGTCTCCAGCTATCTACATACCAAGTTTCATCGCAATCGGTTCTGTCTATCTCTTTAAAGATTAATATACATATATTTAACAAAGATAATAGTTAGGGGCCAAGAATAATAGATGGCAGGACCATAATCGTAAAAATGTAACTTAAGGGACATTCACCCCGCCCCCCTGTCTGTAATTGTCAAATGCAATGACAAGCATGCAATGGCGTGAAAGAGTAACAAACCTCCATCCATCCATCCATACTTACAAACTTTCGCGTTTATAATATTAGTAGGATTAAGAACTCAACGTTTTTTGACCACCACTACATATTGTTGCTCACTACATACAGTGTATCTTGTTTTCTTAACTGCTATTTGTATGTTATTTCCTTCTTTCTTATGCAAACCCCTTCATTAAAAGTTATTGCCTTCCTGTTATAATAATTAAGTTTAAAAAAAAGTGTCACCGACTGTAATTTCCATAAATTATGGTAAATTGTTATAAGTATATCAATCAAAATAGAAGTATGAAAGTCGACGAAGAAAATCGATTTTCTTTGCTTCACTGCCGGTTTTCTGTAAGGCCGTGGTGTCACTCCGGTCGAGCCAGCCCATACGTGCCGAAGCATAGCTCTCCTACGAAAAGAGTTAGAGATAAGTTTTGTATTAACCTTTTCCTAAATCGTCATAAAACGGTTTTGAAATACTCGGTAATACGCGAATTACCGACAAATAAATGTTCTATACTATAATAAAACCGTTTGTGTTGATAACATGTATGAGCTATAGTGACCACTTTCCATGTTCCTTTGTTGTTTCGTATCTCAGTAGTACACATATAAGAAACACTTACTGATCTTGCCTATATAGACATAAACAAACAAACAAACATCTTGACACAACAATTATACGGCACTTTACTGTTTTTTTAGTCTATTCCGAGGTTGCAAAAGATTGGTGTTAGCGATAAAAGCAGATATACATTGAATACGGATATAATTATTTTATAATTTCAAAATTAGCTGCCTCTCCACCCCCCTGCCCCCCCTCACCCCCGCTTTCGTATGATTACATAGTATTAAGTTTATTAAAATAATGTTTAAGTCAAATTTTTGATTTGCCACCATTCAACCGACAAAAAAACTGTCAGTCGTAGGACTGCACGTCAGAAGTGGAAACACAAACACACATATACCTATATACATATACCTATATACATATACCTACACACATATCTGTAAATATATCATCTGAGCGTGATGGTCACGCGAGTTTAGTGATTTTCCCCATACCAGAAGTGCCCAACGTGCCTAAAGAAGTTTTCACTTCAAAAAAATTTGCTTTCCCTGGGCTAAAAGCTGGACACATTGTCCTAATATCTACAAAGATTCTTGCGAAAAAGTACTGTTTATAAAATAGTGGTAATAGCAGTCCAAACTAAGTTCAACACCTGGCCCACCGACCAACAAAGTGTAACGCATGTTACATAGTTCTATAAAGTGCATTTTTACTTGTAATACACGTCTAGAAATCCTTGCAAATACTTGCGCGTTCCTTGAAACGCCGTTAGTCACTAGCGCCTACAACACAAAATGGATTCATGGATTAATTAATAACAATACCACGCTTCTGCAGCCGTTACATGCGTCCAACCGCCGCGGCATCCATGCATATCGCGATTAGTATAACAGTCCAGTGTATTTTCGTATTTCGTGCATCCCTAGTCAAAATAAATGGGATACTATTCATTTATTTATCTCTTTATTGTACACCTTTTAAATGAGATACAATACAAATTAATTAATTTAATCGGTATGCTGACAGTTGTTACATTTATTATTTTCATGCAATTTAAATTATTATACACATACTTATTCTAAATGTACAACCAAGTATGAGCAAACACCGCATGCTCTGATTTTTACTTTTTTTTTTTCATTTAACTAGTTACCAGTTTAAATACTATATACGTCGACATATGTGGTAAGAATGGAGAAGGTGATAGTGGCTCAGTTTCGCGGACTTCATGAGGATGCCTATTCCCGCAACCACGGTCGGTTGCTGACGCATTGTGGCAGGTGCACATCGTCCTTTGGACGTAGGAAAGTTCCTCTACTTTGCAGAAGACCGCGGTTAACCAGTATTACTGGTAATGGTGAATTGATAAACACTTTACACACCTAATTGTTTGAGGCATAAGAAACTTAATAAAATCTTACAATAACTCTTTTTCACACATCAAATAACAGAATCGAACCATTAGGTGACGAAACCATAAACCATGGAACAAACTATTTATCAAAATAATGTCATGTACAGTGTTAATCTGTCTTTAAAGTTTTACATTTGTACCCCCGGTGTTGCAAGCATCTGCAGACTACAGGAATGGGATTGCCAGCTTACAAAAATAATAATTAACTTAATAAAAAAACTGTAATATATAATAACTAGCAGTTCCCGGCAGCTTCGCTCGCGTGTACATATTTATATATTTTGCGCGGAACCCTAATTCTTTTTCTAAAATAAAAGTAGCCTAAGTTACCCCTCATAAAACCAGCTATCTGCCAGTGAAAGTCCCGTGAAAAGCGGTCCAACCGTTCCGGTGATTAGCCGGAACAAACAGATAGACAGAAAGACAAAAAAATTTAATAGCTGATTTTTAGGTATAGGTATCGTGCAAGTAACTGTATAAGCTTAAAAACTATTATTTTGTCATTACAAACAGACACTTGAAATTTATTTATTTGTATTGATTGATATCGTCATGATATGTATTTACAAAAAAAAATGTAAATAAGTATGTTTATAAATGTCCAACAACCCATATTAAAAGCTCCGCTTAATTTATTATAATATATAGAGATTAATAGACCGAGAGAGATTATAATTAGAATATTATTATAATTTTAAACAATTAATTTGTTTACGTCACATAACATTAGACTACACCAAGCCGACAAACAACTATAAGTTGTCTATAACGCGTTTGTAATGACTGTATACTAATACCTAATGACTTTGAAGCTCATAAAACAATATGCAGAAATTAACAAAAGACTGTGCTGAGGCCACGACCCGTAATTATGTAAGATAACAATATAATAGTTAAATCATGTTCGTCTGAGGTTGCGGAAAGCGTTTCTGCTAAAATTCCTATATCTGCCAATTTATTTCATACCAGCAGCGCCTCGCGGTTTCACCCGTGTAAGTCCCAATCCCGTGGGAATATCGGGATAAAAAGTAGCCTATGCGTTAATCCAGGTCTCCAGCTATCTACATACCAAGTTTCATCGCAATCGGTTCAGTGGTTTTTGCGTGAAAGAGAAACAAACATCCATCCATCCATCCATCCATCCATCTATACATCCAGCCAAACTTTCACGTTTATAATATTAGTGGGATTCAAGTTTTAGTATGATTAACTAAAAACTATTGTTACCACGACTGAACAGTGTCTCCTAAAATTAATTCGATTTTGTATTATTCAAAGTATTTGTGTATTAGTTTTACTGAATAATTGTGTCACATTTTGTGTAAAATAAAGATTAATTTATTATCAACTAGCAACCCGCCCCCACCTTCGCGCGGGTAGCAGAGACATCTTCAACAATCATCATCATATTTCAACCAATTTACACAAAACCTTAACAAATTATATACCTAAACCTTCCTCATGAATCGCTCTATCTATTGGTGAAAACCGCATGAAAATCCGTTCAATAGTTTTTGAATTTATCGCGAACAGACAGACAGACAGACACGGAGGGGGACTTCGTTTTATAATATGTAGTGATATTCAAAAAGCTTGAAGTCCAGAAATCTGCACTTAAATAACTTTTTTTGAAGTGAAAACTTCTTTACCGGCGTTATGCACTTTTTGGGATGGGTAAAAAATGTTAAACTCGCGTCAGGAGGACACGTGACCTGATCGAAAATCTTTTATTTAAAAAAAGATTTTTACGCCATCTGTGCATTCTGCGCGATACTACTGTAGTTTGATATATACTTATGTATTATATGGTATAGATCCACTAGAGGGTGCTAATCTAAACATTGAGTTTTGTCAGCTCCTTATTAATTAATCTTTAAAAAATGTGTTTTCACTTCTGACGTGCAGTCCTACGACTGAGTTTTTTTAATTGAGTAATCGAATAGGCGTTTATCTTCCAACTTACCTGATGGAAATCGACAATGAAGACGAAAACAGTACACGCCTATCCAAGAGAAATCTATTCACTTTACTCTTGAATTTTCCAGAACTAAATTATCTGAACAAATAGACGCAGCTAATTTCCGATTTTGGTGACTCGACTTTTTTATATCAATTGCTTTCATACTTGCAATAAACATGCAATTCAGAACTGTTATTCAATATATAAACAAGCATACGCACATATATATGCTCCTTAATATGTATGTCATGTATATACAATTATTATGTATTCCTTTCCTCTTACATTCATATAAAGTAGTATAATTGTAATGTACAGTAGTGTAGTGAAGTCTTGTTATGTAGGTTCAATTATGTACCTACTGAGCTGTGTTTCTTACACTTGTTAACTGCCCTGTACCCTAATTCATTACATCCATCTATCCATCTAAAGATTGTCTGTAAAAAAACCGGAACTATAAATAAAACCGCCGTTTGTAATATCGTGTATGTGTATATTAAAATCTACACAAACTTAGAAGTCTTCTTCTCCTCAGATCAGGTCTGTGGAACTTCTTCAGTAAAACATTCAACATTGTCACTTTTCAAATAAAGAACGTTACTCAGGCTTCGACTTGGCCTTCCCCAATATTAAAATGGAATAAGTAATAAAACAAACTAATATGGTTCCTAAAGATTAGGAAATTCCGATAAACTGTTAATAATTTTGGCAAATAACGATGTGTGTGTGTGAGGTGTGTAGTACTGTACTATTATGTGTTCTGTGCTTCTGGGCAAATATAGCATGTTTGTCATCAGGATATTCGTGACGTCAGGCAATCTATCTTGCTTTTGGGATCTTGCAGGATCTAATTTCTGTACTTTGCAGTTAGCTTCATCACACTCTCTTACTTGTCATGACTCATAGTCATGACTATATATGCAATATATGCAAATAAAATCATAGTAAAATATATTTTAAATTAATCTAAAATACTCCATCAATCAGTAAAAATATTTAAGATTGAATTACCAGTCATGTATGTACATAGGTTGAATATTAAGGACAAATTAAAAATGTCTTCCGGAAAGAATTTTTTTTTTTTTTTTTTCAATTCAATTCAATTACTTTTTTAACATCTCAAGTCAACCTGTACATATATATAGTACATATTTTTTTGTTTGACCACGCGTATCTTTTTAGAGGGTCATCCGATTTAGATTTTTTTTATACTTCGAAATTGATCCCATTTAAATTAAAAAAAAACTCAAAAGGTAGAAAAAGAATAGAATGAATGATTGTTTACCCACTGAGTTTTCATTTATGAACCGATTCTGTTAAAAAATGACTCACATGTAGTCTAATGACACTACAACATGACAGAGACCTGTAGTTGATCCGATAACGGAAACTGAAGCCAGTCGCGGGAACGTCTTAATGGCTACAGCAACTACCTTGTGTTGGGACTTATTCATTAATCTTAATGAGAACATTAAACCTAATAAAATATTGTTGTTTAAATATTTATAACAAATAACAATGTATACTTAGTTAAATTAGGTAATTAGGTATGACATATTAGTTAATTAATTTAATTAAGTTAGGTAAGTTAGAGCTTTAAATAAGTAACTATTAATTCTTTTATTTTAGAAAAAAATAAACCGACTAAAGAAAAAAGGAACTGAATAGTGAAAAGTAATAAAAAACAAAACTTATTGCTAGCCTATCTAAACTCCTACACTAATGAATATACCTAAATAATTTTGAGTCGGCACCAAATCTAGAAACGAAAAATGCTTTTTCTGGTACAGGTGCACATTTCTTAACAACATATTATCAATTTGTATGTCAATTTCTTTTTTTCTCTTTTTTTTACGCAGAGATTTTCAAAAAAGTCCTGACGTTCCATCAACACCCTTCGTATTCAATATCTAATTTAATTTATGTCAGCCCTCTCTTACGAAATATTAGCTTTATCGGTCAATTTGTCATATCATCCCAAAAAAAAAAACATTTAGCCTTATAAGTCATAATTTTAAATTCTCATTTTTAAGTGTTATTTACTTAAAACCGCAAAACGAAATTTTAATAAACAGAAACCGGTCATAGCGTATCTTATTTAAACTCCGCCCCTATCCGAAATTATCCAAAACTTTTATATCAGATTCGGTTATGGTTTCGGATTATTTTTTATTTCGGATATTCGATAGTTTCGGTTACGGTTACGAAACTCCATAACATCCTGCTTTAAAGTCAAATAAATCCGGTTCCCTTGAAGTAATCCGATTTAATTTCCCGCAATTTATATTAAAGTCTACAGAAATGTAATAATTTGGCTGTTAAAAGAATAAATTTATCTCTCACGGTTTTTTTATTTGATAACTATATTATTATGTGGTTTATAATATAAATTAAAAACAAACTACCTCGATATAATATCCGCGACATAAGGCTCACTTTCAAGTACACTTTTGAAGTAAATCCACTTCTAACACAATCATTTAACTAAGCTGGAGCCGTTAACAAGAGTACTAGTAATATACGACTAATTTCCAAAAAATTTTGTATTTCAAAAAATGCAATGATAATTACTAATACCGTAATACAAGCTATGCTTAGTATGGGTCTAGATAGCGCTTGTGTGTCTTAGAACATTATTCTTCTTAATAATTACTCTATTTGTAGTAGAACGTACGTTTAGTGACGTAAGCGCATACTAAGAAACTGTTGCTGGCGGTAAGTACACTTAGCCATATTCATGAATCAGCATAATATTTACTCACATAAATTATATGATATTTATGTTAATTATTAGCGATGAGATGAGTCAGGCACCTAATTAATTATCGACATTGCAGAGTCGAAAAATAAAACTAAGACCTTGCAACTTGTATGGAGTAGTTTTTTCAAAGTATTAAATATGTATATAGTAATTAAGTATCTTCCTTCGCTATTAACATAACTTATGTATTACTTTTGAATGTAGTTTTTGTCAATCGATGATGTTATTTAATACTAGCCGTCCCCGCAGTTTTACCTGCGTTTATGGCCACAGCTCCGCTCCTATTAGTCGTAGCGTGATGTTAGATAGCCTATAGCCTTCCTCAATAAATGGGCTATCCAACACTATGACAATTTTTCAATTCGAACCAGTAGTTCCTGAGATTAGCGCGTTCAACAAAACAAACAAAATCTTCGGCTTTATAATATTAGTATAGATGATTTATTACCTGTAATATTATTACTCAATATTACAAAATTGAAAATTGTTAATATAACCTTGTATTATGTAATGTAACAGTATTTTTTTCTGGATTAATGGCACTGTGTCCTTTTCTGTACGCCTTATAGGTGTCCATTACACGGTAGGCTTTGCTGTCAGTTTTGCCACAATCAAGACGGTGATTGACGAATTACCTATCGTCTAATGCGCTGATTGACGGCTGCGTGATCAAAGCCTGATTTTCATCACGCAACCATCAATCACGACTTTTGAGTGAGCGTGTAATGGCATTTCTTAGCGCACGAACAGCGATAGGCGCCCATTACACGGTAGGTATTGCTGTCAGTTTTGCTACAATAAAGATGGTGATTGACGAATAACCTATCCTCTAATGTAGTGATTGACGGTTGCATGATGAAAGTCTAATGTCGATATTATTTCATCAATCACTAACGAACATCCGTCAATCATAACTTTAGGTAATGATTGACGTTTGCATGGATGCCATATATGTGTGCAAAATTTCATGATGATTGATTGAGTAGCATAACAAACAAATTCGAACACTTTTCAAGAAAATTTTGATCTTTACATTTAAATTTTTTTAGTCATAAAGCCTACGGTAATTGCCGTTGTTGATGCAAGAACCGCATTTAAACCACTCCAATTGTCGCCTCTAAACCATTTTGTATAGTATTACGTTAACTAGAGTTCGCGTGGTGGTCGAATTCCGACCATGGTTTATTTCATTGGCCAATATTACTTGACCTGTCTTTGTATAGACTTTTGTACCATGACAGGTCATGTGTATGTACCCGTTTTTGCATTTTTTTTAACTTTGTAGCAAATATTGTTCAAAAATTTTAGCATTCGTCACTTCTTCTCTGTATAAACTATAAGTGTGCGAAATTTCATACTCCTCCGTCCGCCCAATTTTCGTAAAAAGGGATCCAAAGTTTTCGCTTCACGTATACAGATAAACGAACGACTACAATCTCCAGAATATAAAGATAACACAGGACGTAAACTATGATAGATTAAAACATACCTCAATATAATAACACGCAAGTCATTGACGTATAAAATCCAGTTTGATCGTCTGAATTTGAATTTAATTAAAAGCCGACTTGCGTCAATGCCAGACGTAGAGCTACAAGAAAAAATATGACATCAAAGAACTATTCCGAAGATTGAGCAGGTCACTCTTAACTAATATTGGTACCTAGATAAGCTTGTGTTAGAAGAACCGCAATTAGCCATAAAAAAATCGGATCTTTATTTTTTTTTTATATCCCACTTCCCACTAATATTATAAATGTGAAAGTTTAGATGGATGGATGTACGGATGGATGGATGGATGTTTGTTACTCTTTCACCCAAAAACCACAGAACCGATTGCGATGAAACTTTTTATGTAGATAGCCGGAGACCTGGATTAACGCATAGGCTACTTTTTATCCCGATATTCCCACGGGATCGGGACTTACGCGAGTAAAACCACGGGGCGCTGCTAGTTTTACATAAATAGAGGACATTAAGTGCCTGGTGTTTAACATATAGTCCTTCTATTTAGCCTGCGAGTGCGATGTGAAAGTTACGTAGTACATAGTATAATGTTGATAGATAGATAACCCTTTATTGTAACAAAAGAGATTTATACAATTTGTTTCCAAAAGTATATATATATATATATATATATATATCATGAATCAATCTCATGAATCTAGCTATCATTTACAAAAAGATTTTTTCGAATCCGACGGGTAGTTTCAGAGATTAACGCGTTTAAACAAACAAAAAACTTTTCAGCTTTATAATTTTATAGTATAGTATAGATTTCACGAGAAATGTTAACTTTATATTTCAACCATAGACAATATTACTTACCCTATGAGATACACATTATTTGTATTAAAACCTCTTCTCCCCTACCCGCACTCTTCATCTTCCCCCCTTCCCCTACTCCCACCTTAAAGGCCAGCAACGCACTTGTGACTCTTGAGTTGCAGGTGCCTATGGGCGGCGTTAGTCGCTTACCATCAGGTGACCCGTCTGCTCGTTTGCCCCCTATCCCATAAAACAGACAGTATTTCATCATAATGGAATATTAAAAAGCCTATGACCAGAAACTCTATCTCTACTCCCCGAAGCACGGTACAACAAACATTAAACTCACAAACATATTTGATGGTCTATTTTTATCCTATCAAACATTCCACTTATTAATAACGATAACTTTAAAGGTATATAATGATAATAAATAAAATAACTCCAAAACTCGAATGTCTGACTGTCCTTGTCGTAACCTGTTTGAACGGACTTTACACGTAAACTTAACACATTTATTACTAGTCAGACAGACCACAGATTATGTTCGTATAACTTACTTGGGTAAAAGGTTTTGTGGAAAAAATAGTAATTTTTTTTTTGTTGTGAATAATTCTTTAGCGGCGCGGCGGCGTGTGCACTTTTTGGGATGGGTAAAAAATGTTAAACTCGCGTCAGGACACGTGACCTGATCGAAAATTCGTAAGACGGAGCCGAGTTCCTTATATTTAAAAAAATATAAGATTCGAAATTCAAACATTTATGAGCGGCCAGGAACGCAGAATTTCCAGTGTACCCTATGTATACATTTAGATATGTTATTACCTACTTTTTATTTTCAACCTAATTATATATATACAGATGTGTGTGTGTGTGTATGTATATGCAAATACATTATAAAGTTATGTTTTCACTTCTGACGTGCATCCTCCGACTGACTGTTTTTTTTTTATGGTATAGGAGGCAAACGAGCAGACGGGTCACCTGATGGTAAATGACTACCGCCGCCCATGGGCACCTGCAACTCAAAAGTCACAAGTGCGTTACCGGCTTTTAAGGTAGGAGTAGGGGAAGGGGAGAAGAGGGGGAGAGAAGGGGAGATGGGAGGAGCGGGAGAGGGAAGGGTTAGGGCCTCACTTACTCGGCGAAAAGCAATCAACGGTATCACACCGGTCGAGCCGGCCCATACGTACCGAAGCATGACTCTCCCATGATAAAAGCATATAGAGTATCACCCAACACAAGTTAATAGTATTCTGGGACAGATTTTTTCTACCCTTTTTTTTACTCTTCTATCAATACTCCCTCGGGCCGTCACCCCAAAGGGGTTTTCGGTGGACAATGTGTCGGAATGGAACCGAATAAAACCACACGGTGTGCCGACATGTCCATGTCCATTGGACATGGTCAAACATTTGGAGGTTATACATTAAGCTATTACTGACATAATATATTTAAACTCTAAATATATATAAACCGGTTTAAAATCAATATTAAAAGGTTTTTAATTATGATTTGATTTCTTAGATAAAATACTGAAACAGTGTATTTTATAACTATTAAAATTACTCTATGATTCCTTTTAAAAAACAAAATTTCTACTACAACAAATTTTTTTCACACCAAAAGCTACCATAAATTTCTTTTATCTATTTTCGTTTTTAGGCATCCGGAGATGGCCTGTAAGAAATTAATTTTGACAATAAGGCCGCCCGTTGTTCATAATATGCATTGTGATTTCCGTGGAAGTGAATTAAAAGAAAATACAATAATATTTATTTCTATTCAGTTCTTGTTTTAAATCATTACTAGAGCATGAACTGCAAATGGCAATTGGGCTATTCTGTTAGGAAACTCTTCATAAAATAAAGGAGTCTAAAAACGCAGGCGTCTGGAGCTGGCGTAATGTGGGTGATATACGTATATCACATGCGTGATTGTATTTTTTGATTTTTTTTTATAATATAGGGGGGCAAACGAGCAGACGGGTCACCCGATGGTAAATGACTACCATCACCCTTGGCCACCTGTAACCCAAGAGTCATACGTGCGTTGCCGCCCTTTAAGGTGGGAGTAGGGGAAGAGGGGGAGAGGGGGATTAGAGGGGAGGAGAGGAGGGAGAGGGAAAGGCCGGGAATAAGGAAGGGTTAGGGCCTTTTTTTTTTTTTTTTTTTTTTGTACGTGTGGAAACCCCCTCGGGCCGTCACCCCACCGGGGTTTTCGGCGGGGCGGTGTGTCGGAATCGAACCGACTAAAACCACACGGTGTGCCGTACTGCGCCTTAAGTAGGAGGGATCCGGGAACAGCTTTTATTAAGACATCCGGAACCCTCCTAGCGCCTGCCCGCAAAGCGCGGGCACCACCTTCGGGTAAAAAACCTCTCAATTAGGCGACGTCCAGGCACACGCGGACGCCGCCTCCTCGCGGGGGGCCACTATAGCGGGTGGAGGGGAAAACCCGTCCCTTCCACCCGCGGCCACACTCAGGGCGGCATGAGGCGCTGGTAAGCGCGCCTCCGCCGCCCGGTTCGCCGGCGGCGAATTAAGTCCGAATGGAGGTCGTCCTCCCGGACCCTTTCCGCCGCCTCCTTCTGCGAGATGACTTCCTCACAGAAGGTTGCGACCGCGGTAAAATTCCTGTCGCTACCAGCCATGGAGCGTATGACAGCCGGTAGCGACAGATCCTCTCCGATGACTGCAGTGAGGGCCCGACGCTGCGCTGCCCAACTGGGGCAATCCGCCAGCGTGTGCTGAGCCGAGTCCTCACTGCAGTCGCAGTGGTGACAGGCGGGACTCAATTCCCTCCTAGCGACCGAGTGCAGGTACTTCCCGAAGCAGCCGTGCCCGGAAAGAACCTGCGTCAGTCGGAAGGAAAGGGTCCCGTGCTGTCGCCCTGCCCACTCGACGATGACCGGCTGGAGCGCCTCCACGGCGGCAAAGCCAGCACGTGGAGCCTCCAGCCGGGACGACCAACGAGCCATGGTGGCTCGGCGAGCGGCCTCACGCCATTCGCGTACCTCTTCGGGCGGGGGCCGACTGCCGCTTCCCGCCCAGAACTCAGCCGTTCGCCGATATACTTCGGCGAGCACTTCCGCCTCCAAATCCCACGGGGGTGTCCCGGCCAACGCGCACGCCGCCTCCGTCGATACGGTGCGGTATCCGCGTATGGCTCTAACCGCCATAACCCTCTGAGGGCGCCAGAGGCGCGCCCTATTCTGGGCGGTCAGAGCCTCCGCCCACACCGGTGGAAGGGTTAGGGCCTCCGGTAACCTCACTCACGCGGTGAAAAGCAATGCAAGCATTGCTTCACTGCCGGTTTTCTGTGAGGCCGTGGTATCGAGCGGAGTCGATCCAGCCTATACGTGCCGAAGCATGGCTCTCCCACGTAAAAATAAATTATGAGAAATGGTGTATATGCAAGATAATTGGCGTATATCTCGGGTCGTTCGGTTCCCTTCAATATGGTTGATCTGTATTATGGCTGACGTATGCGTCATGCTCGTGAACGTGTGCAGTTGGTCGGGGCTGGTCATCTCCGGACTGCTATTACTTAAATATGTATAGTAGTAATTAGCGCGTCTATTTATATTTTAGAATAATAGCATTGGCATAACGTGCCTTGGAGGGGCCCTGTATCAAAATTAGTTGGGGGCCCAAATGAACGGTAAAGATTTCTCACAAAAGAAACAAAAATGCTTTAACTGGGGGAATCCCGCAATAACCGATGGAGGATGTTGCCAACTTTTGGGCGCACGCTTAACTCGGGAAAAAGAGATTGCTTTTTTGACTTTTGTCATTTCTGAAGTGAAAACTTTAAGTATAGGCACGTATGACATTTTTTATATATTTTTTTCCCGGGAAGCACGAGATTAAGTGACATTGTGGATAACATTTTACTCATTTTTGCTTTCACACGTTAGGGGCCCCTGGAGCCCGGGGGCCCTTATCATTGATACGGCTGATACGGCGGTAGCTACGCCCCTGAATAATAGGTATGTTACATTGTCCTCACATTTCATTTACGCTTATAAGCAATGTAACCAGAAATTTGTAAAAAACATTTTGAAAAAGTGTCCTTTTAATTTCTTGCCTGTTCTTTTCCATAGGATCTACGTATTGGAGCAGGCAACCAGCTTCACGACTGACTTAGTCTGACTGACTCATACCTAAAAATACCTATTATTGTTTTAATTTAAATAAATGGTTTTGATTTTGATGATTTTGAATTGGTCTAGTGATTAGTGATCCAGAGGTCATGAGTTCGAGTCCCAGCCGGGACAAATAATTGTGCGATGACATAACGATTGTAAGTAAGTTAAGTAACCTATCAAATTTAATCTATCAAGCTCAAGGAAGCAATAAATTTACTAACTTTCATTGGTAGTTATACAATATTGCAACAAAAAAATGATTAAACTATTGACGATAAGTGAAGGTTATTAACGTACATATTTTTTCAAATGTACAAGATAATTATTCTTTTTGACAGCCACGTTGATGAGGCACATTAATCTAGAACCAAAGTCCATGGTTTTGGCAATAAATTTATTACATTTCAATATGAAGTATTCGTAGACATGCTTTGAATATGAATAATGTTTTCACCTGCTTAAGGAAAAATACCGGTCATGAAAGAGTCGTGGTTTTTTTTCTGGTGGTGAGATCTTCATGAGTTACAAGAGAGTAAAATACTAAGGGTGTGTAAAAGTAGCTTCACTGATGTTGTGAATGTGTTGTACAGCTAGATATTGACCATCAGATGAACAGTTTCTTTCTTTACCAACTTGGCTTCTGCGTTGCCTATTTGTGTATTAGAGTACCCCATCTTCTTGAAAATCTATTAAAATTCTTAAAGTTCAACTTCTTTTGACGCAATAGCCCTTGTCGAAAACAATCGGGCATCCCGTATATATAATATTAGTACAAAGCTGAAGAATTTGTTTGTTTGAACGAACGGTTCGAATAGAAACATTACTTTAGTGTTGGATAGCCCATTTATCGAGTAAGGCTATAGCCTATAGAACCTGACGCTACGACCAATATTAGCGGAGCATCAATGAAAAATGTTGCAAAAACGGAAAAAATATATTTCTCTCTCTCTTATGTGACGCAGATGAAGTTGCGCGGGTCAGCTAGTGTTTAATAAACATGAATATCACTCGGGGAATGTCTAAATTAATGAAATATGTATTCTTGGATATACAAATGGTTGCTCTATATGAAAACCTTAGAACTAATATTTGTCATTTTGTACAAAGTAGACGCTAGCAACATTATTTTGTGTTAATTTCTAACTTAGTACGAGTATATAAGTAAGGCTGCCATCCGTCCGGGTTTCCCCGGATTTGTCCTAGTTTAGAGGGCGTCCCGGTAGCGTCCGAGCGGGGTTTTTAAAAAGTGTCCGGGTAAAACCCGGACTCTCTGTGCCAAGGGACAATTATAATTATTAGATGGATCGTTAACAAATATATAAGGAAGTTTCAGCGAGTTTACATTCTACGTGAACTTGAGTACCACGGAACAGATTCGAATGCGTTTTTTTTTTGGATTAATCAGGAGAGGAAATTAAAAAAAAAATGTAAACTTTAAATTTTTTTATCATAATTTGTAACCAAAGCCACAGTAAATATATCCATGATTAATTAATACAAAACCTGAAAGTAAAAAATACATTTTATATAATCGTATATTACCTGCACATGTTTCCGTGTTAAAAACTAACCAGTTTTTATTAATTGATTACAGCTATCGTTTTTTGTAAGGACAATCAATTTGTGTACGTCAATAGCGAAATAATCTTATAATCATAAATCAAAGTATCTATCTATGACTGTCTAAAAAAAGTTATCTATTTGCTCATCAATTTTGGATTACGAAATCAAAAATAATAACGTATTTTGTTTTTCAGTAAAGCAAGGGCTCTGTACTGTTTTGCTTTATCACTTTACATTAAAACGGTGCATTTCGGCCTCTCTAAGCGGGACCCTCTTAAGCTGACTGTCCTTTTAAACCTGCCTATTTAGGAACTGGGTAAATGAAAAGCCTCTATAATCGGTAAAAAAACCAAGGCCCACGGAATCTCAGTTATATAGCTTTGTAAGAAAGCAAAGTATGTAATATATTTATCTGTGCTCTGTAACCCATAGCTCTGGTCAGTATGGGTCTAGAAACCACTGTAATATGTACAAGAATATCATTATTTATACTATAATACGGAATAGTAGACGTTGTTGGCAGTCTTGTCTTCCGCTGAAAAAAGTGCTGACTAATTTAGAAAATTAGACGATCGGAGGTCGTACGTAAAATATGCGAGCCTGGTTTTTTTTATGTTATAGGGGACAAACGAGCAGACGGTTCACAATGATGGTACATGACTACCGCCGCCCATGGGCACCTGCAAGAGTCACATGTGAAGGGTGGAAGAGAGAAGAGGTGGGGGGGGGGGGAAGAGAAGGGTTAGGGCCTCCGGTAACCTCCATCACTCTGCGAAAAGCAAAGTAAGCGGCGGTAGCATAATGGCTAAGGCGTCGGACTTGCGATCAAGTGGTTGCGGGTTCGAACCCCACCCAGTACACTACCGACGTGAGCCCACTCCTAACACAAGCATTTAGCTTAGCTGGAGGGGTTAACAAGAATACTAGTAATGTGTGACCCACGTTACTAGTATTCTTTCAAAAAAAAAAAAAAAAAAATGAAATCATTACTTCATTGCCGTTTTTTTGGGAGGCCGTGGTATCACTCCGGTCGAGCCGGCCCATATGTGCCGAAGCACGGCTCTCCCACGATAAATAGTTTTAGGTTAACAACCCATGAAGGTTATAGGTAAAGAGGAGGTTCTCCTATTTCATATTTTTTTTTACAAAGCAGAAGATTCTCCTTCCTTGTAAAGAGAAAAGTAGAAAAGAGCGTTCTTCCACCTCAAAGGCCGGCAACGTACTTGTGGTTCTTGAGTTGCAGGTGCCCATAGGCGGCGGTAGTCACTACCATCAGGTGACCCGTTTGCAGCAACAATTATATGACTGGCTTGTTTGCCTAGTGGTTAGTGACCCTAACTGCTATGCAATAGGTCGTGGGTTCGATTCCCACCCGAGTCTGGGTGTTCTTTGTGTCCGTTGTTTGTATGTTTGTAAAGTCCCCCGCGACACAGGAGTCATTCCTAATGCGGGAGTTGTCTTTAAAAAAATAAAAATAAAAAAAAAAAAATTAACAGATTAATTAAAGATGTTATACCTTTTTTACGTAGATGTGTATTACAGGGATGCCGGATAGTGGGGGGCTCTTTATCAAGTAGTGAAGCGACCTATCGGGTCGATGTTAGGTGCCAGCCCTATTTCTAATATAACAGAAACGTATTTACTTTAACGATCTTCCTAAATTGGTAAGTTAGCGGACGCTTTGACAATAGTGAATGTAGCCGGAAGCTTGGGACACCAAAGATGTAGGGTTGCATATTACATTCTAGATGGGGACTTTATTAAAGCGAATAATTCAAAAGGGAGGAGATTTTCAATTTGAAGCGTATACCGCGAAATTGGTGTTGTAAATTAAAAAAATTAATTACCTACACTGCTTAAAAACTTTGACAGGCATCATTGGCGTAATTTTACCATCTGAGGGCTAATTCATCGGTAGTGTCAATGTGTGTGACTCTGACTCGCACTTGGCAGTTATTTTCTTACGGATGTGTTAAAATCTTGTTAATTCATCGATGATTGATATTTTATTGGGTTTATTAAATTAGATAACTTATATTGATTAAATACAAAATAAATATTTTCAATACATTTTGTAATTAGTGCTTCCTGTGTTTAGGGTCTTTGGGGCCTCGCGCCGAAGCCTCGTAGCATTTTGCCCGCTCTGCCAGGTTATTGTCACGCCACTGACAAACATACATACAAAAATACGCCTTTAAAATTTTGTTATATTTGTTTGGAAGCTCTAATAAACTGCCATATACTTATAAATATTTGGCAGTTCTAATAATATTACTTACATACGTGTCAAATTACTAACCTCCTTTCTTGAAGTGGGTTAAAAATGGAAACAATTGCTTGTTCTGCTTGATCTCTGAAAAAATATCACCTAAAGGGTAGAAAAGTAGCGTGCTATATATTTCTTTGCTTCTTCTTATAAGTCTGTGTAACTTTATTGGTGGATTGTAATGTATCGCATAATGGACCGCCTATGAGTCTAAATGCGGAAACAGAGCCCTATACCAATGTATCAAACAAGCACAAAGGAATGAGAAATATCTCCGTCGTAAAGAAAACTATGTTGAATCTGTATTCCTAGCTTAGCGTCATGTCTCTGCTGATGAATAGGATTCTCAGATCTTTATAATGAGAGAAATAGGATTGCCAAATGTGCGAGTGACACCACTAGTACTACCGGTGCTTATAGGCAACAGTGTGCTACCTGAAGGTAAGCGGTAATCCTTGCCTTTTCATGCTCCCAACAAGTTCTACCAACCAGTCCAGTGTGGCGCCTGACCCCGACGCATCAGGGTTCCTGCCGTCGCGAGACGTCCTCTCTTAATGTTAATTTATGTGTTTTATTTCTCATCCGCTGTGTATTTTTAATTTATGTATTCACACGGGAATTGGTTGCACTGGCCATAGTCACAGTCAGCCTGCGACCACGGGCAGTGCCACGACCAGGTTGGTTGAAACGTCAGGCAATTCCGAGGTATGCAATACCTTTTCGTGATCGCGTTAATTCCCGTAAATACATAATTTAATTTCTAATTAATTGTATTGTTATATTTAAGATTGTCTCTTCGTGCCGAGATAAATGATTTTTCTTCTCCTTCACTCTTCTTTTCTCTTCGATAATAGTACACAAACACACATGAGTAAATCCACTTACTAAGTTTTAATTCTAACTCGTCTAGAAAATATATCTAGTAAACTGTATTTCTATGAAGCAGCCACACCTTACTATTTATCTCTAAAGCAAGAATAAGACAAGACCTAAGCTATTTTGCACTTCAATGCGAAATCCGTTTTACGTAACATTTACCTAAACTTTTAAACAAACGTAATAATATGTTACATGTTTATGAATAACTTAATCTCTTAGGCTTTACATTCACTAACCAAAATGAATTTTAACATTAATAAACTTAGGAATATATGTATGAGGTAGAGGAGAAAGAATGTCAGAGGCACTAGGGTTCTGTACACAGGATTAAAAAACCCGGAATTCCTGTTTATCAGTCTATGAAATTCTATTACGTCCAAATTGACGATTTAATGAGGTAACCCAATCACTTATGTACTTATAGCGCAAATAAATCAAATCAATTTTTTTTGGAAACAATAAAAAAGTACCTAGGCAAATCGGTACTTACGGTTGCGTTTGATCAAGAATTCCTAACGTTCGGTTCACACATCAGATAAATGATTTTTAGATTTTTTGAAGTTACGAAACTCAAAACTACTGAGTTTAAATTAGATGTAAATATTCGGATGAACTGTGTGACCCGACCACAAGTTAATCCAAACGTTTGGTAAATAAAAGGTATTAATCAAATATGCATAAAATTCGCGAAAGTCTAAAAACAATTACTGAATCATAAATTTCAAAAGACATCGGGATAATAGGGCCTCGCTCATGGCTTACAAGAAAACTTAAACGAAAACAATACAAGAATTTACAACATGAAATTTTATTATCCATTCATCCATTGTTATTATACAGCTGCATTCTAGATGCAGTTAAATGCCAAAGCTATTAATATTATTGAGTAATACGATTTTACCAAATAATTAAAGGAAATAAAAATACCAGAACTGTTTAATGCCCTACGAAAAAATACGATACGGAACCTCTTCTAGTTCGAGTTCGCCTCACGCGTGACCGATTTATTTTCTGTTTAAACTCTCGAATGAAAAGAAATTTATGCAAGATTATGCTACCGATTAATTAAAAATGTCAACATTTAGACAATTTAGCACCACTTACTGAAAATAGAGGTCACGTATCAGGAATCTATTAAGTAATTATCGTCTAAAGAATACCAGTTGGAACTGTCGTTAGCTATTTTGCCAGTCTTAGTTAGCCATTTTCTCTGTTTTAAACTTTAAAACTGTTAGTTCTGTAGAATTTTACATTAAAGGATTGTGACGTCACACCTCGCTGTTGTGAAATCACTAACATTTTGTGATCGGTTCAATAATTAAAAAGTACAAACATGCAAATGTTGAATAATCTAAATTTTTTAAGTCTTAAATTTTATAACACTTTGATTTTAACCGAGTTATTTAGTCATTTGTCTGACAACGTGGTTTGCAATTTTTTAATTTTTCTGTTTTAACGCGGCCATTTTTTGGAGGCGGGGAGCAAGTCACGAACTGGCGACATCGCGTCGGCAGAAAAAGAAAGAAGACAGCAGTTTACATGCATCTCTCTCGCACCTGTTCGCTGATTTATCTATTATATATCTGTATTTACGAGTAACCGTTTCATAAAGAAGATAGGATAACCGCATCAAAGAAACATTTTGCTTCTTTTGGAGGTCAAGTCCTTGATTTTATACATATATTTGTTAACAGCTTTTCCGTCTTGTTGAAAATTATTTAAAAACTAATAACAACTACAACATGGTAATGCTGCTGTATACAGGTGCATAAGTTATGTTTTTGACCTCTGATGACATTTACTCATAGATATACTTTTAGCCAACCAATCAGCGAAGAGGTGCGAGAGAGATGTAAATCGCTGTCTTCTTTCTCTTTCTCCCGACGTCATCAACCCACATACAGGGAATCCAATAGCTTCCCGCCTCTAGCTATAATACCTCTATGCTGATAACAGTTGTTAAATTTTTAGTTCCAAAAATTGTATTTATAAACACTAAATTAAAAGTAAAATAAAACCTATTTTGTAATAAAACCTCCTCGATGCCATCTCACCAATAATACTGGCGAGGTATTATCCTTGGGGATTGGGGATTCCACAAAAAAAACTCTCACGTGGCCATACGTGGTGTTTGTATTTTGTATGCTCTTTGGTGACCATTGACACCTTTTTAGAAAACCTTTGGGTTGGATAAATCATAATGTATATTAAGTTTATGGTGTAGACTTATTTATCTAATCTAATAATAATATGTATATATATCTAATACCTTTAAACGAGCAATTCTTGTATATAATATGTATTTATACATAAAATCTGAATCTAGGAAACGGCTTCAACGATTTTGATGAAATTTTGTATACAGATAGAGTTTTGCATTTTAAGTTCAACTGCATAGTTGTATTTCCTGTAAAAATGCAATTTTACAAAAAAAAATACGATTTTACAAAAAGCTACCGAGCAAAGCTCGGTCTCCCAGGTACTTCCTTATAAAGTATGTTAGAATAACCAGTTAGGATATATGAAAATTTTCCATGTTCTATAAATAAAACAATTTACCGCGGCCTTCGTGATTGAACCGCTGACCCCAAAGTCAAAGCAAAAAGAGTTTAAAGTAACTACTAAGCACATACTAGCTTAAGACTAATAAAAATAACCATTTTTTGTACATTATATATTTGCGCAAATTTTGTATTTTATTGTACCAACAACAAACTTTGTTGTACTGTATCGTGTCTTTACCGACAAAACACGATATTCTAAAAAACACTTGGAGTAGCTCGGTCACCATGGTACTTCTTACTTAAACTACCGTCCGGTAGAAAGGTTTAGTGGTTTACGTAATTTAACCCAGTTGTAGTAGTTACTAGATGGACTGGTGATCTGAAAATGGTAGCTGAAATGGACTGGATGCGGAAGACGGACGACCGGGTGCTATGGCCCACATTGGGAAAGGCCAAGTCTGACTGAAGTCAGTTCAGTTCAGACTGCAATAGGCTGATTAGTTGATTGTCGACTCCAGTTATTTAAAATTTTGGTATATCTAAAAGAAATAAAAATCGTAGATTGGCCTTTATCAATGGATTGTCGTAAAATTGTCGAGCTGTGTATCTCTGTCAAGCCCAAGTATGTGACTATAAATCGTTCCAAAAATAATTTATCAACATTTTGGTGCGATGTTGTCCACCAAATTAAGATAGTTGCTGACCTCAGACGGAGGTCGAGTGTCATTTTGAGTGGCGTTTAATTCCCTGAATTAGCATATTTAATAATATTTTATTAACTCTGTTGTGGTAATGCTGAGTGCCTTGACGATTCTAACAGAGAAATTTTCTTACGACCATTTTCAGTACTCAAAGGTAAACCCAAGGCTGGCTGATGACTTATGTGGCACGGCGGTAGTACATTCGACTGCAATGTTCGGGTTTGAATCCTGGTCCAGAATTCACTTGGTCATGCAATTTTTTTGCACTGAGCGGGATTGAACCTGCGGCCTTCGACAGTCAAATGCTCAACAGCGGCCAGAGATCGTCTTCACGGTTAATGTCATTAAATGATGACATAAAGAACCAGTAACTCATAATAAGGAAGAGTTCCATTGCTTTATTTCTAGCAACAAGTTTTATTAATTTAAAAACTTCCGTAAGTAGTGTTCATGTTTATTAAATATAAAATATACACGTCAGAGTGTGGCACCTAGCATCGATGTGGCAGGTCGCTTAACCCCTTGATAACGGGTCCCTATCGGGTCAGAAACTACAAAACCAGTTATGGTGAGCAAGCTCGCGTCTAATGGATAATAAACTATTGTCGATCGCCTATTTTTTTTTCAGAGTAAACCTTCATGAGTGATACCTTACCGGAGCCATCGATAAGGCCGTATGTCGGACTTAAACGGAGTAAAACTACACGGTGTACCATACTGCTCCTGAAATTGGTGACCTTACCTACCACCAGAAATACGGTACTAGGTCAGAAGTCCTATTTCCCATCTTTCATTCCCAAAGTGCCAGGTTGACGGCAGTAGGCTTCCCCCCATAACGTAAGTGGGACCAATTATCTATCCACATCTGCCTACCCCTTCGGAGATTCAGGCGTGAGTATATATATTTTTTTATTTTTTTTTTAAACGGACAACTCCCGCATTAGGAATTACTTCTGTGTCGCTGGAGACTTTACAAACATACAAACAACGGACACAAAGAACACCTAGACTCGGGTGGGAATCGAACCCACTACCTATGGCATAGCAGTCAGGGTCACTAACCACTAGGCCAACAGGCCAGCCTATGTATGTATGTATGTAACGGCCACCATATGTATGTATGTAGTGCTGTTTAACCGTATGCCTTTGAAAGGTGTTTTTTGTTTTTTTCGTGGGAGAGCCATGCTTCGGCACGTATGGGCCGGCGCAACCGGAGCGATACAACAGCCTCAAAGGTTACCGGAGGCCCTAACCCTTCCCTCCCCCTCTCCTCCTCCTCATTCATCCTTCCCCTACCTTAAAGGCCGGCAACGCACTTGTGACTCTTGAGTTACAGGTGCCCATGGGCGGCGGTAGTCATTTACCATCGAGTGACCCGTCTGCTCGTTTGCCTCCTATACCATAAAAAATCCCAGAGGTCAAATATCTAATTAAATACCAAGATCATACCATTATCTTTAAACTGAACTGAAGATTGAGAAAAGGAAGAACAGACAGGCTACATTCAGGCTGCAGCGAACGAGTGACACCATTACTACCGCGACGGGTTATAGTGCCGGTAAGGCCTAATTATCAGGCGCGTAGTGTCAGTGTTTGCCAACCTATTTATATAAAAAAGTTAATAATACGATTACAAATATTACTCTAAATTATATGACTTGTTAAGTAGGGTACTTCGTGACCATTGGTGGCGAATATCCGGCTATTATGTAACTTAGCGATAGTGAAGTAACACATGCCCAGTTGTTTCTTCATATATTATTTACTGAGAGTATCTACTTAAATCATATTTTGTTACATTCATTTGTAATTATATGCTCTTATTGCACCATATTATTAGATGTTAACACCTTTACCTTCGTTTACGACAATTGAAATTATACATAATGACTTTATTGTAATCTTATTTTTTATATGAACCCCGCAAATACGATTTTTTTTGCGAAAAACTTTTAGTAAAAGGGTCATAAATTCTCCTGATTAACGATCGACAAGGCACTTTCAAGTGCTGCCTTTGCGTCTCAACATGGTGACTTCTCAATCTAATGCGGTAGTTGACGTAAGTCGAGGGTATGTTCCGATATACACTGCGAGATATTCCGATATACACTGCGAGATGTTCCGATATAGGTACATTGCGAGATGTTCCGATATACACTTCGAGCACTGTTCAGTGCTCGTACTGGGGAGAAATTCGTTCCGTTATGGACTGACAGTATACTGCCGCAGTATCGTAGGGAAATATATGACGTCATAAACCACACCATTTTTTTACTGTGAACACTGGAATTTTCGAGGTACGGTGCTCTCAGTGCTCTCACACTGTCACTTTTATTATGGAATTTGACAATTGACTTGAATTGACAACTGACTGCTGCGTTCCGTTTTAAACAGTAACCAGTATAGCTAACTATAAAGGTTAAAAAAAAGAAAGGAACGACTTCGCAATATACTAAATTGACGTCACACCTTACAGTGCTCGCAGTGCATATCGGAATACAAACCAAATCAATTTCCTTTTATGAAACGTCATAACGATCCATTCTAGAACAACTTGTGTCGTCATACGTTGCTATAGTCAAATTGTACATTTTAATGTTTTGTTTGACTATTTAAAAGGATAAAATAAGCTTAAAATAATGACGAATATAATTTTTCAAACTCTTATTTAACATGATAGGCAACTCCTCCATTTGTCCCCTAACATAAGAATTAATTTTGAAACGTTGGTATTCCATCATCAAGTCACCTAAGTTTGTGCGTGAGTAAAAAACAAATGTAAAATAACCGCTTTATCAACTATGTCATCGAAGAAACTTAATTAATTACAAACGACCTTAAATTAATTGAAGGGAATTGTCTAGAAATCTAATTAGAAGATTCTACAAGTTAAAAGAAACGATTGTAGAAGCAATTTGTTTAATTATTCAATTAATATTCAGGTATTAACAACTCATGAAAAGGACATAGAAGGTGATTAAATCGAAATTTCCGTAAACATAGAAAAACTTACTTAAATGACGGTAAGTAATCTATATGTGTATTTCTTCTGTGCGTGCGTATGTTACTGAACTCCTCCTAAACGGATGGAAAGATTTTAATGAAATTTTTTGTTTGTCTTCAGGTGGATTCGAGAATGGTTTAGATTTACAATTGGACCCGGTAGATGGCGCTGCGATAGGGTTACAAGAAAAGATTTTTCACATTCCGGCAGGACAACGTTTACCATAGCGCTTTTGACATACACAACTGTCAGTCGTTTGACAGTTGGCGCGATTGACAGAATGCGCGCTGCAAATACCAATCGTACAGAGATGCATGACGTTTTTTTTTCAAGATGGACGAATAGACGTCTATTTTTTCACGTTTTTGTTATTTAACTTGTCATAAAACACTTGACATTGGCGGAATTCTTGCGCTGATTCTTGCGCGGGATAGTCCATAATAAAATAATATATAAGAAATGCATCGGTCGGAATTCGGTTCGGTCGGTTTTTGGAATATTTTTTTTTTATTAATTATGCCAATTCGAATTTAATATTCATAGTTGAGACATGACAACATCTGTCGAGTCAGCTAGTATTATTTATAAGATACAATAATGTTTATTATAAGTATCGATCGAATTGGGAAGATGCT
Source organism: Euplagia quadripunctaria (assembly GCA_963859945.1). Lineage (NCBI taxonomy): Eukaryota > Metazoa > Arthropoda > Insecta > Lepidoptera > Erebidae > Euplagia > Euplagia quadripunctaria. The sequence continues at coordinate 15,515,594 of OY982582.1, read as the reverse complement.
CAAAATAAATTAGTTCGCCAAGTCTGGCAATAAATCTCAAAATTGTCATCCAGTTTTATTTTAATATTTTTAATTTATTTTATAATCGTCAAATTAACATTAAAAATGAATGATTTGAAAACAGTAAGGTGAGTGGTTATGAAAAATTACGAAAATAGAAAATATAAGTGTTATATATATATAAGTTACTAATAGTAACTAGTTACAAAACAGTGAAACAAATTAGTTTTTCGTAGCTGGTTATGAACCATATAGTTACCAAAGTGGCTGAAGGGTGACGGATAGATGAACCCAAGACCGGGATAGTTGGCGCTCCTTGGGGGAAGCCTTCGTCCAACTGTGGCCGGCGATGGGCTAATGATGGTGTGACGTTGACGTCACGTTTTGACGTTTACTAAAAAGATACTGATTTGATTTGACAGTCATCAGTCTACCGATCGTAGTCACGGATTTAGAAAACGGGTTTCTTATGACAAAAAGAAGTAACAGCCATACTGCCAACGAAATCAATAACAACTGTGTTTACTAAAACTTGTACTTTACTACCGTGTAAACTAAATAACTATCCCACTAATGGGCGTAAGTTAGGTCTTTGACAACCACACTGATCAGTGTGCTTTTTTGGACTTCAAAACCTTCCAGAAGATTATGGAGAAGTCTCAAGCATGTAGAAGAATTCCTCAGGATGTTATCCATCACCGTTAAAGAATTTATTTTCAGTTTCTAAACTGCATACTTCTGCGGTGTAATCAACTATTGTATTACTTTTGCAATTATTTTTAAATAATCAGATAATTACGATTTGGAAGCCCTCTATGGCGTTACATCCTCCTCATAACCTCAACCAAAAGACGCCCACTGCTGGACATAGGCCTCCCTCAATCCACGGCGTTTGTATTTAAACATGTATTTTTTTCTATAGATTTAAAAAACAAGTATTTCAATCGCATTTCATCCGCAAATTTTTTTGGTCGCACCTATTAGAAGGCAGGTACATTAACCGTCTACATGGCATGCTTCCAGAAGCTGTCATTGGAAACTCCTCCAAGGTTTCCCAATCTAGAAATTAAACCCTCGGAAATTAGACCTTACGTTCTCAAGTAACGTGAAGTCCTTTGGCCGATAGCACTGTTATAGAACGAGGTGACGAGTCTGTAGTCTTAATCTTGTTATAGCTACTTATAATGTAATGCATTTAAAATAAGTTATTTTTTTATATATTGGTACATGTGTGTGACATTATAACGGTGCTAAGGCGCAAATTGGGAGAGGCCTATGGGGATTGAGTACCTACTTAGCTGCTCTCTCCGAAGGTGTTTGGAAAGTTATATTTGAACGTATTATTCGAATAAAATTATCATTGTTTTCAACGTAACATTGACACTTTATCATATAAGACGGCCGTTTGATTTGACTTTTAATTATAAATAAGTACACAAAGCATTGTCTATGTATGCATTAGAATAACTTTTTAAAAATAGCAGGGCACGGCAAGATTGCCGAAGCCAATAGCCATTATCTGACTTAAAAAAAATGCTATCCACGCTTCCAAGAACGAAGGACACAAGTCATTTTTCTTTTCTGTGTGGCGTATTACTAGTTGTAATCGTTTCTTTTCGTGTCACGGGCTCCTTTTACTTGTTTTTTTATAGGATAAGGGCAAACGAGCAGACGGTTCACCTGATGGTAAGTGATTACAGCCGCCCATGGACACCTGCAACTCAAGAGTCAAAGAGTTGCCGGCCCTTAAGGTAGGGGAAGGGGGGAAGAGAGGAGTAGGTGGAAGACGGGGAGTGGGGGGGAGAGGGAAAGTTTAGGGCCTCCGGTAACCTCACTCACTCGGCGAAAAACAACCAAGCATTGCTTCACTGCCGGTTTTCTGTGAGGCGGTGGTCACTCCGTTCGAGCCAGCCCACCGTGCTGAAGTATGGCTCTCCCACTTTTTGTTTGTTTGTGCTTCTTATTATTTTTTGTTTCATTGTAACATAACTTTCATTTAACATATAGCGCCGCATTAATATTACGCCATGCTACAGTACCTTTCGCTTAATTATATTTGTTTATTTTCCTTATTGTCGATTGCCAATTATAGGTTATTACACCCAGAACCTCTTATTAGTTTCCTGACCCCTGCGGTAGGTACATGTCTTCTAACTATGCTGGTGGTTGTACATACGTACGTATTGTGTCACGTTTCCTTTGTGGCCCTTCACGCTGACCTGTTTGACTAATGGACTCCCTATCTGTCATCGGTCAGTAGTTCCCGGTAATTTGTGTAACCACACAATGAAACAGATTAAAAAATTTCTTTCCAGGATTTCATCTTACAATGCAATGAAGTCTTCTTGCGAATCCCATATTGACACGTATACCTACTGATGTGTATAGCAGTACTTATCTTCTTTAAAGCCATTGTATTATCTTCTGTGATGACAGGTGGTTAATAAACCTTACAATTTTATTTTGACAAGAAAAACTAGACTACCGCTATCGCCCGTGGTAAGGTGTACTGGGGCGGAGTTTAAAAATATAGGTAGATAAAATTCTAAATAATTGCAATGCTTAAACCGGTTCGAGTAATGAGGTAATAAATAAGTACCATAGACATTAACTAAATATACGTACTCGAAATTCAAAAAATCACCGAAACTGGTGAAATTTAAATACTAAGTTTAAAGTCTACTACTGCCATCTAGTGTTAATAGTAAACATCACGCATTCGGCGTACAAGTATAACGAAACTAGTTCACACCAAGTCTAACAGATGGCATCGTTCTCAAATTGCGTAATACCTTACGGAGACACGTGTAGATGGCGTTTTAAATAGTTATCCGTTACACTTTAGCAGGAGAAAGGTATCCAATTTCTATTGAAGTCGCACTTAAAGCAGTTGATTGAATGAAGTATTACAAATATCTGGGTTATTGGGCTTGCTCATCGACCTCTCGGCTGTGCGCGAAAGTGGCTCTTACATCATTGGACAGGTCAGAATCTCATAACGCTTGCATCATTGGGAGGAAGTTATGTGAAGCTGTACGTGTTTATTTTGTCTGTGCTGCTATAACTCGCTATAATATTACATATACATGATATGACAACCCACAACTGTGTGATCGGCATGCAAAAATTGTTGCACATGAAACATGAATAATAAAAAATGGACAAGTCAGGGACGAACAAAATGTGTCACAGGTAGTTGAGGTAGTGTTTAAATGACAAATTATGTAATTATTGTAGTCAATTATCATATTTATCATGCACTTTGTGACACCGTGACATCTAAACGACAATGATTGTAAATAATTGTGTTATGTTATGTGTGTGATTGTTACCAATGTTGCCATAGTGTAGCGCTAAAATTTTATATACACTAGGTAGCATCTAAGAGCAATAATTATAGCTCTTTGGGTAGCATGGATAATAATGTTGTCATTGAAATAAAAATATACCTGGTATACTGCCAGTAATAATTTGTCAGATTTTATCATAAAATTGTAAATAGTAGGTACAGAAGAAACATTTATTTATTCATTTCACAAAGAATATAAGATTGTAGTAAACTTACAGTAACTGCTTGTCACTTATACTAATCAATGAGTACACCAGGCATTACGTCATGTACCTACTCTAGGAAGATTCAAGTCATTCGACAGTCACTTTTGACCGTGTTGTCCTAATCCTAATACTTAGGATACTTAACTAACTTGTCTATAAAGAGGAGAGACTCACCCCGTAGTCCAACTGAACATCTGCTTTACTCTCTCCGATCGTAAGTCTGTGGGATTCGCCATGATTCTGAAACAAAAAGGAAAGACGCGTTATAAATAAATTTCTGGTGTTCATTAATAGACAGTTGGACGTGGATGCCCACATTATTAAAAAAAAAACCGTCAGTCGTAGGACTGCACGTCAGAAGTGAAAACACATTTTTTAAAGATTAATTATAAGGAGCTGACAAAACTCAATGTTTGGATTAGCGTCCTCTAGTGGATCTATACCATATAATACATAAGTAAATATCAAACTACAGTAGTATCGCGCAGCATCCACAGATGGCGTAAAAATATTTTTTTAAATATAAGAAACTCGGCTCCGTCTTGCGAATTTTCGATCAGGTCACGTCTCCTGACGCGAAGTTTAACATTTTTTACCCATCCCAAAAAGTGCTCAACGCCGCTAAAAAGTTTTCACTTAAAAAAGACAGTTGAAGTATTTCCTATTCCACAAAACCGCATCAGACACCGTAGATGTAATACCACCACAACATTCCCAATATATGATTAAGAGCTTTCATACCACTGAATCCCCTCAAAAATAGCATGGCTATGATAAAAATCACGCTATGGATTTTGTATTTTTTATTAATATTCATTTCTTGCCCGGTTATACTTTGTCTTCTACATCAGTCTTTTTCTCCTTTAATTCATAAGGAATGGTTTGATGACCTGGTGTAATCATAGAATTTAAATTTGAAAAGATCAAGGTTCAATTACAAGTCTGTATACCAGTAAAATCAGCATTTTATTCAATAATAGAGACAGCTTTATCTAAAGTTACAGTTATATATCGTGTTTCAAAAACGTGTGGTCATATTATAGAGTTGCACAGTACCTACCTAGACCCATTGACATCATCATCATTTTTCCTTTTTCCAATTTTCATTGGGATCGTTGTAACATTGCAAAGGGATTTGGCTAGTGCCTTTTATGGCTGGCCACCTGCCTGACACCAACCATGCTGGGGAATGTAGTCATGTCGTCATTTTAAGACAAGAAAGAAGAAAAAAGCTAAATTTGTTTAAGGAGAAATGGGTAGGGAGGAACCTAGAGTGCTGCCAGGATTGACAGGGATTTCCTTTCAAGGGTACACCTGAGGTCCTAGCAATATGGACTGTGGCGGAACACCGTGTGGTTTTAGTCGGTTCGAGTCCAACATACCACACTACAGCTTAGCTCTGGTGGGGTGACGTTCCGTGGGGGTTTCCACACGTTAAAAAAAAGAAAAAAAGGGAGGAACCTAGGGTAAGGGATACCGCAAGTCGCGGGTGGGGAACGGGACTGAAACTGCAGTAGCTCGTCGGAGAGGCCGAAGAGGCCGGGGTCGCGGACCCGAATGTCCTGTATTTCCTGTGATTGGAAAGGCCACTAGGGCAGGAGAACCAACCCCGTAAATGACATAAAACAATAATAATTTTACAATTACCTTATTACGAAACAAACTTAATATTTCGTAAGAAAAAAGACACATCTCAACCGGTAATTAATACCACATATTTCGGTAACACGTAATAAATACGCTAATAGTACAGAACAGTCAGCCGATGCTTGACGTATCAGTAGGTATTTTATTACAACAACTAGCAACGCATGATAGGTGCTTTAATATCCATAAATCACTTATAATCTACTTATAACCCACTTCATTATACCTACCTTAGGCATACAATCTTGTTCGTCTGATGACAATTTAGCACTAAATACATGTTTTTTTTAGTTAGGTAAACACGGCAATGGATATCTCCGTATAGAACCATTATGTACTTGAGTTAAATTATTTATTATTTACTCGTCCTTGACGTGTCTAGCCATCAAATAGCATGTTCATCGCTACAATGTAAAAAGCACTTTAATGTGTATGTTATATAACTTATAATCACGTCTTTAAGAACTAACAAGGATAGAAAAATGATCGTAAACTTTATTTATTTATAACTTTATTTTTGTTGATAATAAACTTTTGCAACTGGTATTGTCATGATAAAAAATTTATATAGACATTAATAATAATAATGATCATGCAGCTAGGATGGCGAGAGGTAGCTACAGCATTAGAAGGACTTGTTTTGTATTTACGGACAAGTCCGGCTTTTTTAGTAGCTCTGCAGTTAGATTGATAGCCGAGAGACCGGCGAAGCAAAAATCTATGAAAAAAAGAGTGTTCCTGTCGTGCGACTAATACACCGAAGTAACTTGCACAAGCGAGATCGGATTCATTAACAAATACGATCTGGCCTTTAAACAATTATAGGTATCTGCCTGAGTCTTGTTAGGTATATTTTTAACGTACATAAAACATGAAATTAAATTGTGAAGAAAATTAATAAAAATTACTTTCAGTGTAAAGTCTACAAAATAATATTGTAATTGAAATCAGACATAGAGCGCCATCTTTGTTCGAGTAACCGCAAACACTAGGAAGAAGTATGCACACAGAATACTAACTTAGATATATCTTGTCACCTTGGATTATGTACATATTGGGCCGATAGGCGTTTTGCTGTCAGTTTTGCCCAGTTTTGCCACAATCAAAACTTTGATTGACGAATAACCTATCGTCTAATGCAGTGATTGAGGGTTGCATAATGAGCTTTTAATATCGATATTAATTCATCAATCACCAACGAACAGCCGTCACTCAGGACGTTCGCATGAGCGTCTAATGGACGCTTTAGAATTATAACGAGGACCATGGAACAGCAAATAACATTAAATAGTACATCCTGCCGTAACAGATCAAAATCCATAACAGTGTTCTCTATCTAGTTTTGTAGACAGGGCTATAATTTTTTGAGTTTTCAATGCATGTATGTATAGTATATAATTACATGTATGCATGTAGGTAATTGTAATCATATACAAATCAAATACAATTTGTACCTCGGTATAATGATTGTCTTTATACACCTACCACTTTTTCGTTTGTCATCACCACACCATAGCTATTGGTGAAGTGGTATGTCGGAATCGAACCGACTAAAACCACACGGTGTTCCGTCACAAGTGTGTCTATCGCAAGGGACTCGGGTATACCCTAGGAAGGAAGTCCCCGAGAAGTATGTATATACCTACGTATGTATGTCTAATTCCTTGACACGCTCTACAGCCTAAATGTATAGATCTAAACTAAATGTTTACACTGTAAATATATTCTATAAAATATAGAATTTATTTTATTATTTGTTTAATATAAAAAAATAACATTGCATGTTAAGTATGTATTGCAAATTTAAAATATCTGTGTTATTATTATATTTTATTTTTATACTACAAATGTCTCCAAACAAATAGTATAGAACTCATTTTTCGCTTTTTGTTTAGCATTTTTTCATCTCATTCACGGGTTTTCCAAACAATCTGACCATCTCTAACAACATTTTATTATTTATATTATTTAATAACAGATAATAACGAAGAAAATTGTATGTATTTTATTGCTTCACTTTACACAGCAAATAATGAAACAACTTAATAGTTGAATTATCTCACATATGTCACACATACTAAACATAAACCTTCACGCTATGTACCCGATTTTTACCTCTACGCTGACCAACAAGCGATAAGTTATTTTTACCAAAAGTATAAAAACCTTCAAAACCTGTTAAATAAATTGTAAGGTTTAACAAAATCGTACCTTTTCGGGTTTAATGGGCAAGGCTACTCAGACTATTTAGCTGCAGTAAAGAAAAAAAAATAGGCAGTCATGAGACTGCCGACAGAAGTGACAACTTAAACGAAACGACGAACTTAAAACGTCACATTAGCAGGTTTGTGACATTCATTAATAAGAAGCTGACAGAACTCAATGTTTACATTAGCGCCCTCTAGTAGATCTATATATATACATATATATAAAGTGCACAAACGTCAAAAACATTCATTTGAAAAATAGTAATCGTCTGCGCTACTACCGTAGGTTACTTATTGTAGTAACTTATCAACATTTAGTTACTTTTAAATTATGGTTATGTCTTTCCAAAAATTCAAATAATATATTTATCTTAGTTAAAAAACTTAAAAAACACGATTCTATTCATTAAAAAGAAAAATATACCTTGTTTATCTTTACTACTATCCCACTAATATTATAAATGTGAAAGTTTGGATGGATGGATGTTTGTTACTCTTTCACGCAAAAACCACTGAATCGATTGCTATGAAACTTGGTATGTAGAGAGCTGGAGACCTGGATTAACATATAGACTACTTTTTATCCCGATATTCTCACGGGATCGGGACTTACGCGGGTGAAACCGCGGGGCGCTGCTAGTAAGTATATAATATAGAATGATACTAGAGCGATTGTGCCGTTTTAAACCCCCAATGCAAAAAGGAGGGGTGCTTATATTATAAGATTAACGTGTGTATCTGTGTGTCTGTCTGTGGCATTATAGCTCGTAAGCGGATGGACTGTTATTTGTTATTTATTGTTATTTATTGTTATTAGCCATAATTTAAGGAACCGAAGGAAGGAATTTAAATAACACAAATTGAAATCAACCTCCTTTCGCGTCACGATCAATGATTGGTATTTTCGTTGTTTTCCCTTTTTTAAATTTCAAATCAGACAACTAGCTATATTAAAATTTATATATTTTTAGGGTCCCATAAGACAGGCACACCTTTAGGTAAGTTAATGCACAATACAGAACGGAACCCTATCGTTACAAATTCACTAGTACTTGTCCGGTTTTTCAAAGGACAATTTTATTATTATACTTGAGAGGTCGTCAGATCACTCCTGCGCATAATCTATCTAGACACGTAAGTGACACGTGTAATTAACACTGTTTACATCGCATCATTTTACACCTCTATCTTTATATAATCTATGTTAATAACACTACTATATAAGAACATATAAAGTACTGATAGCAACAGCGAAAACCTGTTGGAATTTATTGCAGGGAATACCTAATAATATAGTAGAAACATAATATTGTCATTCGATGCGCCAAATCGATTGCAAACTTTTTATAACCAAGATGGCGAATTGCTCGTATGAAACGGCACAGCCAGCCCGACGATTAACATAAAGTAATTGTTTTTCTGAGCAGGTGCGCTGGCTAAACAAAACTATCAACATTCCAAAAACGTTTTTTACTAAAACATCGTTCCACAAACTAAATATTTAGTTTAAAACTGTGTCAAACGATCGCATTCGGCCAATTCCGTTCATCATCGTCTATTTCGACTGCCTTGTGTAAGACAACATAATTCTTTAAAAAAAAACCGACTTTAACAAAAAAAAACTATTCCATAAAAGACTTGTATGGTTTTCTCATGGATGCCATTGTCAGAACTGGACCAAATTGAAATGGGACCACACGGGAAGCACCAGCTTTCAAATAAAAAAGAATCATCAAAATCGGTGCACCCAGTCGAAAGTTCTGAGGTAACAAACATAAAAAAAAACATACAGTCGAATTGAGAACCTCCTCCTTTTTTGAAGTCAGTTAAAAAGAAAGGATTTTGTTATAGGTCCTACCTATATCATCATAATATGTACCAGAAAAATAGAGTTGCTTTTGTAATGTATTTTTTTATTTTATATTATAGGGGGCAAACGACCAGACGGGTCACCTCACTCAAGAGTCACAAGTGCGTTGCCGGCCTTTGAGATGGGAGTACGCTCTTTTCTTGAAGGTTTGAAGGTCGTATCGGTCTGGAAATACCGCAGGCGACAATTTGTTCCAGAGATTGGTTTTGCAAGGCAAAAAAAGTCTGGAGAACCGCACAGTGCTGAATTGCCAATTATCCAGGTGATGGGGATGTAAGTCTTGTCGCGTTGCACGATGGCGAAACGCTGCGACCGGTATAAGTCCGAACAATTCCTCGGAGCACTCCTCATGATACAGGCGATAGAGAATGCAGAGTGAAGATACATCTCTACGCAACGCCAAGGGGTCAAGCCGTTTTGAAATATCCTGGCAATCAAGGATTCGCGTCGCTCTCCCTTGAATGCGGTCAAGAGGGAGAAGCTGGTACTGGGGTGCTCCTGCATAGATATGTGAACAGTATTCCATATGCGGCCAAACCTATGCCTTATAAAGTTGTAGGTGGGCGTCTCGACCTGTTCAGCACACCAGGCTCCTTCGAGGCTAATTTGGCCTTACCCTCCAAGTGAACGTGAAACTGGACTTCGCTCGATATATCGACGCTAAGGACGCTTCGAATATGTTTTAAATTTAATGTAAGATGTCTCCTTTAACAACAAATTAAAGAAGTACTAAAGAATCTATGGGCTCCGACTGTAGATATTAAATAAAAATGAATCCCTATTTCCCTTGGTCACGGCATCACGCATGAACGGCTGAACCGATTTAGCGAATTCTTTTTTTTGTGTTTGTTATTGTCAGGAGGAGGTTGTTACATACGGAACCCCAAAGGGTATCGCCGATGCAGCACACCAACAATCAACAGCGCACTCGTCCAATATGCCGACGCTGCAGTCTCCATGCAACCGAACCGACGGCGGAAACCCTCAACTAGGTCAACGATGGCACGAGGCGCCGACGCAGCACTAATCGATTAAATTAATTAAAACACTTTTAAATCATTCCTTACTCATACTTCGAATAGGTTTCACATAATTGTAAATTAGTTGTAATTCCTTTTATTAAATTAATTATAAGGAAATTTGGTTTTTTTTCGAACCTCCGGCTGCAGTGTACGTAATTGGCGCAGTCGGTAGGATCCTCGCGGGCCGGTTCGCGAGCATTAGAAGCATCTTATATCGATATTCGCGTTCGCGAGTCGCCCGGGCGGCTATTAAGCCCCAGCCGAAGGATCCAGAATCTACGGGACAACTGCGTAGCCGGACGGAGAATCCAGACATTGATTCACCGAGGAAAACCAGAGATGAAATATTTGTGAGTACACTTGAATCTTTCTCGTGTTGCTTCCCACTTTATCCTAATTAATTTCACTTCCAACATTTTTCGACACGAAAAGCCGTGTAACCGGGATCCTGCATCACGACAGGCTCGCCGGCCCATTTTAGACAGTAATAGAGATATAGACAACGAATTAAATTTAGATTTAACTAGCTTATTTAGAGTAAAGATGCCGCACGACCCAGACGTTATCTTCAAAGCTTTGCGTGTAGTTCCAGAGTTCGACGGCAACGCGAATGTTTTGACCAGATTTATTCACATTTGTGATAGGATAGTAACCCAGTACGCGAGCCCCGAGCCAGGCAGCGAGTTAGGAAACTTGTGTCTGTTAAATGGTATCTTAAATAAAATAACAGGAACCGCAGCATCCACTATAAACTCGAATGGCATTCCCGAGACGTGGGCAGGGATCAGATCGGCGCTTATCAATAATTTTTCAGATCAGCGAGACGAGACGGCCTTGTACAGCGACCTCTCTTTAGCTACTCAAGGTAACAAATCTCCACAAGAATTCTATGACCAATGCCAAACTTTGTTCAGTACCATTATGACATACGTGACGTTACATGAAAGTATTCCGACGACCATAGAAGCCAAAAGAGCGCTTTACAGAAAGGTTACCATGCAGGCGTTTGTCCGCGGATTAAAAGAACCCTTAGGATCGCGAATTCGTTGTATGCGACCGGAGACAATAGAAAAAGCTCTCGAATACGTACAGGAGGAATTAAATATAATTTATTTACAGAACCGTAATGATTCCCCGAGGAACCATAGTAATTCTAAAGTCCCTTTACCCCACAATATACCACTAAACGCGCTGAGCGTCCCGCGACCTCAAATACCAAACTGGCCAACCCCAATAGGACTACGGAGTCACCAACCACAACCCGCTTTTAAATTTAATAGTAACGTACCCAATGTTCACCAGAACCCACATCCACACCAAAACCGATTCCCTACGCGTACACAGCAAATGTTCCGCGCACCACCGACAAACTATCACCCACAAAGTAACGTTTTTCGTTTGCCCCCTAGGGATAATCCCCAACAAAATTCTAACCCAAAACCGATGAGCGGAGTTCAACATTTTGTTCCGAAACCTATGATGTCAGGTCATGATTGGCGTAGATCAGGTAACCCAGCGCCGAATAATTACTTTAAATCACGAGAACTTAATCTTAACGAATTTGCAGACAACCCCCACTACTCTGACTTTTACTACGAACCAGACTATGACGCTAACTTCGACTCTAGCGACTATAACCAAGCCTACGACTATAACTATGACAATACCATAACTTATAGAGACGAGACATATGACCAATATAACGACATGCACCAGCAACCAGGGCCCAGCCATACAAACCAACAACAGGATTTTCAATTGGAAAAGATGTCAAAAGAGCAAGGATAGACATTAACTTACAAACTCAGAGACAGCTACCATATATCGAAATCACGAAACCCCCTCTAAAATTTTTAATTGATACCGGTGCCAACCAATCGTTTATAAGCCCCGAAGCTGTACAAAAATTTTACGCAGATTACTCTCTAACTTATGACCCATTCGAAGTAACAAACGTACACGGAGTCAGTAGAAATGATTACTCCATAACGTTACCCTGTTTTTCAGAATTCAATGAAGATGATAGTATTAAATTATTTGTATACCGATTCCATAATTATTTTGATGGATTAATAGGACTAGATCTACTATCGAAATGGCAAGCTAAAATAGATTTAAAAGATTTCAAATTAATTACACGAACCACCACTAATGACATTAAAGTATATAACTCGCGTAACGTTAACTTATACGAAGAAATTATCCCCGGAAATAAATCAAAAGTAGTTAGAATACCCATAAACGCCCCAGACGGAGAAGTTCTAATAACCGAACAACATTTTTGTAACTGCATTATACACGAATGCGTTACTAACGTAGTCAATAATCGAGGATATGTAGAGATAAAAAACCCAACGCCCAATGATATTATTTTTTCGTTAGACCAACCAGCCCATGCAGAAGTATTTAATATTAAATGTACACCAACCATAAATTCAAACCGAGTATCCGAAGTATTATCACGTTTGCGCACAGACCATCTAAACGAGGAAGAAAAAGCTAACCTCTCAACGCTTTGCGCTCGTTACGCGGACGTATTCTACCTAGATGGAGAGCCCTTGGCTTTTACCAACAAAGTTAAACATAGAATTCGAACTACAGACGAAGTCCCCGTATACACTAAAAGCTATAGATACCCGTTCATTCATAGAGAAGAAGTTAGAGACCAAATTTCAAAAATGTTAGAACAGGGAATTATACGACCATCCGAATCTGCGTGGAGCTCACCTATTTGGGTGGTACCCAAAAGGAAGGATGCATCCGGGAAACAGAAATGGCGTATAGTAATAGATTTTCGCAAGCTAAATGAGAAAACAATAGACGACAAGTATCCCATACCGAATATAAATGATGTTCTCGATAAATTAGGAAAATGTCAGTACTTTACGACCCTAGATTTGGCTAGTGGATTCTATCAGGTAGAAATGGACGAACACGACATACCTAAAACCGCGTTCAATGTGGAACATGGGCACTTTGAATTTCTTCGAATGCCCATGGGTTTGAAAAACTCACCATCCACCTTCCAACGAGTGATGGACAACGTATTAAGAGGTCTGCAGAACAGTATTTGTCTAGTTTACTTGGACGACATAATCGTCTTCAGTACATCGCTCCAGGAGCATATGGAGAACCTGGAGAAGGTCTTTCAAAAACTCCAAGAATCTAACTTTCGAATACAAATGGATAAATCCGAATTTTTAAAACTTGAGACTGGTTATCTAGGACATATAATTAGTAGAGATGGTATTAAACCCAATCCCGACAAAATTTCTGCTATAGAAAAATATCCAATACCAAAAACACCCAAAGAAATAAAACAATTTTTAGGTCTTCTTGGATATTACCGAAAATTCATCCCAGATTTCGCACGTATCACCAAACCTCTCACCCTTTGTCTAAAGAAAGGTAACAAAGTAGTTCATAGTCCGGAATTTGTTAACGCCTTTGATAAATGTAAAACCCTACTAACTAATGATCCAATCTTACAATACCCAGACTTCACCAAGGAGTTTAATCTCACAACAGACGCTTCAAACGTCGCTATAGGAGCAGTATTATCTCAGGGACCCATCGGTTCTGATAGACCTATAAGCTACGCCTCACGTACACTTAACGAAAGCGAATTAAATTATAGTACAATAGAGAAAGAGCTTCTGGCCATCGTTTGGGCCACTAAATATTTCAGACCATATTTATTCGGAAGGAAATTTAAAATACTCACCGACCACAAGCCTTTGCAGTGGATGATGAACCTAAAAGAACCAAACTCTCGACTAACCAGATGGAGACTAAGACTTAGTGAATACGACTTTACCGTAACTTACAAAAAAGGAAAATGTAACACTAACGCTGACGCCTTATCTCGCGTTGAAATTCATAACGACGAAATAGACGAAATTAACTCAGTAATAGACAGCATTAGAGAACTTAGTTCGATGATTAATAACCCATCAGAAACACCAGCCCAACAGTTAAACTCTTCAACTGATACTGTACATACTAGCAACGAACACCCCATACTAGAAGTCCCCATTACCGATGACCCCCTTAACAAATTCAACAGACAAATTCACTTAACCATCGTTGGCGACGTGAAAAGAAAACCGATAGTGACTAAACCATTTGAAAACCACACACGAACGGCAATCCAACTTTCCGAATCTAGCTTAGAGAACGATGTAACCAACGCGATTAAAGAATACGTTAATCCTAAAGTCAAAACAGGCATACTTATAAATCCATCCCTAGGTATGTACTCAATTATACCTATAATTCAAGAAAAATTCAAAAGTTCATCCCTCAATTTAGTACTTTGTAAGACAGAACTTGAAAATGTCAAAGAGTATCTTCGGCAACAAGACATCATTCGGCATTACCACGACGGTAAGACAAACCATCGTGGCATAAACGAATGTTACTTAGCCCTCTCTCAGAAATATTACTGGCCAAAAATGAAGGAACACATCACTAAATTCATTAATGAGTGTACTATTTGTGGTCAAGCGAAATACGATAGAAACCCTATAAAACCCCAGTTTAGAGTAGTTCCCCCAGCTACCAAACCTCTCGAAATAGTCCATATGGACCTTCTTACAATCCAAAACGAAAAGTATGTTACCTTTATCGACGTTTTCACGAAATACGGCCAAGCCTACCACTTACGTGATGGTACCGCTATTAGCATTTTGCAAGCATTATTACAATTCTGCACTCACCACGGACTACCACTGACAATCATTACAGACAACGGAACAGAGTTTACCAACCAGCTATTTGCCGAATTTACCCGCCTTCACAACATAACTCACCACAAAACTCTACCACACAGCCCAAATGACAATGGAAATATAGAGCGTTTCCACTCAACGTTATTAGAACATATTAGAATCCTTAAACTACAGCATAAAGACGAACCAGTAGTTAATCTTATACCATATGCAATTATAGCGTACAATAGTTCCATCCATAGCTTCACCAAATGTAGACCCTTTGATTTACTTAACGGACACTTCGACCCAAGAGACCCAGTAAATATAGACCTTACGAAACACATCTTACAGCAATATGCAGAAAACCATAGGCAACAAATGAAACAAGTTTACGATTTAATTAATGAATCGTCACTTGACAATCGAGCAGCCCTAATCGAAAATAGGAACAAAACTCGCCAACAAGAAGTAGAATACACCCCTCAACAACAGGTCTTCATTAAGAATCCTCTTGCTAGCCGCCAGAAAACAGCACCGCGGTATACACAAGACACCGTCTTAGCCGACCTACCCATACACATCTATACGTCAAAGAAACGCGGCCCAGTAGCGAAATCTCGATTAAAGCGAACACCTAAAACAAAGACATTGTTACAGGATTCTGACGTTGCTGACAGTCCAAGCGACTCAATCCCAGGACATAAAACTTGAATCGTTAGCTGATGGACCAGGACTACTACCTTATAAACTAGGATCGACTAGACTAACCACCCACCACCATTCCTTTATCCAGTACGTACAGTTAGATAACATCGAAAATAAGATAGAATCAGTAAAGAATCAACTTAAGACTTTCAAAATCAGACTTAGTAACGATACTTACACGCTTTACGAATACCAGATCGACTATCTTACTAACAAGCTTGGCAAGGTATTAAATCAGGTAAAATCTTTGGAACCTAGCAGAGTTAAAAGAGGTCTAGTAGATGGTCTAGGATCAGTAATTAAAAGTATCACGGGCAACTTAGATTACTTAGATGCAATGAAGTATGATGAAGCAATTAAGATTTTACAAAATAACGAAAATAAGATAGTTTCAGAAGTCAATAACCACATAAGTCTTAACAAAGAATGGATGTTTAAACATAGCATAGTTCTAGAACAGTTAACATCTAATCAGCAGAAAATTAATGACACTGTAGAATCAATGTTAAAAAGAGAAGCTTATAGAGGTTACAGTCTCATTAAATCTGCACAGTTTGCCCAAATGTTAGGAATAATTAGTAATAATGTAGAAGACTTAATGTTAGAGGTAATTAGAATAGAAAATATATTAGCTTTCATTCGCGCTTCTAGTACACACCATTCTATGATAGACATCGAAGTTTTGAAGTCCATGATAGATGAATTAAGGATAGTTTACAGTAGAGATCGCATCCCCGACCTAGAATTAAGAGAATATTATAATCTCATAAAACCTGGCTTTTACTTTGTTAGGAATAGAATAGTTATAGTTTATAGTTTTCCTATAATTTCAGAAGATTTATACGAACTATACAGACTGTCTATTGTACCCAACGGCGAACAACTTGCCCTTATCCCTTCCGCTCCTTACATAGCAACAAATGAGAAATCATTCGTGTACATAGAGGCAGAATGCCCGAAGTATAGTAGCACATATCTCTGTGAGAAAAACGTAGCCCAGCAGATCCGAACAAAACCTGACTGCACTCAAGAACTCATCATAAATCAAGCCCTGGATGACACCTGCCACTTTACAAGAATCTCACTCGCCAAAGAAGCAGTAGAAAAACTAGATGACCAGCACTATGTACTCTCACTACCTCGACCTACTAAAGTACAGTTAGCCTGCGGCAGAAAAGACTTCAACACACTGCAGGGAAGCTACCTCCTTACCATCCCTGAAAATTGTTATATAAGAACTGCAGAACTCACAATTATTAACGATAACAACAAGATAAAAGGTCAACCGTTGAAGCTATCGAAGATCCCTTTCCGCAAAATCAATCAGACAGCTGCATATAATCACATTAACTCAAGATCAGTAAACCTTAAGGATCTTCACAGCGTCCAGAACAAAGTATCCCAGGAAACACCGATGGAAATCGACAACGTCCAGTCAACCACCCTATACCATACGACCATCCCATTTTATTTATTGGCATCAGCTGCAGCTGTAATTATCATCTACGCAGTAAGCCGTAAATATAAGATCTGGCACTTAAAACGAGGTAGTTCAAAAGAGAATCCAACACTCCAGATACACACCTTGAAAGATACAGCCAACCCTAAACAAGAGGAGTTTCCAGCAACATTTTCCATCAACATGATAAAATAGTTGCTGAACTGAGGGCGGAGGTGTTACATACGGAACCCCAAAGGGTATCGCCGATGCAGCACACCAACAATCAACAGCGCACTCGTCCAATATGCCGACGCTGCAGTCTCCATGCAACCGAACCGACGGCGGAAACCCTCAACTAGGTCAACGATGGCACGAGGCGCCGACGCAGCACTAATCGATTAAATTAATTAAAACACTTTTAAATCATTCCTTACTCATACTTCGAATAGGTTTCACATAATTGTAAATTAGTTGTAATTCCTTTTATTAAATTAATTATAAGGAAATTTGGTTTTTTTTCGAACCTCCGGCTGCAGTGTACGTAATTAGGTTCTTATGAAAGAAAAAAAATAAGAAAGTTGCGCGGAAAATTAGAAAATTTTACGACTATATTAACTTTTCTAATGTAACCAACCTAGGCGCTTTTGACATAATTTTCAGTCGTTTGATAGTTGGCGAACACCTGGATTAACACATTAACAGGCTACTTTTTATCCCGATATTCCCACGCCATCGGGACTAGCGCGGGTGAAACTGCGGGGCGCAGCTAGTATGACAAAATTCCTTAACACTAAAACGGTTATTGACAGCGATATAATAATAAATCCTTTATATTTTCTAAAACAAAATCAACATAATAATTACCTTTTGACTAATTGTTTAGTGTATTTCCATTTGTGCGTTTTTTATTGCAGTTTCTTGTTTAATAGCACACTTAAAAGTCACTGAGCGAACATCAATGGACGTTGTGATGGCTCTAAATGTTGTAGACAAATCTAATTAGCATATTATTGCCGCAAGAGGCCCGACAATAGTAATTGCTAGGAAAAATACGACAATTATGTTGTGAAGGCGTATTATATGCGATATAAATCTGTGCCGATATTACGTGCAGGTGGCAAATGGACAAAGAGATACAATTACGGGCCTTGAGGACTTTGAGGCTTGTTGATGAACCTTAAGTCAAGTAATTATAAGATAAATGTGCACCACAAATTACCTATTACCAGTAAAGTCCATTCAAAGGTTGTCTGTAAGAGATCACAGACTGCAAAAAGGCCACTGTTGTACTGTTTCTAAATGTTATCTGTGGTTGGATCCTGTTTTTGGTACCTATGTAATAAAGGAAGGGTAGTATCTCTCTGTACAGGGTGGAATTTTTGAAGCGTACCCGGAGGGTAAGTACTTTAAATATTGAAGATAGCAAATTTTACTCAAAGGAAACATTTCTTTATTTTTAAAAAGAAACAAAACTGCATTTAAAGAATTTTGAAAATGCTCACCTAGGAATCCATGAAAATAGCATCTGTACATACATAGAACCAACCTGTTGGCCTAGTGGTTAGTGACCCTGATTGCCATGCCATAGGTCGTGGGTTCGATTCCCACCCGTCTGGGTGTTCTTTGTGTCCGTTGTTTATGTTTGTAAAGTCCCCCGCGACACAGGAGTAATTCCTAATGCGGGAGTTGTCTTTGTTAAATAAAAAAAATAAAAAATCCATAGGGTCAATCATAAGGATCAAATCTGTTGCTAAATTTATAGATGGTACCTAGGTATTGAATCTCTTACGACTAGAAGAGATTTCGCCTCCTCGTATATTCTACCTATTGTATAACCACTTGTGTTCTGAGTAAAAGTAACCAGATAATTGTAAAAAAAACTGTCAGTCGTCGGACTGCACGTCAGAAGTAAAAATTTTACTTACATATATTATATATACACACACATCTGTATATTATATGTATCTGAGCGTGACGATTACGCGAGTTCAGTGCTTTTTCCCATACCGAAAGTGCCCAACGTGCCTTAAGAAGTTTTCACTCCAAAAATGTCTAGAGTATCCTTAGAATTTCTTGCCTTACGTATTGGAACAGGCAACTAGCTTTACGACAGACTGATTATGACTAACTCCTATGCTTGACTATTCAAAAAACGTAAAATTAGTTTAAGACTGGCATCGCTCTATTCACCACTAGCTTCGAAATCATAAAAAGTATTTTAGAAGAAAAGTTTTTAGCCTTTATGCACTTTTCGAAACTTTAAATAAGGCCGCCATTTGTACATATCAATTTTGTAAACTTACTTTAAGCAATATTTACTGGTGTACAATAAAGTTTTCTTCTATTCTATTCTATTCTAAATTCCTAATATCTGTATCCATTTTTATAAGCTATCCCATGAGAGAGCGCGGCGGTCAACGCCGGCATGGAAACCGGTTACTTCTGGAATGTTATCTCATCGTATCGCTCTCTTTCAAGCATTAGGTACGTTATTAATAGTTATTATTGACCACTGGATCGATTATACATCGTAGTTTTTTTTTAAGAGAAACAGTTAAATTTACTACTCTAAGAACTTGAATTTAATCCTTACCAATATTATAAATGTGAATGTGAGTTTTCTTGTTTATGTATTCACGCCTTTAGGTGGTTTACCACTGAACCAAACTTAATTAATTTTGATATAGAGATAGACGGGACCTTGACGAAGGCTTCCTTTTGTCGCGAAAATGAAACTTGAGTGGGGTAAAATATGGGCAAGTTTCATCATCATCAAATCATTTTCCAATTTTAAGGACATAAAAATTCATAATGTTTTTTTCTATAACTACAGACAAAGTCGCGAGAACGGTTAGTACAGTACCAGGGGCGGCCCTAGGGCGGTGCCAGCGCAGCGGTGCGGCGTACCTGGCGCCGTCCTGCAGGGGGCGCCGAAATCAATAGATCGAGGGCGCAGCAAATTAATTAAATTTTGATTTACAATTTTATCTTAAAACAAAACGTCTTTTTACGGCGAACAATTTAAGAAAACTGAGGTTTTGAATTCATAGGGGAGCCACTTTGGGGTCTCTCACCACCTAAAAATGTAGCTAGGGCCGCTACTGTACAATACATACCTACACGAAATGCTAACACAATATAGAGTAGCAATAATAAAAGTTTCTATATGATTACGATTACCCAATGCGCCAATTTGCGCATCCTTTAATCAATGTAACACGCACACATAACACATCCCTATACACTTTATATTGCACAAGTCGATCATTAGACATGCCTGTTGAACATCAGTTGTACGGTGTATGTTGAAGAGAAAAACTTTCGGTAACCTTGCGTGTAAAGGTGTACTAGAAATGTGAGTATCGATGTGTGTTTAGAGAACGGAGAAATTAATATTACGTAATGAAATCTAACTTTTACTATTCAATCAATCAAATCCATCCAAAATTAAACACATTATAGGTATTTTTGAGTTGTCAGGAGTAGTAATCAGTCAGACTAAGTCAGTCGTGAAGCTAGTTGCCTGTTCCAATACGTACATCCTTTGGAGAAGAACTGGCAAGAAACTCCAAGAACACTCTCTTTCATCAAGTTTTTTACAAGTTTTTGGTTACATTGCTTATATGCGCAAATTAAATGTGAGGACAATGTAACGTATTGTTCTAAACTATAAACAGTCGGGCAAACTACTACTATATGTAAGTAATAGCACTTCAGAGATGATCAGCCCCAACTAACGAGACGAGACGACTCCAACTCGTTCGCGAGCATGACGCGCGCGCCAGCCTTCCATTCCATTCCTCCTAAGTTTTGCTATCAGAATAAATATGGGCGTTACCAAGCATTTGACGACCTGGTACCTGTACTATTATGTGTTCTGTTCTATTGGGCTATATGAGGGTAGAGCATTCGAATTCCACGATCAAGCTTAAACTCTTGTCGTTCTCTTTCGGTAAGCCTTTCATAGACCAAGATTCCTGGGCTGCCAAACCTTACTGATTTTCTGACGAATAAAATGTGTTGTATTGAATAAATAGTATTCGTAGGGACCAAAGAGTATACAAACACAAGCGACTAGGCCAGGAGTAAGCGCAAGCTAACCGCGACATACCAAAGAGGTCGGTATTCCCCAACACTATATTTACACCAAATGTGAAGGTAGGTAAATTCTCTTACCTACGTCAAGCCTACAAAATACCAAGGCTTTGTATTTAGTTCCTTACTGTTTATGAACTTTAAATATCGTCATCAATTCGAAGGTGGACAACCAAAAGTGAAAAAAGAAACATTTATTTCCGTTCCATAATGGTAGGCATAATGGCGCGTAATTGGTATCCGCCAGTATCCGCCATTTTCGGATCATACATTCGAATTTTTTAAATCATAACATAATATATGACATCTATAAATCCAAAATCCTGTTTATTAGACTTGAAAAAAGTATATACATATATGTAAAGTGATATTACTCATCAATGTATAAATAAATTTTGCATGATTTTTTTATTGCTTCAATACTTTAAATCTGCATAATAGCGAGGCGTGGTATTCCCTAACTGATGAAAGACTAATGATGGATTGTAGGTAAATTAATTTAAAAAACCGGCCAAGTGCGAGTCGGACTCGCGCATGAAGGGTTCCGCACCATCGTACAAGATTTAAAACTATAAGCCAAAAAAATATGTCTCTAGTAGGGGAACCCCCTTTAATTTTTAATTTATTTTTATTTTATTATTTGTTGATATACACATTCTGTGAAAATTTCAACTGTCTACCTATTACGGATCATGAGATACAGCCTGGTGACAGACAGACAGATAGACGGACGGACAGCGGAGTCTTAGTAATAGAGTTCCATTTTTACCCTTTGTGTACGGAACCCTAAAAAATAGCTACAGGTCTTGCCTACTTATATTTGGCACTTTGTAACCTAAATCACATGGCAGGTCAGGCCTTGACGACGGCATTGGAAATAAACAACAAAACTATTTAGACATTGGTAAATAAATAATTTATGATATTTGCTACTGGTTCTTATTTAGCATTTTGCTAATTAATTTACCTATATCGCATACAGGTCAAGGCTTTATGACAAAAAATAAATACCTATATATGTTTATTCATTCATTTAGTATTCATTATTTATTGTTTAACAAATATCTATTATTATCTATGCTAAAGTAATAAAACTGAGGAGCTTGTTTTTGTTTGTTGTTGAACGAAATAATCTCTGGAACGCCCACTCTTGCATTTTGATAGCCCGATAGGATATCGCACCCTTTTTTGAGAAGTGTTTTAATTTGATAAAAACGCAACAGTAAACAACCAGAAAATTTATTAAAATTTTATTCAATCGATAAGTGGCATTAAAACGCATTTTAATTTCCGCGCGTAAATTGATGTGAACGGTAGACGCCATTTTACATTTTCGTCATGGCGTCATGTCGTAAAGCGTAAATTATTGCAATTTTACTAAATTAAAAATAAGTTACTATCCTTATGATTTGTGAGGGAGATAAAACAATACAACCTAAATCGATGTTTAAACATCCCGCAATTTGGTAGAATAAACATCGGAATTTATGGCAAAAAAATCACGAAATTTCGTGATCGCGTTAATTCCCGTTTAGATACATAATTATATCATGGAACGCGAAAGTTTAAAAGTTAGTAAAACAAATGATCCGTATGACATGCAGGGCAGTAGACATCCATCCATGACTTTCTTTTTCAGTTTTAAGAGTACAGAGTAAGAGTTTTAAATTCCAGAACTTATTCCATGTCATGTTTTTTCTACTATCTCATCTAATCATCTTTGTTTCTGGAATTGTTAAATGAAATGCATTTATCTAAATATATGTATAATAGCTCTCCACGTACTTAAAACTTTGTAAGTTGTCAACTAGTGTGTTTGTACAGCGTACATAATATTAGGTATACCTACTATGCGAAATCGAATGCCAAATAATCGAATATCCATTGATCGACCACTATAAATCGGACGTCTAAATACTTGGACGTTCTCTCTCTCTCACTCTCTCGAATGGTTAATAAATCGAACACTCAATACATCGAGTGTTCAAAATATCGAATGTTTGTTTGATCCAGCGGCAGTGTTCAGCGCATCGCTTGAACTGAAATAGCTAGATTTAGGCACAGTATAATGATACATATTCTGTGGTTTACGTTAGGTTAGAACTGCGACTAGACCAGAACCGAATGCTATATTGTAAAATCGCAAATTTTTGTAACAAGCATTCGATATTTTGAACACTCGATGTATTGAGTGTAACTGTACGATATATTGAATGTTCGATTATTAACCATTGGATATTAAGAACGTTCGATTTATAGTGGGCGATCAATTGATGTTCGATTATTTGGCATTCAGAGAAGACAGGTCTTCAATTCGAGCAGACAGCTACTGTGTACATAGCTGCTAATAAGAAGAGTCTCCTGTCCTCCATGGGTTTGCCTATTCATAGTTTGTTAATATTGATTTGCATAGTTAAATAGTGTCGATTCTAGCCAAATATTTGATTCACCTAAGATATGACAACGAACACGCTCTAATAATAGTTTTATTAGATATATTTACCCATTGTTGTATTCAAATATTTCTATTTTCTCTAAACCATTATTTTTGTATTTAACTCTAACAATTCCCGGTTTATACCTATACAGTCCTACAAAGGATTGTTTATAATTATTATTGACTTTCATGTTTTAAATAACTCACTTTAGACATGGAAGAGTATGTTTATTGATACCCTCATTAGCTAAAGTATTAATCGATTTTAATATATTTATTTATGACACTATGTGGCACAGCGGTAGAACATTGGACTGCGTCAAAGGCCGCGGTTCGATTTCCCTCAGTGTAAATATTTACTTATCAACGCTTGCAACTCCAAGGGGGACACATGCGCGTACCCTCAAAGAAACCCGTGTACTCCTTTCTTGAAGAAACCCATGTGTATATAGTCCCTCGGAAAACCTCGGCAGGGAGCTCATCCCATAGCCGGAGCGTTCGCGGCAGGAAATGCTTCTGGAATAGGATGTGGATAGCAATGTGTCTTTCAGAATTATTATTATGAACCGGCTTCGCTCGTGTATACATATTTAGAACCCTAATTCTTTTTTCAAAATAAAAGTAGCATAAGTTACTCCTTATAACACCAGCTATCTGCCAGTTAAAGTCCCGTGTAAATCGGTCCACCCATTCCGTAGATTATCCGGAACAAACAGACAGACAGGCAGACAAAAAATTTAAAAACTGATTTTCGAAATAATTATGTACTTATACGGGAATTAACGCGATCACGAAAAGGTATTAAATACCTCTGAATTGCCTGACGTTTCGACCAGGTTGCACTGGCCGTGGCCGTGGTTAATTCCCGTATAATATATAATTATATCTATATACATATAAATAAACATTCAGCTACCGCATGTTTGTGGCTGAAATTTCGGAAAGTATTTGATGAGTTGACTTGAAATCTTTATTTTTACAACCTTGCATTTTAACAGAAAAGTGTAGGCACTTTTTATTCCAAAGATTAAATAAAAAGGGATATAATTTGTCATAGTCTTGTTGATATGATAATTGTAGATGTAGCATCGGTTGTCATAGCAACAATATGTAATTTTACTAAGCCACAACAAAGCGTGGCCGGGCTTAGCATATACTATGTACATGTATTTTTATAATAAATATTCACAACTACGTAGGATGTACATTTACTAAGTAATATTATACTCTCAGTTCAGTGTCAAGGATGACGAGAACATCATTAATTACATCATAACTCTATTGTGTTGTAAAAAAAAATCTAGAAGGTACTGCCAGTTTTTTTTTTATCTGAGAGACTTTGTGAGGCCGAAGAAAACCTCGTTGTTAGACTTTATGTTAATCGAATTTGTGTAAGTAATTTTTTTTTATGATGCGTGTCCTCGACTTCACCATGCATTTGCCTTAACTAATTAATGTATTAAAAGGATCTACAGTACGCACTGAAAATTTAAACACTAAAACCTCGTACTAAGATGTAATATAACTTCTATAAAGGTAACGAAAGCTTCGAGATTAGATCACATGACAAGATTAAAAAAAAAATAACAAAAAATTTAACTGACGAAATATGAAACTGAAAAGCGAAAACTAAACTTGTTAGTCTAACTAAACTCCTACAGAAATTTAAATATCTAAACAATTTTGACACAACAACAAACATAGACTTGCTACTACATTAGTGTAGGAGTTTAAAGTGTTTAAACTATTAGTTTGTAATAAGCTATGCGTGTACCTAGTCCGTTTTTTCGTCGGTTAAAAATGTGAAGATGCAAACAATATTTGCTGAATGACACAAAAACTTTAGAGGCAGGCTCAGGGTCGTCCACTTGATTGATAGCTTGTTTAAAAAAACAGTATAATTGATGGTAGAGCCTTCAGAAACTATTATTACTTACCTATTTTTCCAACTGTAAGGTGGAAATTATTTCCATCAGTGGCGTAACTATGCCATCTGAGGCCCGTGGCTAATTCATCGGATGATGCCCGTAGGGTGTCAACACACACATCGATCGATGATAGAATGGATCAGTTTTCGGCGATCATCAATGGTTACCACATCAATTTGGGGGCCCCCTAGGGCCTGGGGCCCGTGGCATTTTGCCCGCTCCGTCACCCTATTGTTACGCCACTGATTTCCATATATGCGATCACTCGCAAAGTGCCTAACTTCTTACAAAATCATTGCACTCAGACAACGTGGTAAGTAATGATCTCGTCAGATATTCAAAAATCGAATTAATTGAGAACAGAGTTTAAAAAAAGTTCTCAACTTTTTTTTATATTTACTAAAGTTATAAACGAATAAGTTTTATTAAGTATTTTAAATTAGACATTTAAAATATCTAATAAAACTTATCGGTCTGCATTTCATTTTTAAATTGATTCACTGTCGATGAAGACACAGTATAAAAAAAGGTTTTAATAAGACACCAAAACTCGTTGTTTCCGTGGCAGCCTTATAACATGGGATCAAGACAGTTTCTGATTGACCCGCCATTTTGTTGGTAGCCATTTAAAATCTAAGAATAACATATGTACGGAAGGCGTGTGGTTAAAAAGTTGTTTTAAACTTTGTTTTTTCCTCATAACTCTGGTTAACCTCCAAAACGTTGTCGATGAAACAACTTAATACTTTGTGTTTATGTATAAGTGCCTACTATCATTATGCGAAGGCATATACGTACTTGAGTAAAACGAAAAATTTGCATATACTTATACCCATGGGCGTACTGAGGGGGGGGGGCAGGGGAGGGCAGCTGCCCCCACCCTGGCTTTAGCAAGCTTACGTAGTAGTAAGGTAAATTTGATTTAAATTTTACCTACAAGTTTCCACGGTGCTTGTAATACCTACCTACTCAAAAATACCACCAAATCCCGATCATATAAATATGACAGTGGGAAATCCATCAAAAAGAATAATTTCTACGATCCAAGATTGTTCGCGATTGGTTTTTGTAACTTAAATTCTTGGTAGACATTTTTAAATTTTGATAAAAAGCTCTGTTGTCGTTCGACTCTAGAAATCCTACTAATAGCAACATTAAAACTTCAGGGGAAGTTTCCGCAATTCGCTATCGTAGGGAACTTGGGTCATAAATATAAAAAGCGACTCACCTTCGAATGGCGTAAGAGTTTTAAATAAAAATTAAATTCTCTACCCGAATATTTGTAGACAATTCTAGGTTTAGACAATGCATTATGTGAATCAATGGCTAAATATTTTTGCAGCTATTTTTGAATTGCATCCATGGCTTTATAAAAGATTGGTGAACAATAAATCAATAGGAAAACTGTTATGGTAAGTTATAAGAGGATGATTTAAGACAAGTGACAGTTTTTTATAAAAAGTAAAATACTAACAATGCTATTTATGAACAACTAACAGCGCCCCGCGGTTTCACCCGCGTAAGTCACGGTCCCGTGGGAATATCGGGATAAAAAGTAGCCTCTATGTTAATCCAGGTCTTCAGCTATCTACATACCAAGTTTCATCGCAATCGGTTCAGTAGTTTTACGTTAAAGAGTAACAAACATCCATCCATCCATACTTACAAACTTTCGCGTTTATAATATTAGTATGATGCTTATGAATCTAGGGAACTACTTATACGGTGATGTACCTACTTAATAGGTACGTAGAGCTGTAGGAGGTATAAGGCTTCCACAGAAGACCTCGGTAAGCTTACACTGCGGGCATAGTGTTTCTCTGTATTTCTCTTGGTGAACTAACTGGTGGCGTCAAAAGCGCTCCATTTTAGGTCAAGGATAGTAATTATAATAGAAGCTGGAAGTTGAAAGGCCATGGACTGCTACAAAGTCAAACATTCCTTGATAATTGCTTTTATTACTGAGCGCGTCAGAAAGGACATGGCAAAGTTTGGGGTATTGTACTTCGTTGGGCGCCAGATTGTCGGGAAAGTCAGATTCCTAGAGCTAGGTCTCGAGTTGTAGGCAATCACAAGGTAATTGTTGTATGCACATTCACGGGGAAGAGACCTATACAAATAAAATGTAGTGTAGTAGTGGTTAGCGTTTATACAAATTCTATGAACACCGGTAACGATAACATCCGGAGAATTTTAACAGCGCTGTTAACAATGTGATGTCAGTCGGTTGGCGCCATCTATTGATATATTTACTCAACGCGTGTAAGAATTTCCTTCACCCAACAAAAATATCATCGTATTTGGAGGAGGTAGGACATGGCCATTCGACCGGGGAAATTGCTCACTTAACCGCCGCCATTGCCAACCCTATCTTCGCGTTCTATCAGTCGCGTTAAGTATTTTTTATCAACAGACTAGAAGACAGACAACAGACAAAAACTAGGCTAAAATAAAAATAACTAAAAGACTCAATGCACTTTACCAAAGTAAGTTTATTTTCAATACTAACTACCTCTTTGGCTACCTCTATGTGTAGATATCGTCGCTACTGACGTAACCACAGATAGCGTATGTTCCACAGATGAAAAAGGACCAGAGATAAGTGAAAGGAGTCCGTATACGTGCGACGTCGTTGCTGTTATTATAAGTTACATAACATTTGACCGGTATCCAAACCAGTCTGTAACTGGGACGCGGGGAAATGGTATATTTTACGGAAAAAGTGTAGTTTAGATATTGAATAGCATTTTTTAACGTTTGATTTTAATTTTACCATATGACATCACAAGAGTACAAAATTTAAAATCTTTATTCTAACCTTCTATTTTGCTATAAATACGCATGGTTGATAGCTTTGTGATACAAAAGTCTGATTTCGTTTTTCACATAAACAGTTATAAACAGAACTATTAATACAATTTTGCTTGGAATCAAATTCCAAATAAATATTTCGAGGGATCCATTTGAACAAAAGGTGTAATGATATCTAGATTTATTCACGAACAAAACAACAATAAATATTACAGTATGTAAATCTCTGTTAAATGAAGTCGGTTAAAAGAAAAATCAGTTAGTCCCACAGGCGATTCAAATACGGGCTATTAAAATTTAAATTACTAGCTATCTTCACCAATACTAGCTATTTAAAAGACTAGCAATATTAATACATAAACTGGCAGTACGTCAGAAATAAAAACTTATTTTGAAGTTCTATATTGGGTTGTGGTAAACACGCGTGACGCGGTTATAAAGCGTAAACAAAATTATGATAAATCGACTTTATTGGACATCATTTAGATGGAATTTTTGAACCGGTCTCTTGGTAGTAAATACTCTTCTATAATTCGATTAATATTCATATTATAAAATAATAAATTGTATTTGAATAAGGAACTCTCTTAAATCACTAAAAGGGCACGACTCTAGCATGCAGTTACAATAAGATTTATTTTTTTTAAAACTATCTGTTTACAAGTTAGGACTGATTGAATTTCCAGGTATTTTTTACCTTCGTTACTCATAAAACAAGGTGGAACATGTAAAGTTAAAGATTTTAAATCGTACAATTTTTTGGAGTTTACTCCTTAAGAATCGATTTTCATAATATATAAGGCGCCCGGTATGAAAAAAATATGAAGAGTAAAATTTAGTGATCGTAGGGCAGCGTAACGCTTTAACGCTTTGTTGTGCTTTTTGTGCTTTATTGGAGTTTACTCCTTAAAGAAAGACGCATGTAATATGTGTATTTAACTTTATGTTATATATATATATGTATTTGGAATATATAGTATACAGCGTCTAGAAATTACGTATATTTATATAGAAGAGAGAGAGAGGGGGGGAGAGAGAGAGGGGGAGAGAGACTCCAGGAAATTGTAAACTCCAGTCGTGCGTCGGAGCTGACACACACCTTTTTTTTTCTTTTGGAACTCTTTCTTCTCAGTGAGAAAATCCATAAAAACTAACTTCGAAATTCTTTTAAGTTAGTTTTTTATGATATTTCTCAAAAACTGAGTGAATAGTTCCAAAATAAATAAAAAAGTACGATTAAAAATCTTGTCTTGTTTTAAAATCTAAGTAACGAAATGAAAAATTCCAAAATAATAAAATATATACGAACTTTAGACATAATACCTATTTTTATGATAAACAGATGCAAAAATAGCTGGAACTTCCAACAGTCAACTTGTACACGGATAGTTTTTTTTTCAAAAATTTTTATTGTAACTATATGCTAGAGTCATGCCCTTTCAGTGATTAAAGTAAGTGTTCCTTTTTTAAACATACCTTCTGTATTGTTTATACATGCGACGGTAAAAAAAAAACCTACAAAAAAACGACAGAATTGAGCGATAAAACATAATTACTTATTAGTCATGGAATCAGTTAACGAAAATTCCACCAAATAAATTTTCCACAACACTCATATTGACGGTAGAGTCAGTATTAAATATACAAACACCGAGACCAATGTATACAAATTCTGACGTAGTCTAATGCTTACAGTATTTGGCCGTATGGTTTGGCCGTGGCAGTATGGCGGACTGTAATGTTTTTATTTTTAGATAACCATTATTATAAATGCGAAAGTGAGTTTGTTAATTTGTTTGTTATGCTTTCACGCCTTAACTACTAAACCGATATCAGAAAAAGATATTAGGGTGTCTTTCTTCCAGAAAAAGAAAAGCCGGGACCAAAAACTAGTAAAGCAATACATGGACTGCCTAAATGTCGGAAAAGGAGCTCATAGTTAGAGAATTAGCAGAATCAACTCGTTAATAGTTCATTATTTAATGTCGATATACGTATTTATAATAACTAGAGATCGCGTGGTGGTCGAATTTCGACCATGGTTTATTTCAATGGCCAATATTACTTGACCTGTCATTGTATAGACTTTTGTACCATGACAGGTCAAAATATATACTGAACACTCATAGCTGTATGTACCCGTTTTTGCATTTTTTTTAACTTTGTAGCAAATATTGTTCAAAAATTTTAGCATTCGTCACTTCTTCTCTGTATAAACTATAAGTGTGCGACATTTCGTACTCCTCCGTCGGCCCAATTTTCGTAAAAAGGGATCCAAAGTTTTCGCTTCACGTATTAATATATGGATATCATGTATGTATTATATAGCTATGTATGTACATATGTGTAAATGTATGTGTGTATATATGTATATATTGTATTTACCCATATCAAATTTTAGTAAGTATATATCCCATTTATTTTACAATTTTTAAGATAATTTTTAAGTGCACCTACTTCTTCTCTTCTCTGCATCACCCAAGGTTGACTGGTAGACAATACCTTAGGTATTAAGTCCGCCTATGTACTAATGTAAAAAAAAAAGTTTAAATTAATAAATAATGCAGGCTTTGTGAAAGAAATATTTTCCTCAAAAGGTTCCTTTACGTAAGTTTATAGAAAGTAAATGACAACATACCTAGACACTTTGACACTTATCTGTGAAACTTTCGCGATGCCTGAATATGGTATTTGATATTCGACGATACTTTTTGAAGTTATACTTCTTTTGGCGCGTTATGGAAAAATGATGAGAGTAAATTTTTACTACGCGCGCGCACACCGTCATGAAAAACCGACACCATGAAGTTAGCTAGTCAACATTTTAGTTTTTCAAACAAAGTTACCAACTTCACGTTAGTGATAAAAATGGTTTGTACATATTACTTTGAGTACGTTTGTAGAATTTGAGGTTAGTTGACGGTATGTATTATTTATGATAATTTACTGTGATTATAAGTGATAAAAATGGTTTTTACATATTACTTTGAGTACCTTTGTAGAATTTATTTAAATAAAGTTTATTTAAGTAGATAAAAGTATAACTTCTTACATGCGTACCTAAGTACACACACACTTTTTTTACCCGACTGCGTGATAGCAAAGATATAATGTTTTGAACTATATACATACTCATGCCTGTATCCTCGATGGGATAGGCAGAGACATACGTCTCTACTCTAAATACTCAGATTTTCCCAACTATAATTTGGTCCCACTGACGTAAAATGGGGCAAGCAAGCCTATTGCCGTCAACGATATTGGGAATTAAAGATGAGAAAATTAGGAGTTTATTAAAATGGAAAAGTGGATCAGAAAGGAAGGAAAGGGATATTGATGATCGATTGGGGAGATCGAGGAGGTCAGGGTCGCATACAGTGGCGGATTTACGAAGTGGAAGATTTTAGGGGCGGCAAATTTGGGGCCTACATTATTTTTTATGTCTTGTCCTGGGGTATCAAATTAGGTAGACCGACCGGTAGGGCCGGCAAAATTTTAATAGCCTACTGGCGGCAAATGTGTAATTCCGCGTCAGTCGCGTACCTATATCGAACTGGCTGTTGTTGAAATCCGAGCTCTTTAACCTAGTTTGGAAGTAAATCAAATCAAAACTATTTATTTCAATTAAACAATTAGGTATTTTTGAATTGTCAGGAGTAGGAGTCAGTCAGATTAAGTCAGTGGTGAAGCTAGTTGCATGTTCCAATACGTAGATCCTGTGGAGAAGAACCGGCAGAAACTCCAAGGACACTTTTTTCACAATATTTTTTACAAATTTTTGGTTACATTGCTTATAAGCGTAAATGAAATGTGGGGACAATGTAACATTTTATTCTAGAATATAAATAGACGCGCTAATTACTACTATACATATTTAAGTAATAGCAGTCCGGAGATGACCAGCCCCGACCAACGGCGCCCGTTCACGAGCGTGACACATACGCCACCATCGGCGGGAATTCTAGGCGCGCATGACATACTCAGAACTGCCATGCAACAAAGGAAATTAACTAATAAGTGACAACACAGTTCAGTTCTCACATTAACGCAATTCAAAATTTTCTAAATTAAGTTTAAAAAATCATAATAATAAATAACTAAAAAAACCTTCAATGTCAACACAGTATACCTATAGATAATGTTAATGTTGTGTAAAATTAAACATGTCACAAATAATAATGAAAATATCCATAAAAAGATACATGTCAAATAATACAAAAGTTATAATTCTTTCAAAAAAAAACCGACTTCAACAAAAAAAAACCATTCCATAAAAGACTTATATATGGTTTTCTCATGGATGCCATTGTCAGAACTGGACCAAATTGAAAAGGGACCACACGGGAAGCACCAGCTTTCAAATAAAAAAAGAATCATCAAAATCGGTTCACCCAGTCGAAAGTTCTGAGGTAACAAATATAAAAAAAAAACAGTCGAATTGAGAACCTCCTCCTTTTTTGAAGTCGATTAAAAATTCAGGAAAAGCAGAATCTAAAGACTGGCTGGACCAGCATTTTGCCAAGCAGTGTTATCAGCAGCCGTATAATCATCAAGTTTATAATATGCTTGTTCACATAGTGTGCGTTTTATACAAGTTTTAAATTTTTTCTCACTTAGTTGAAGAATATTAGGAGGTATTTTATTATAGAACTGGTATTTCTGAGCATATACCTAATGTGTGTATTATTTATACACTTGAAGCATTCCATCGCGGAATCCCATGAATGGATTTCATTCAATAACGTGTCATACGATTTGTTTTTACCGTGGGATGGTTTTAAACTTGGTTTTGTTTATTGACTTAGGTATTTTTTACACATCTGCAAGGCAAGATTTTGTACTGTGTGTATAACTTTAAAGGTGTCGTAATTAGTAAAAAAAAACAAATATGCAGGATACGTCACGGTAACCATCTTGGCGATAGTTGTGTTGTGTTCAGTTAATTTAAGGAAACGCATAAAAAAGAGTGATTCTTGTTTAATAGGCTGTATTACAAAAAACATTGCTTTTTTAACAAAATATAATAAAAGTGATATAAAACATGAAATTAAGCTCCAATGGGTTTAAAAGCTCTTAACTTAACTAAGCGGTTAGTGTGATGCTGGTGTTCCCTTCTCATTGAATCGCTGGACGATATTCGTTTGGTGTAAGTTTATTTTTGGTATTACAGCACTAAGTAAGAGAGACCTGCTCTAGGCATGTAAAAACCTGTATTAGGTTTAAATTTAGACCATTTTATCGCGATAGCCAACATCTATACAAGCGGAGCTTAGTACCTAACTAATATTAATTAGAGTTCAGTTAGATTGCCGCGTGTTCAAAGTCGTATTTTTTTAAACTCTTCGGAACAGTAACTGTTTAACGGTAACCTATACACAGTTGCTAAATCAGTGTCATTTTTCGCGCTTTTTTACCGACCCATAGAGCAGAGAGATGTATAAAGATCCCTAGAGCTGCGATCACCAAACTCGCCAACAAAAATACAAGACTAGTGGCTTCTTAACGGCATTTTTATAGCAAAAGCACAAGCCGTGCGAAGCCAAGTCATAAAAATTAAAACTGCAATTAAATCTGCACTTTTTATAAGCTGGAGGTAATGTGCCCTAATCTGTACATATAATGTTGTGAAACAGCCTTAATACCTTCTTTACAAGAATATTTAACTTTTACTATAGACACTCGTATTGTAAAGCAAAGCTGTGTCAAAATTTCAAGGCTATCGATCGCCTACTTTCGATTTTTGCGAGCGCAAAAAGAAACGCCTGCTGAATTTTTATTTATATCGCAGCAAAATTTCATTTTCACCGTGACGAAGACGGCCACGCAATACCCAGTTCCGCCGATTTGTTATTACAATTTTAAAAAGCTATCAATTTTTCCTAGACACTAACAGTTTACTGATTCACAGATTAGCCCAACACTATGTAGAAATAAATATGAGTGTTTAAAAATAAATGAATCCCTTTATTTCGTAAGGATAAAGATTTACTTTTAACCATTCCTGCGTTACAGTCTTTAAACATATTTTTAAAGGTCGTAATTCTAACTAACATTATAAATACGAAAGTGAGATTGATTATTTGTTTGTTACGCTTTCACGCCTAAACTACTCAACCGATCCTCATAAAATGTTGTATGCATGTATAAGGTACCTTTCATCTCAAGGTAACTACAATTCCCTATGGATAGAAAAATATCTTCAACGCAAACAAAGTCGTGGACAAATAATACTTCTTTTTAATTCCAAGAAGGTTTCCGTCCTGCACAATGTCACAAACTATCAACACTAACTCATTTAAATTATACGCACAAACATACTCAGCTCGTAAACGCACGTTTGTCTTCGGTCACCTCGACAAAGGAATCGCCAAGTAGTTCCGGGTGAGGAAGCAAAGCCGTCTGACCGGTCATTTTCCATAAACTTCATCAATACAGCCTTCAAAGTGTTTTTAATTTATTTTTAACGTTGACTGAACTACTAAAGTTACGATTAAAAAAGGAGGAAGTTCTCAAATTCTTCAGATTTTTTTCATGTGTAGTCCAATTACTTTTTTTTTAAGAAAGGATTCAGAAAAGGATTCATTCAAAAAAACATTCAGACTGAGAAATGGTCTCTTATAATAATATTCACTCTTATCGCACTGCTTGAGATAAAATAAAATATTGAACATACGCCTTTTTTTGTTCAATTTTGTTGTGCACCAAAAAAAAAGAAAAAAACAGAAATATGCAGAGACTTACATTATACATAATTATACATAAAATGCACAATGGGCGCCCTTATCGCAAAAAGCAATGTCTTCCAGGCCATCTTTGGATTGCCTGGAAGAACATTGCTTCTGGATTTCCGGAGGCTTCCTTTTTAGGGTATGCCTGGGTCCTTTGCATTAGACCCACTTGTGACGGTACACCGTGTGGTTTAGGTCGGTTTGATTCCGACATACCACTTCACCGTTAGCTCCAGTGAGCTGATGACCCGTGGGGGTTTCCACACGATAAAAAGGCAATCTTTAGATGGACTAGAGTGTAATGATTTACGTGTGGTTGGTGTGGTAAGTAACTATTATCTTATCTGTGGTGTGGTGTTAAAAGGTCATAGAAGATCTTTGTAGGAATTATGCAGTCTGTGAATGGATTACTAATACATTCGAGTTCAGCCACTGGCAAAACCTAGATTCCGATAAATCCGTAAATCTACAGTTATTTTTTTTTGTAACATCACTAACTAACAAATGGCTCCAAGCTTGGCAGTAAGTTAATATTGCAGTGTAATTAATTACGTCACTCTAATGCTCTCTCCGTCTAATTTTAAGATCTTGTTTGATTATGTAAGAGTTAAAAATTTGAGAAACAAAAACATGTTATTGTGTAATTTGAGGATTATAGTCTGATTATATCATAATGTCACCGGGACTTACCAATTTTATTTATAAATTCAAAACAAAATTGCATTTTAAGCACATATATATTTATATCAAGGAATATATTACCAGTAAACATAATATGTAAATCACTACATAGTATAAAACAAAGTCGCTTCCTGCTGTCTGTCTGTCATTATGTATGATTAGATTTTTAAAACCACGCAACGGAATTTGATGCGGTTTTTCTAATAGATAGAGTGATTCAAAAGGAAGGTTTATATGTATAATACATGCATAATATAGTAGAGAAACACTGATAACTTTAGAGGTTTCTAATGTGATGTCGTAAATAAACACATTTTTTTTTGCGTTTACATTGCAAACGCTGGCTGAACCCTACGAGATAGATCAAAATAATGTACCACAGTATTGTACACCTGAAACAGGCCTACAAAAAAGTAAACGACGGTATATGTCTATCTCTTAGGGATAACCCACAATAACCATTTTTTATCTTTTACTTTTTACGAGAAATAATGCCTTATTTACGAAGCGGTTTTAAGCAATACAGCATTAATTCTTATCTAATTTAGTACCTTAAATAGATTGTGCATTTATTATAGATCAAAATTTTACAGCATGTAATTTCGAAGATATTACAGATTTAAAATGCAGGGAGATAGCGGTTGCGGCCAGAGGGCCGGACAATTTCCGGTAAAGATATCTTTTGCAATGACCATTAATAAATCGCAGGTTCAAACTTTCAATGTTGCAGGCTTAGATTATATGTCGCTCTTTCAAGAGTAACCTCTGAAGAAAACATGTTTGTATTGTCTAATGACAAAAAGCTGTGAACGTTGTATATAAAGACATTCTGTAGTATATTTAGGATCATCATTGCACCCGTGCGAAGCCGGGGCGGGTCGCTAGTAGATTAATATATCTTTCCTTTTTTTATTAAAATTGAAAGAACAACACACACAAAGAACACCCAGACTCGGGATCACTATTTGTGACCGACCACTAGGCGACCACTTTAACCATTACTGGTTTATTACACATTACAACATTATTACTACTTCAAACATTTCTGTGCAGTTGTTACCATTATTCTACCTCAGAGTGGGGGCACATAAATAAAATTATAGTGCAACAAATACCTTCATGTGCATGTAAATATCCTTACTTTTAGGGAACACGTCATGCTTCAAGTGTCAAGTCCTATAATTTAGACTTATCAGCTACCAACACCCGTCGCAGACAGCGCAAACGTGCCATTTTAAAGGAAAACATCCAACATCTGATTTGTGCCAATATTTAGCCTAGCTATGTGACCAATGTAATGATGGCCAGCCCTCAGATATCTATTTATCATTATATTTTTATTTTCACTTAGTGTCAGTCTTTCATCATTCTTGCGTACCAGTATTATTTATTTCTAGTTTGGTTAGAAATAGACTGTGGCAATCGTTGACTCAAAAACCAGTTTTCCATATTAATTACCGTAGGTTGCGCAGGAACTCAAACGCTGGCTCACTTTATTTTTTCTTCAAGTTTTAGTAGGCTCTTTATTTGCCGTTACATTGATAATATATATATATAAAATATATTATGTTGTCGTCATAACTACGAATTTAGTTTTTAAACGTAGAATTAGAGGTCAGTTTAGAACAATGTACCTATTTTACGTACACTTAATGGGTAACATTGAACGACATTGTATGAGTTCAGTATTTAGAATTTAAAGACTTTCACCATTTTGTAGACAATAGCATAACTCACCTTTATATGTTTGTATCGTGTTTTTATGTGAATAACACACTAAATAAAAATAAATTATAGAATTTCGCTAAGTATTAGTACTTCGTTATTTTTTATTTTACATTTATGTAAATAT
This sequence comes from Euplagia quadripunctaria, assembly GCA_963859945.1. Classification (NCBI taxonomy): domain Eukaryota; kingdom Metazoa; phylum Arthropoda; class Insecta; order Lepidoptera; family Erebidae; genus Euplagia; species Euplagia quadripunctaria. The sequence continues at coordinate 15,477,903 of OY982582.1, read as the reverse complement.
AAAATGAAAACTCTATCTATCTATATCTCTCACAAAGATCAAGTGATAAGTACATCTTTTGACTTCTGCCGTAATGACGTAGTGAAGCAATTCAATAATATTTTCTAAACATGTTTATTGCTTTTTTCTTCATCAATTAATTTTGATGTAGGTTGTGAAATCAAAAACTTAACAGTTACAAGAGAGTATATACGTCATAATCTCATAATGGAATCTATATAATAGTACGCGAAGAGAACTCTTTGTACCTTTTTTAGCGAATTTCGCTAAAGGAGGAATGTCTTAGCCCGCGTGCCTATGTTTTGACTGGCTACTGCACGGAGCAGATATCTGCTCCGTGCAGTATTTACCAAACAAACGCCTTTTTCTGTCATCCTGTCTTCTTTGTGTACAAAAGAGGCAAAGATTCTCTTGGTATAGTTAACTGTGAGTATACTGTTTTATGAATTACCATAGAAAATTCCAGTATTTTACGATATTTAAAATTTAGTGGGCGCTCTCAAGGTATAATTTAACTCTTGTACAGAGACCCTTATTGTGCCATATTTTTGCATAATTTATCTGTGGATATTTGTTATAATATACGTATAAAATACAATACATACATACATCGATAAATACACATACAAGTTTTCCTCACGCCATCGCCAGTTTATCGCGGAAGCAGTGAGTTGAGGCGACAGTTGCACCTGTCATTCCACCTGACATTATGATCATGTGGAATTGTGGAGAATGGGCACTCAAAGTACTTATTCCTAATGATCATTTATTCTCTGGAACGCAACAATTTACCTAGATATTTTAGTTTTATTTTTGAAGTGAAACTTCTTTAGAATCGTGATTTGAAATTCGATGAAACGAAAAACTCACACTAAAAAGAGACAAACAAGACAAACATTGATAAATAGGATTTAGCCTGCGAGAGAGTGAGATAGAATACAAGTATCACTGTTTCCTATAATCTTTGCCTTTGCGCCTGCGTAGCACATTTTTGTGCGTGTGGAAAACCCCTCGGGCCGTCACTCGACCGGGGTTTTCGGTGGGGCGGTGTGTCGGAATCGAACCGATTAAAACCACACGGTGTGCCGTACTGCGCCTGAAATAGGAGGGATCCGGGAACAGCTTTTATTAAGACATCCGGACCTTAGCCACCTAGCACCTAGAGCGACCCCTCCACTCGCTCTACCCTTGGGCCAGCGCTGTTGGCAAGACGTGGGTGTTTAATACACCTCTCCTACCCCTTTGAGGAAAATAGGTGCGGGTGTATGTATATATGTATTTTTCTTTCTTGAAGTAAATAACAAAAAAACTTATAATAATAATCCAAAAATAAAGTATTATTCTATCTAATATTGACCTAGGCAATTTACAATAGTTATAATACACCAGGTAAACTCACTAAGTGCCAAGATATTATTCATAATTCTACTACATGGAACAGCTAAGACTTTTGCCAAAATTTCCCTTTACTTTTCCCTCCAAGAATACGAATAGCGACCTAGAATACGTTCGGAAACCATTAATACTCCATAAAATGTAGCTTTATGCCTTACGCATGTAAATGACGAAATCGAAAGTGTTGTACATTGGTAAAAGAATTTCAGATGTTAAATTGTTTAATAAACAATCATATCCGGAATAAACATGTGCAAGAAAGAACTTAAGTCTATTCGCACACGAGCGCTCACAGCTGGGTCACTTTCTCTCGCAACCTTGATTCCTTAGTCCGAGTACGTTAACTCTAACAAATGTAAAATGATGACAATTCGTCAGTAAACTGTTTAAACTTTTACTTTTGCAGTTTTTAAAAGAAAGTGTTAAAGCAGTAGGTATTTAAGTAACTAGCTAAGATTTTCCTCAATTTCATAACGTAACGCACTGCTAGATGTTATATAAATATATTTATTAATTGCGGAAACTTACATCATATTTATATCATCAATGTTTTTTTTTTAAAATTTAATTTCTATTTTATCATTATTTAATGCATTCATAGTTGTTTTCAAAAGTAAACTTACCAAATCCGAAAGGAATTAAAAATAAAGACACAGATAACACAAAAAAAATTAGGTCACTGGCACTGAAATTTGACGCGAAATCACACGTGCACAAACACTTTCTTTCAAATTATTTCTATAACAAAAAGAATCAAAACAATAATCTGACTAAACAAGCGGGTACTACGGTCCGCCACGTACGACACGGACAGTGGCTTCACCGGTTGTGGTAACCGCAAGACGATTTCTTGTTTACACATCAAACTCAGAAACTTGTGTCTACTATCCGAACGTAGGGAAAAGTTATTGATGGAAATGCATTTCCGCATTTTAAATGTAGTTTCAAAATGGCTGCGTAATAGCACGTTAGCAAACAACATTAGTGGTGCTGCAATAGTTGTCTTGTCCATTTTCGCAATTATGCGCAACTTGCACGTAGGTAAACACTAGGTTTACAAATGTAATTTTTAAACGAAATGCGTTATGAACGTAGTTATGGCCTATGTGAATAGTTATTATCGTTATAGCATATTGTTTCCGTGCTTTATTGTTATTACAACTAATAATATATATAAATATGAGATGAGCACTGTGAATATTGCTCACTGTTTTTCTTTATACGACACGTTATGTCAACAGAGGCTCTACGCACTTAAAGCTATTTGAGTTATTTCCAAATCGTAGAAAAGTAATTTAGGTAGTATAATGGTCCATTTATTATTAATATAGTGAAGATTACACATATGTTGATTATATTGCAGGGTGTTAGATTAGCAATACGCTAGGCCGCTAGTGATGATACTGGTATTGAAAAAATTACAGGCACTGGTAACTAATTCGACGGTTTTGTTTGAGTTTTGAAGTGAAAACTTCTTTAGCGGCACTTTTTGTAAAGGTTTGTAGTTCCAAGGTGTGAGGTGCATGCATTAAATAATGATAAATGCCCTGCCGCCGGCGACCGGTGCAGTGGTGGAATGTGGCCGTGGGCATAATGTCAAACAGTTCCTCAGAGCACACCCCATTATACAAGCAGTAGAACATGCACAGGGAAGCAAAGTCTCTTATTGGGCTTAAGGGCTCAATACCACTTGTGAGTTTGGGATCGTCGACGATTCTCACAGCTCGTCTTTAGAGCGAGTCAAAAAGCCCAAGTTGGTATCCAGGTGCCCCCGCCCAGCGATGACATCAGTACTCCATGTGGGGACGGACTTAACCCTGAAATGGTAAGGGCTGTGTTTTGGAACTTTGGGGTCATAGTGAATGGGGTTTTTTGGCGGTGAACGCGCATACTTGTGTTTTGCTGGGATTGAACCGGACTAGATTTTTCTGACCCCAGTCAGAGACCCTGACTAAAGTACTCTCGATTTTGGACATAAGTTGTTCACGACTTTCAAGGGAACGAGGATTGCTGTCATCTGCATAACAATGGGTGTCATTGATTTGCAGCAACAACATCGTTGGGATAACACATAACCTTTCAGAGCAGCTGCCGACTACTACGGCTCTTATGCGCCTACCACGAAAGCCTCACTTTGACTCTCAATAGCTGAAGCCCATCGGTGTGCGAGATACACTAGAATCACCAGTCGAGCGTTCGTGGCGAAAACCAAACTGACCATCACGGTTGCTGATCAAACTGTGTTCTTCTAGGTATCTTAGGAGCTTCGTGTTAATTACAAGCTCCATCACCTTGGAGAGAAGTGAAGTGATAGCTTTAGGCCTGTAATTCGTTGGCTCTGATCTGTTGAAATGAAAATGAAATGCTGAAATGCTTTCGGATAAAATTGTTCCGAACTGAATTCGAACTTTGTCACTCATAAATCCACGTTCCATATTTAATACTTGACTGCGGCGAAGCTAAAAAAAAAAAAAGTGTGTGTGTCAGCTCCGACGCACGACTGGAGTTTACTCCTTAAGTACGATTGTCTAAACACACGCAAAACGAGTTTATTTTACTGAAAAAAGATTAATACCATATGAAAGGGTAAATTAACAAAGTAATGAAAATAATATACGTATATAAATATATATTTATTCATTTTATATACATTTATACACACATATAACTAATCGGCGAAATATTTTACATTAAACTTTTCACAATAGTCAATTTCAGATGTGCACAAATATTTCATTAGGAATGTTGATAAATTATGTAATTATTATTATCTGACTATTATCATTTTTTTTTAAATATTAATTAGATCAACATTGCCTTTATTATTAATTACAGTGACAAGTGGTTTATGGTAACTAAAATAAGACACATGGACGTCGGTAGATACGTGGTTCACGAATCTCGAAAATACCGCATCAATGGTTGTACCATACCTCGTTGTCCCCATTGCTCTTTCAGAAACAATATCTAAATTCAGTTCAGATTTTAAAAATTGTATTAATGTCAATCCGTCATCTTTGCTAAGATCGACATTAAAATCGCCACTTAGTACGAGTGGCAGTAAATGGTATTCTTTTCTAAGTAGTTTTGATCCACCTTCTGTATAAGACAATAATGCCTCAAGAATGAAATCTATTACATCATTAACCTTTTGATTAACAGAAATGTAAATCGAAACTATAACAATGTGATTACCGTTAGGCAAAGTACATCTCGCAGCACATATGTCTCCCAATGGAGAATGTGTTTGACTGTAGTGCTGGACATTCCTTACGAAAGTATCATTATTGCCATTAAGCACATGGTGTGAATCATTAAGATTTTGATAAATACTGACCCCGCCTCCTCGCTTAATGTCAGGTCGTCGATATTGGGATATACATCTGAAATTTTCAATTTCAACGGATTCCTCGTTGCGAAGCCATGTTTCTGATAATATTAAAATATCTGCTTTTTGTAGAATGTTACCACGAAGATCACGTGCATGTGCTTGGAGACTTTGGCAATTGAGCGAGAAGAGAATCATGTTTCCTTCATTTATTTTATTAAGTATAACCTGATCAACTGTTGTGAGTTGAACAGTGGAAAGCCTCATAAATTCTTGGCGTAAAAGGACCATTGCTTCGTTACTTCGTCTACCATGATAGAAACGTTGAATGTTATCAGTAGGAACAATGTGAAGGCCTTCTTGTGACGTGACCCTGGATAAGGCTACGTAGACCAAAGATTGCGAATGTGTCTTGTTGTATTTGTACACAATTTCATCAAATATTCCTCCTTGTGACTTGTGAATGGTCAACGCGCAAGCCGGTTTGAGTGGGAAATGATTTCTTTTAGCATGAATCGATTTATCTCGGTTGAGAGTTTGCATAACCAGCCACTTTCCCGGGAGCTTTAACACCAACACCTTTTGGAAATAGAAGCCAAACTCGCAGTACTTTATTTTGAGGATCCAACTCAACATACGAAAGTTTACCAACCGCTCCATTGGCTAAGCCATCAGCGACGTCGATGTTGGTTATTATCATATATGCCTTATCTACAACGAAAATAATTTCGTAGTGCAATCCTCCTGTGTCGATTGTAGCAAACTTATGAAGCCTGTTTCTAGCAGCTCTTTCTTTTTCGTGATTTCCATCACATCCAATTATTTCGTCATCAGCAATTGCATTGACCATTTCATCAGATGAACTCAACATTTTTAAATTATAAGCGTCAACTGAGTGGTTGTCATTAAATAAACGGATTCCACTAGGACAGCGTTCTTCAAAACCTTGACTCAATCATATCCAACTGTTGTCTCCATTACCGACGTTTGTCAACAGTGATGAGAATTCAGCATTTTCTTGTCGCATGACTTCATTCAATTCATAAAAAGAGATTCCTCTCCATAATTGCCGACCATCAATTCGTTGAACTTTTTGTTTCCAAATAGGAGTAGCTCTTACAGGGGGCAGTTGTCTCAAATCACCGATGAAAATTATGTGTAATCCACCAAAAGCAGCATCAAAATTGCCTGTTATTTTTTCAGTCTGAGATCAATACGTTCTAACATTTCAGCCCCGATCATGCTGATTTCATCAATTAATATCATCTTGACGAACTTGAATAAAGATCTATATAATCCTTTAACCTCGTTTGATAATAAAAACCCGAAAGAGTGATTTTGAAAGCAGTGTAAATAGTCGTGCCTCCTATAGCAACTGCGGCCTTTCCTGTAGATGCACATGCAAGATAAGTATTGCAATAACCATCCGTATCAGTGAACCGATTACAGATTTCCATGATATGTTTTATTAGGAATGTTTTTCCACATCTAGAAGGACCAGTTAAAAAAGCTGTAACGGGACTGGATTGGGGGAAGTTAACAACCATATAACATGTTGTGCTAACTCGTACTGCTTCGCGTTTGTTTTTCTCATCAATTCGAGAAAGTCTCGAGTCTCCATTAAATTTTCTTTCTTTTTCCATATCGCACCGAGCTTATTCATCGTCGCTGATACCACGTCATCATTAATCCTTGAATGAGGATCTTGAAGAAGAAGTTGATACGGATCTTCCTCGACATAAACTTGATTCCGATGATCCTGTGAATCATTGAGCTCAATGTCTTCCCGACATAACCGAGAGCAAATTTCCATAGTTTTAGTTTTTTAAATGTTTAAATTAGATTCGAATTCTTTTCTCCTTTCCATTATGACGGCTTGATTTTCTTCAAAAATACGTAAAAATTTCATGTCTGCCAGAATATCAGTTTCTTCAATCCTAAACGGAATATGTAGAGTAACCATTTCTCTTTTATATTCCGATAATTCTTTCCCCATGTCATAATTTCGATATCTTATAATTTTTGGAAACTTCCGTAGTTTTACAATGCCTTTAGCAGTAACATTATACCGAGAAACAAACTGGGCTAGAGTGACGTGATCAAGTTCAAACGGGTCTTTTTTCGTACTTGTCAAACCAATTCTCCTTCCAAATGCGTGTGTCATCATCATCAAGTTGTGCTAGTTCCTTTAGAGTTTTTCTGATTCGCTCTCGGTGTTATGGCCAATAAATAGGTATATAATCAACAGCTACCGACGCTTTGGACATGGGTTCTCATAATAAACGCCACGCAGCTTCTTGACTTGACATTTCGACACTATTGAGTACGTTGACGCTGAGTTTTTTAGTTGCAGAAATAATGTCAAAGTCTGGATACTCATTCATAATATCAACGAGTTTCTGTTGTAACTGTTGTATGTCACTAATTCCTCTGTTCGTCTTATTGATGTAATCAACGACGTACTGGGTGCGTGAATATTCTTCAGTGATGAATTGAAAACCCATATTGGACCCAACCACATTAAGAATAAAAGGATTGAAACAATTATGCCATTTTTCAGAAGGTTGCCTTTTTATAAATACTCGCGGTCGATTGATTCCAGCTCGAATAATGTTCATGTAATTCTCATCTGAATATGTCATTAGCTTGATAAAATTCTTCAAAATTATCGTAATTATTATCTTCCAAGTTTTTCCGTATATTTTGGTACTGTAATTTTAGACTCTTCAACTCTGGATTTTCGCTCTCCAAAGGTATAAGAATTGTTGTTTCACGAATAGGCAAGAAAGGCGCTTCGAACCGACATTTCCGAGCATTCGCGCGTGTATTTTTAAAGCACGTGAAAGTATGCTTCTGATGAATTTACCGAGATAAGAGCATTAATTAAGGCAATTGCTTGTTGATAATTTTCTCCTAACGCATCCTTAGGTGCATTATCCAACCATAATAATATATGGGCGTGTACCCCTATGTTGGAACTCAATGCGTTTGAAGTAATTGAGAACTCTATATTTTCCAAATGGACTTACTTTCTTCGATTGTAAAATTAACATGATGACATTGACCAACTTGTTGAAGTAAATTGCGCAACTTACGGCATCTTCATTGACCAAGGTTGTTTTTTGAAAGTAATTTAATGCTTCAATCTGTTCATCCGTTAGTATTTCACCGTTATTCTTCAGTTTATGCAGAAGTTTAAAAAAATGCGGCCATCCTATTTCATTAGCGCTGATCGTCAAAAACATCGTTGGTTTACCCAACTGGCGCATCATTGCAAACAGATCCCGCTTGCGTGCAGACCAATAAGCTGCAGAATTAGGAATTGATTTCATAAAAGCTAAGTTGCTCTCTAAACAGGTATTTATATATTCTTCAGATAGAACTTGCTCTTTAGAAATATTGGTATCCGTGCCGATATGTTTGAACCCAATTTTTAAACCATCACAAACTCTTAGTCGCAATATTTTCATCGCAGTATAAAGAAGTTTATTCGGTGTCACTCCCCGCCTATCAAAACGAAATTGTCCTAAGTAAATAGCTGGAAACGACAATTCCTCTGCATGTGTATCGAACAGTAAACTCATAGGAATTTTGTTTTCACCTGTCGCGATGTGAAAAAAATTTATCTTCATTCAACATAAGCGTTTGCTGTTGGGCTACAAGACTACCATCAATTGCAATGTGTTCACTTAAGTCATCAATATATCTTCGGGTTTGTACAGAGTCAGGGTCAACAGGTATTGTGTTGTCTGCAAATTCAGTGTAATCAATTATCACATTATCATCAGTTGTGAACCAGGAATCATCTATTTTGATATCATAATATCTATATAAAGGTGTCTGGACCAAATAGGTTAACCATTGTTTGACGACAGATCTTTTAACTAGTCCATGAAGATAACTTGTTCGGTGAATAAGCTTTTTTTTGATGTGTACATTAATACAAAAATCTTCTTCCTGGCCATCGAGTGGTCGGGGTAAAAGGTTTATCATATTGTTAACTGACACAGGTACATTGATTATTTGTCCGGTTATTGCGAACTGACCGTTGAAATGCCGCAATCTACGTATCTGCATAAAAGGGAGCCGTGGTGATATGAATCTTTTAGCAATGAGGTCTAATTCTGGTAAGTCCGCTGGTCTCTCTGGATATTTAAAACCATTGAAGGTTGCCAACGATGGAATCTTGCGCTTTTTAATGCTGACATTGCAAGTCTTACACACCTTGACATCAGCCACGTCGGTAAATGTCTAAGCAAAAAAATATCATATGATAAGAATTAATAAGGTATTAAAGACCTACCGTAATTTGTTTTAGTAGATTTTCATCATCAGGTTGGCTAGTTTTCAGATCATTTAAAAACCATAGACGATCACAAATATTGCAGACGTGACCAAAAGGATTTTTCACAAACAGCTTGTGAAATAGTTTATGCGCTGATTGATGCGCACGATAGCCATTATATGAATGACTTGAATTCTCTTCTGGTAGCACAATATCCTCTAAATTTAAATCATCTTCATTATCAATTTGTTCATCTTCAATGACTGACTCTGCATATACGCTATGATCACTATCATGAAGATTTTGCGGTTGCATTGACGCATCAATATCTTCATTTTCTATTGGCTGATTTAATACTTGTTGTATTTCATCATTTGGCAAATGTGAAGACAGTGTAGGTTGGCTTGGAAGTTGGAGGATTTCATCAAAATTAACTTCTAATGGACGTTCCTTCCGTCTTTTACTCGAAACGTTGACACTTTTTTGAGCTTTTCGTTTTATTAATGGCCTCGATGGTACAGTTTCGATGAATGCTTCGTGCTCTATGATTCTGGGCCCTATATCAGGACTTGATGGTGGCAACTGTACAGCAATCACGGGTGCGACGGACCCTGAGGGTTGGTTGGTTGTCAGAATATTTTGTGCTTCCTTCATTAATTCTTTTTTTTTTTCAATCTGTAAGTTCGCTGTCTCTCGGCTGGAGTTTTTGGAGGTGGTTTAGATTTTTTCCTAGTAAAAAAATGTAAAAAAAATGTAAAAAAAATTAGAAAATTTATAAATGCATAATTATAAAAACTTTAACCAACTTTAAGAAAATTGATAAAAAAATGTTTTTATAAACATTTTTTTTAATTATTATAATTATTTTTTTATTTAAAATATAATATTATCTTAATAACTAACAAAATATGGTTATAAAAAGATAATTATGTAAGGGTGCGACGGACCCTGAGGGTTGGTTGGTTGTCAGAATATTTTGTGCTTCCTTCATTAATTCTTTTTTTTTTTCAATCTGTAAGTTCGCTGTCTCTCGGCTGGAGTTTTTGGAGGTGGTTTAGATTTTTTCCTAGTAAAAAAATGTAAAAAAAATGTAAAAAAAATTAGAAAATTTATAAATGCATAATTATAAAAACTTTAACCAACTTTAAGAAAATTGATAAAAAAATGTTTTTATAAACATTTTTTTTTTAATTATTATAATTATTTTTTTATTTAAAATATAATATTATCTTAATAACTAACAAAATATGGTTATAAAAAGATAATTATGTCACTAAATCTTTTACGTACAATAATAAATAGTACTTACATGAAAATTATTTAAGTGTGCTAAAAAATAACTTTTCGAAAGAAAATTTTATAAAAACATTATTATAATGAAGAAAAATTGTTGATTTTTCAGATAATATTATCGAATTATTGACTTGAATTATTAATATTTAAAAATTATTCATAAAATAAATCATAATAACCTGGAGGAATTTATAGACATCGAAAAAAAAAATAATTTTTGGTTAGGTTAGAAATTGTCCATTTTAGCGCACCACGCGCTTGATAATTCATATTGGATTAAATATCTAATTTTATGTGTTGTTTTCAAATACGTATTTATATGAACTACATCGATAATTATTAAATATTTAAGAAATACAAATCGCACATGCTCATGCATATAATACATGAATTATAACGTACCTTGCACCCACGTGGTTGTAAGATGTTCCGGCAATATTATATACCACCCCTTTCAGCCATAGTTATTTCAAAATACTTTCAGTTCACTTTAGCGAAATATAATGATAAAAATTATAACTTCACAATAACAATATTAATTATTGATATTTATAACAAAAACAGCAATATAAGTACATCGACACTGATAGAAACAAACAAGCCCAATAACATATAGGTATAGTCGCCTTGCAGCATACCCTATGTACGTCTTAATACAAACTCAAACCAAAACCTACATTTTAAACCAAAAATAACGTATGAAATAAAAAGTATGTCTGTGAATTTGCGAAATAATATGATACATTAGTACATTAGTTACATTACTAATTAAATCATCAGCAACTTTGATTTCAAGGACGTCATTTTGACAAAACGTGCGCGAGCTTCGGTGGCATTGCTCAAAGCGATCGATCGTAGAATAATGTATTTGCACTGACATACAAATATCATTCTTATCAAAGCAAAAATAACCGTGAATTTGCGAAGTTAGTTTAAACATTACTAATTAAATTATCGGGTAATTTTATTTTAAAGAACTTCTTTTGAGAAAAAGCCGCCTGAAATTCCCTAGCCAGAAATATCAATCTTATTTTCACAGAAATAAAGGTGATTTCTATGGATTTGCAAGATTAGACAAAAAGTAATAAACTACATTTTCGGCACCTTTGACTACTAGGCTTGTTTGAAGTACCTATGCGGTATTTCTTAAAGGTATCAATAATACAATGAACGGACTTGAACGAACGGCTAATTAAATAATAAAATATTGCGGCTACAGTAAAACCGATTTTATTAATTTGTTTCTGACTGTATTTAACGTATATTTCTATAAAATTTCACTTAATACTGGCAACATTTTTATTCAATTTTGCTTAACTTGCTAAGCTAAAATTTCAACGGCAGGTATGTTTTCGGATTTCGAAAAGTAATTTCGGATTTTTCAATTCAATTTCAAGATATTATAATATGGCATCTCAGAGATTATCATCTCTGATACCTATAGTTATCAATACACTGCTTTATCTCTCTCTCTCTCTCCCCTCTCTCTCCCCCCCCCCTTCGCCACCCCTCTCCCCCCTCTCTCTCCTATCTCCCCCCCTCTCTCTCTCTCTCTCCCCCCCTCCCCCTCCCTCACCCCCCTCTCTCTCCCTGCCCTCTCCCCCCCTCTCTCCCCCCCTCTATCTCCCCCCTCTCTCCCCCTCTCTCCCTCTCTCTCTCTTCTATATAAATATACGTCATTTCTAGACGCTGTATAGTATATATTCCAAATACATAATTATATATAACATAAAGTTAAATACACATATTACATGCGTCTTTCTTTAAGGAGTAAACTCCAATAAAGCACAAAAAGCACAACAAATCGTTAAAGCGTTACGCTGCGCTACGATCACTAAATTTTACTCTTCATATTTTTTTCATACCGGGCGCCTTATATATTATGTAAATCGATTCTGAAGGAGTAAACTCCAAAAATGTACGTCCGCCCGCCCCTATGTTCCCTCGTAACGTAACTAAACGGCTGAACTGATTTGATAAATGATGTCGTCATTTTTCTTAATTGTGCGTCACTGAGTATATTGAAATTATAAACAATCAATATGGCGTATGAGTTGGCTTTGAGAAATAGACATCACGAATTTTAGGTTTTATAAGTTAAGATTCGCTGTTCTCTACCGTATGGTAACCACCTTCCTTCTCCCGACAATACCATTATCAAGTGCGGTACCAACCACCGGTAGCAGCTGATGCTCACTCCTTTCACCCGGGAGACAGTCTCAGTCTCCGAGCATGCTCATATATGGGGGGAAATCTGTTTATTTAATGGCTCCTCCACCTCCAATTCGACAACTGTTCGTTATTTCTGACATAAAAGTCTCAACACTAGCACAGTATTTTGGTAATAGTAATATAAATTAAGTTAAATATATCACTAAGATACTTACCTAATTTTTAAACGTGTGATGACATTCATGGCAAAGGTCGTCATGGTCTACTTGTTGTTGCTAGAAAACAAAAGCGATATCTCAAACCGAAAAAGACAAAGAAAAAATATATCCAGGTATATTTAGCTAGAAAATTTGAGATTGTTACTTCGTGTAATTTAAAATTTGTGGAATATTAAGCATTCTTTAAAATTAATGTCACCCCGTAACGCTTGGATAACAACATGTATAAGGTAAGAACAGAAGTATTTAATTTTTTTTTTAAACTTCCTGCATATTTTATACAAAGGTAGACTACGGAATCGAGTAAATAAGGTACCAATATTTATAATTATTTGAAATAGTTAAATTAATCATAGTGTATAGGTACACAGAATCATTTTTTCTCGACAGCTTGTTCGACTGCGGGTCTCTGCTAGATACCTGTAAGACTTAAGGCTTGACTTGCTCGATGGTTGATGAAAGGGTCTTCCATTATTATTATTTTTTGAAGTGAAAACTTCTTTAGCGGCGTTGTGCACTTTTTGGGATGGGTGAAAAATGTTAAACTCGCGTCAGGACACGTGACCTGATCGAAAATTCATAAGACGGAGCCGAGTTTCTTATCTCTAAAAAAATATTTTTACGCCATCTGTGGATTCTGCGTGATACTACTGTAGTTTGATATGTACTAATTATCCATTATATTAGTTAAGGCAAATTTCACAGATGGCACAATTTTAATTTCAACTTTTTACAATATTTACTATAAGTATTTACTGTGGTACAATTTATTCAATCCATTAAATGTATGTATATGAACTTTGTTCCAACCGGGTGTCCGAAGGATACCTCGCGATTTTTTAAGTGAAAACTTCTTTAGGCACATTCTGCACTTTGGCTATGGGGAATATATGTATTATATGGTATAGATCGACTAGAGGGCGCTAATCTAAACATTGAGTTTTGTCAGCTCCTTATTAGTTCATCTTTAAAAAATGTGTTTTCACTTCTGACGTGCAGTCCTACGACTGACAGTTTTTGTTTAAGTTTAGGGGCTCCTGCTCTAAATAAAGGAAAATATCAAACCAGTAAAAACAGTACTGTCAACGATTCAAATTTTCCAATTAATTGAAAATCTAACACCTTAACTATGTTTAGTTATTTGCTTTGATTATTTTAATAATCAAAGGTTATTTGTTACCACTAGAGTCAAAATTGTTGTAAGTAAACGTCTAGGCGCTGAGTAGGCGCTTATCAAAGATACACTCTTTTATGGGAATAATTATTCATAATCGATATAATGATAAAAAATCTTAGGATATTGTAAAAGTAAAATGATGTAGGGTTACTCAAAAAAATTTGTTTTTTTCCTTACAGTATATAAGAATCATAAACTTAGTATATTAAGTTTATGATAACAATACGTTTTCAAAGTAACAGCAATACCAGTACCACTGACGCCAACTTAGGGGTTTTCCCCCCAAATTTAGGGGTAAAAAAATTGCAGTGGGGTTTTTTTAGGGGAAAAAAATGTTTAGGGGTTTTTTTAGGGGGAAAAAATGTATTGGTTTTTTTAGAGATTTATAAAATTTTGTTTAAATACTTGGAAAAATCATATTTTTTAAATCATTAAATATCGTTTTATGATAATATTGTTATTATTATTCTCTTTATTCATCTACTACCATATAAATTAAATTTTTAAATATGTACATAAAAATATATATTTAAAAATATAAAAAATAGTACACCACCGACATCGGGTACAGGGACCAAGATACCGGTGGTTAGGGCTGCAAAGACAGGAACCTCCTCACTATACGGGCCGTGTCGAGAAGAACTGCCTTCTGCATCAGTCCCTTGATCCAACCGTCTAACGCGAGCCTCTTAAGGTGTTGATCGAGGCTCTTGGCTATTAATCCATGAGCCGATATGACAATCGGAACAATGATCGCCGATTCGACATTCCACATATCGACAATCTCGTGAGACAAATCCAAATATTTGATTTGTTTATCTTTTTCGACTTTCACGAGATTCTCGTCATGAGGAACAGCGATATCGATGATCATTGCACGGCGCTCTAATCGTTCTATCACCACTATATCAGGTTTATTTGCAACAATAGTTCTGTCAGTGATGATAGATCGATCCCAATACAATGTGGCTCGACCATTTTCGAGAACTGGGTCGGGCACATACCTGTAATATGGCACCTCTGAATTCACAAGGTTGTATTTAAGGGCTAGATGTTGATGTACAATCCTGGCCACTAGGTTGTGTCTGTGCAAATATTCACCATTGGCAAGACAAGAACAACCAGAAATAATATGCCTGATAGATTCACCGGGACGGTGGCATGCCCGACAGATGTCAACCGTACCATCTTTCAGGATATATTTCCGATAGTTATTTGTCATAACAACTTCGTCCATAATTGCAAAGACAAAACCTTCGGTTTCTCCGAAGAGATCACCGAACCGTAGCCAAGATGTGGACGCTTTTAAGTCTATATCAGGCCCATTTAGGGCCCGATAAAAACGACCATGAAGTGCTTTGCCCTTCCATACCTCCCTGCGCTCATTAGTACTAAGAACTACAGGTTTGCGCCAGTTCTCTTTAGCCAGAGCGAGCGGAGTGAGTCCGTTGTCCACTGCAACCACATTACAATGCACTCCCACATCAGTATGAAGAAAATATTCTCTAAGGTTGTATATCTCACGATTGTGTAAGGTCTTAATGTTTAAAAGTCCACGACCTCCAAACTTTCGTGGGGTATACAACCTCATTACCGATGAACGTGGGTGGTGCATTCGAAATTCAGTAAGCAGTGTACGGACTCTCCTGTCAAGGGCATCTAGTTCCATCTGAGTCCATCTAAGTATACCAAAGGAATACATCAGAACCGGCATGACCCAACCGTTGCAGGCACGCATTTTGTTACCCCCTGATAAAAGACTTTTTAGCACTTTTTTCAGGCGGCCAAAAAAGCGTTCCTGCAGCGCTTGTTTCATATTAGGTTCAGGTATTCCCAATGATTGTGATATACCTAGATACTTGTAGGTTTCGGTGGCAGACAGAGATCTGAGTTTTGTTGAATCGGAAAGTTCAACTCCTTCAGATTCCACTATCACGCCTTTCTTTACATGCATGACTGCACACTTGTCCACACCAAATTCCATCTTGATAGAGTTACTAAAGTTTTCAGTTACCTTCAGTAACGCTATCAATTGCAAATTAGTGGGGGCCAGTAGTTTCAAATCATCCATGTATAGAAGGTGAGATATAACTAGATCATCTTTCTGCAACCTATAGCCTAGTCCTGAACCCTCTAACAGAGTACTGAGAGGGTTCAAAGCCAGGCAAAACCACAAGGGACTCAGACTATCACCTTGAAATATGCCCCGCTCAATCTTTATTGGTACATCGCTTGCGGCAATCTGCCGACATCCTGGATAGCGAAGTACCGTCCTCCATTGCCTCATACATGACTTTAAGAAAGTGCAAAGAGTTGTATCAATTTTATACAACTCTAGCACTCTCAAAAGCCACGTATGTGGGACCGATTATAGTCTATCCAACATGTCGACAGATTCTTACGGTTACGACGCACCTGTTGGCTAATGGCCATATCCATGATAAGGAGCTCTTTAGTGCCACGGGTCCCGCTTCTACATCCATTCTGAGAAATAGAAATGATCGAATTTTGATTTAAATGTGTAGTAATTTTGAGTCTCAGAATAGATGTTAGAAGCTTATATACGGTTGGTAAGCACGTAATAGGTCTATAGTTTTTGGGATCCATGGCACTACCGGATTTGTAGAGTAAGTGGGTTATGCCAGTGGTCATAAAATGAGGTAATAACCCTGAATCCAAAGCTGATTGGAATTGAGATGCCAAACGGGCATGTGAGCTTCGGAACCACTTAAGCCAAAAGTTGTGCAGTCCGTCTGGTCCAGCTGATTTCCAATTTGGTAATGAACGGACTGCACTACTTACGTCCTCTATGGCTATGGCAATAGGTTCCATTTTTTGTATACTCTCACATGACCGCTTAACATCTCGCATCCAATCACCTTCTGTATGAGTGACAGGCACCGACCAGATGTTACGCCAAAATGTATTTGTAACATCTTCATCCGGTAAGTGCTCATCACTCACACATGGATCCGCTTTTTCCCATTTTCGGTAAACCCACCTCTCATTTCTTTGGAACATACGATTCTGATTATACCTATCAATTCGTTTTTTGTAACGTCGTATCCTATTTGCCCACGCATAAACTTTTTGCTTTAGAAAGTCTATGCGCTCTGTGACACATGACATGTATTGTTGAGGACTGATGTCAGTCCCCAGAAATGCCTGTTTCACAAAGCGCATCACCTTTGGCCTCGTATTGCCCAATCGAAAACTAATTAGCTTACTGATGAGTGTCCTAGCCTCAGCAATACGACACTCAATTCTACACTGCCAGGCTGGCACAGCAGGCTTGGGTCGAGTAGTAGTGGTATTTACAAAAAAATGAACTCCCGCTACTCGACATACTGCGACAGCCGCACAGTAGAGAATAGAGTGTGTATCACTGAGATCTTCACTATTGTCTAAATAGTCAGACAATAGCGAATCCAGGGCACACACCAGCGCTATATTTCTTTTATGCATAGGCAAACGGGATAAACGTGGTCTAATTTGATAATTTACAAACCTGTATTCCAGAATCGCATCCTCCAAAGCACTCCTTAGTCTTTCATTGTATTGGGTACTCACGGATATAGCTTCACTCCCCACAACTTCATTAAGAGGTAGTAACCGTGGCATCTCGTTAGTCACCAAACTCACAGTTTGCGATGAAGAAGGGACAACAAAGCTATTCCGTACGTCAGAGCGTATCCTGTCAAGTACGGTATCATTCAGCAGGTGGCAGCGCTGTATAGCCCGTACCTGATCCGAGAGTCGTAGTGCTGACACGTTGACGGCTGGTTCAAGCTCCTGAAACAGAGACACCAAACGAACACGGTACGCAGTAAGATTAGTTCCCAACTCTGTAGCCCGATAATATGCCCGCATGACGTTTTCATTAATTGAATTAGTCCATTTCATGCGGCGCACATCACCACCGGCAGCGGGGGCCCTATTCGAGGTCAGTGGTCCTCGGGGTCCCAAGCAGGTCGGTGGCCGGGTTCTCCCCTGCCGACGCACAGGTGTTGGCGACGTCGGCGGGGAAAAATACTCGTCGCTGGAGTTTGAGCTCGACGTCTCATTGCTTGCCGCTGTCCTCGAAGGGTGTAGTGGCGACTGTGAGGCGGAGCTGTGTGACGAGTCCGGGGTTATCCGTTGTGCATTTCTGTTTCTGGCTTGATATCTTGTTAGCATTTCTATTGTATTCCATGATATTGTATTCTATGACATCTGTCATTATCTTCTAAAATTTTTGGTTTGTATTTTTGCATATTGTTTATGTGGTTTTTCTTATATTTTTTAGTAAATCTGTTTCCAAAATATATATTTCAGGTATTTATTTCCGATTTTGATAATTTCTTTTAAATTAAAAAAAATTGGTTGCCTGTAAAGTCGGTATACGGGCGAAAGTTTTACGTGACAACGACTTTGAGTGGTAAAATAATTTTAATGTGAATATTCATTCGTATAGTAGGAAGAAGGATGAAATAATAGTAACAATTTAAAACATTTATTTATACAAAGAATTATATTTAAAGGGACGCGTGCCTTTCACTTTTTATGTCTGTCTCTCTCGCTCTTAGGCGGGCTAACCATGCCCGAGTGGAAGGGACGCGTGCCTCTCACTCGCTCTCATTGTGAGCGCATAACGTGAGCGGAGCGTAACGCAGTTTCTTGAAGTGTCACCCGGCAAACCAATTTATAAGACGTTGTCACGTCAAAATATAAAATATGTTTTGTAAGAAAATGTGACGCTAACAGTTAAGTGTTGCCAGGTTATTATTATTAAATGGTTATAAATAATAGTAATTCTTATGATAATAACCATAAATAAGTTTTTTAATTATTTGAAATAAAAATAATAATTAAAAATTAAACGTTTTAATATTAGATAAGAACCTACATTTTTCAAATTGTCAGTTATCGGATTTTAGGGGTTTTTGAGTTTACTCTTAGGGGGATAAAATTTCAAGCTATGGTGACACTGAGCAATACATATAGCACACGAATAGCAGAAATTAAACGTTTGATCCTACTGTCAATTTATTTAATAGGTTATGTTGTTGAAATAAACATTATATCTTTTAAATATTAAAAAAGACCAAAGGCCTCATTGATAATGTCCCTAACTATGGCTCTATTTAAAACATTAGTTTCACGTTATATTTGTAAGTATAAACTTGAAGAGTTCAATATGTTCCACATTACATTTTTAATTTTCTATAATTTTCACTATTTAGTACTAGTTTTAGTTCAAGATTTTTTTTTAAATATGCGTTTACTGGCCAAAATCAAAGTTAATATTTGAAAGAAATTTTAACTAAATTTTGTTCCAGTGCCAACTTCGTACCGGGCAACAGCAATAAGATATTCTTCCACCGACCCAAAATTAGACGAATCGAAAGATGCCCCTGTTGAAATGGAGAACCCATACAAAAAAGAACTTCGCCAATGTATTTTATGCAAGCTAAACATAACACCAAATTATAAGAACTACAGATTATTGTCCCAGTTTCAAAGTCCATACACAGGTCGCATTTATGGAAGACATATTACTGGTTTATGCAAAGCTAAGCAAGAATTAGTAGAAAGTGAGATCAGGAAAGCTCAGAATTGTGCCTTCATGCCTTACTATTACAAGGACAAAACATTTTTGAAGGACCCTAAGCTGTTTGATCCAGAAAATCCTATTAGGTCTCATAGATTTTAAGTTGTTACTTGTAGAAATTGTAGAACAATAATATTTCTGTATGATAATAAAATGTAATGCCATGAATACAGTATAATTTGTTTGTTTTATAGGTATTGGGTATTTCATAATTAAACCTTTTTTTTTTTGTATAGAGGGCAAACGAGCAGACGGGTCACCTGATGGTAAATGACTACCGCCGCCCATGGGCACCTGCAACTCGATAATCACAAGTGCGTTGCCGCCCTTTAAGGTGGGAGTAGGAGAAGAGGGGAATAAGGGAGAGGGAAGGGTTAGGGCCTCCGGTAACCTCACTCACGCGGCGAAATGCAACGCAAGCATTGCTTCACGGCCGGTTTTCTGTGAGGCCGTGGTAACGAGCGAGTTGAAAAAGTCCTACTTCATTATTGGCACAGGAAGCTATTTGACTTGCTCTCTATCCATTTCTAGTGGCAGGACTCATCATCCTCCATGCCTTTTCCCAACTAAGTTGGGGTCGGCTTTTGGTATAACCACAATACGGCTCAACTTCGATATTTTACGTGAAGCGACTGCCATCAGACCTCCACAACCCTGCAAGACGATTTCGAAGTTCTGTAATTAGACCAGGTTATCGAACTTTTTAAGGCTCCAATTAACCGTAACGAATGCCACAGATGTTCGTATGGTATCCGGGACCGACGACGGCTTAACGTGCTCTCCGAAGCATGAAGGTGTCTCAATATGTTAATGGTCACCCATCCCAAGACTGACCTGGCTAGGGATACTTGACCTTGTAATGTGTTGTTACCACTTATCCACGTGCCCCTCTCCCCCATAGTCGGCATGTTTATTATATAATATCTATCATGTATTTCTTTTTACAATTCAATGCAGTTGCCTTTATTAAAAACCATGAAGTTTATTCATTTTGTTTTATTTTTAAATGGGTCATCTTGCCTCTGGCAAAATAATTGATTAAAAAACACATGCAAAATAAGCTCCCCTGAAATCACCTACCTTTTTTTTAAAGATGACTGGCAGTAGGAATGATTCCTGTGCTGAAGCAAGGAAGACTCAGACTCAGGGAGCATACAAATTATTATTCTGTGTGAACTGTGTGTTAAACCCAAACATCGAGGCAATCCTTAGGTCTTTAGTTTGACTTTCTTGCCATTTTGTGAATGCCATTTGATAACTTTCTCAATAAATCGACCTCAACCTCAATACAGTAATGACTTAATAAGATCACTATTTGCATTGCAGTTTTTTACTGCATAATAATGTAACTTTTTCTAATACTACTTCAACAAATTGCATGCAATCAACTATTGTAATAGAAAATAATTGCATCACAGGTAAAAAAAGTAACTTATGGAAATCTGCAAGCTACAACTAGTAAAATCAATGATAAAACTTATTAACTTCTTCTACTTGAACCAGTATATAAATCTTATGATTATATTTCTCTTGGTCAGCCATAACTCGACAATGACTTAACCGATTTCATTCATCTTTTTTTATGTATTCTAATACTTTGTAGAAGGTTCTTGTGGAACTAAAAATTGAGCAGTAAATCGGTGCCCGTGGCATAAATTTGAATTTCCACACAAACAAAGTCACGGACAACAACTAGTTAAAAATATGAATCAAAGTAACATCTTTTATTCCATTAAATTCTTACAATTATTTAACAAATAAATTATTAATCCTTAAATTGTCCTAAAATAATGCTAGCATCATCAGGACTATTAAAACAGTCATTCTCTGAATCATATCCAACTAAAGATGGAGGTATTTTCAAAGTTCTTAACATTTCTGAATAATCCATTGTTGCTTTATCGGAAAATTTATTCCGCATTAAATCTAATAACTCCATTAAGGCAACTTGACATCCCTTTTGCCACTTTTTTATTAAACCTCTAAGTTCTTCAGTATCGGGAGTCAAGGACTGTGCTAAAAGGAGCTTTTTTTTAGCTTCTATTCTGTCTCTCAGATTATCTATGTCTCTTTGTGTTATTGAGCCTGTTGACTTTGCTTTTATAGGTTTCAAAACTTTGTCATAAGTTTTTTTTATTAAGATAGTCTTTTTATTATCAAAATCATCATCATCATCATCATCATCATCATCTAAACAACTTTGCGATGGTTTAACATTATCAGGTGTTTTCCCTGCTTCAGTTTTAGCTGGTTTTGTTGTCTTTTGTTTATTCTTTGGAGATTTTGAATTCTTGACCTTGTTTGATTTGGTTTTAGATGTTTTATTATCAATGAAGTCATCATCTTCATCTTTGATCACCTTAGTATTCATTGAGTTTTGTTTCTGTATATTAATTAAAGGTGCTTCATCAGAATCTGAATCCAATGTTTCTGAAGGGTTTTTTTCTTTAATAATTTTACAATTTGTACTTTTGTCATTGCTCTCAGTGTTTTTAAACATTTTTCTTTGTATAACAACCACACATTCTTTGCTAAGGTCATTTGGACTTCTTTCTTTTATCGTAAATATAGCTTCTTCTGCATTCTTTTTTTCTATAATAGTAGGACTTGCATGTGGCTCTTCAGATCTAAAGTCTATTGTTTCATTAGTACTGCTTTTTAGAGGTGAAACATGTTTTTTACTTTTTTTAGACTTTGTACGTACAGGTGTAGACACTACTTCAGGTTTAGCAGTATAGCTATCAGCACTCTGGGTTTCCGGTAAAATTTGTTCGTCATTGCACTCTTCACTGTTAAGACTTCGCTCTTTAGATTCATTAATAACAGTTAATAGTGTTTTGGACTTTTTTTTACGAGGCGCTTCTACATTTCTGGAAGGAGTATGTGCAATATTTTTAGTGCTGATTTTGTTCTCAGTATTGTTGTCAGTTAGCTCAATATTTTCATCCGGTAAACGTTCTTTCCGCTTCCTGCTCTCATTTTTCTCTTCTACAACATCCGCGCTAGCACTAGCTAAAGGTGAAACAAAAGGCGAGGGGCCACTCTTTCGCCAATTCCGCGAAAGACCTAGTCTTCTACATGGTGTCAATAATGACTTACTAATACCACCTGGAGTCTTAGGCGAATTGGTGTCATTAGATTTTAACGCAGTAATATTTTTCATTATAATATTAACAATATATAATAAAAATCCATTAAACTACTTATTAGAAATCGATCAATTATAGGATTTGTTTGTTTTGATATTTAGTCAAACTAAAGAATTCGAGCTGTCAAATAAGAATTCAATGCCAGATTCCCGCCCAATGTGAATGAATGAAATTGAATGACATTAAGAAATAGGAAAAATAATTATAGCTCTTTGAGGAAAAAAAATATTTTATCTATTTCTCTTTATTGTACACCTTTAAGTAGTAAATAGTGCTAAACAAGTTACAAATGTTAAGGTATAACAATCGGTGGTCTTATCACACACGCCGATTTCTTCCAGACAACCTTTGTACGGATATTGGTGTCAATTCTGTTGTATTACTCTCTTGACTATAATTGACTAAATTTTCTTCATACAAAATGTAAACCTTGTTCACTTTGAAACAAGGTCTTATTTCGAATTTAAACAAGTAGGTAACATATGTCGCTATCGAAATAAGCAATTTATTTTTCAGTCAGGTTTTAGTTTAGTCGAGTGTACAATAGAATCGGGACCATTGTCAAATATAATTGAGGGTAGTCTGTGGTGTACTAATAAAAGGTTAAGATATTATATACTTAATACTATATTTACCTATATTAACTATAAACATTTTACTTACATATATTATAGTAGGTAGTTGAGAACGTTATTTAATTTAAAACAAACTACATAGCACAGCATAGATTGATAACTACCAGACCAAAATAGTTTTAGTTAAATAAGTTCCCTTGTAGTTAATAACAGCAACATAGATACATTAACGAAAATAAAAAAAAGTGCTAGTGTCTGTGCGGAAAGAGAACCAGCGTTGCGTTTATGCGAACTAATGATTAGATTTTGACATGGGAACTCTAGTCAAACAACTGTCAAAAGTGTTAATCAAATGTCGAACTTATGTTCATGAAAAATTTTTGAAATTGTCGTGTTTTTTTCTTGAGATTTTATGAATAAATCATGTCGAAAAGTGGAAAAACGCTACAAAGTTCCACAAGGGGCATAATATTCAATATTATTCAGTTTTGCCAACAAGAAAAGCAGCAAAACACCCTATTATTGACTTGCTAAAAGTGACTGAACGTGTGGCTGCTTTAACAGGTATGTTTAACAGTTTTATCGTTAACTAGAATATTATTAAACTTTGTGTGCTATGTAAAATCTCAGACATCTCAAAATATGTATGCTTATATAAATATGTGTTAATCTTATGTACTTATGATAACCAAAATTTTTTTGTACTAAGCTTAATTAATTTTGATACTTTGCATTTTCATTAAACTAAGTGTCATATAGTATCAGGTCTCAGTAGAGATACTGTCTAAAATAAAAAAGAAGGATCCATATATAACGGCGTGTAGTGCACACCAGGAAAAAAACGCAAAGACAGACCAAAAAACTATTGTTCTTGATGATTTTGAAAATTGTGCTATCCGTACTAAAATTCACCAATTTTATACTGTACGGAAAAAGATACCAACTCTGAGGAAGCTGCATCGTGTTGTAAGGCAAGATATCAACTTTTGGGGTGGAGTCAGGTCCAAACCACTGGATTGAATTACGTCAACCACAGATCCTTTCAACCGACCGTCACTATTTCTCCAGAATGGTACGTGAAGCAGTTGAAATACAAAAGCATAAAAATTTCAACCGAGAAGATGGGTACCGCTTGTCAAGATCTTGGAATCCCGTCATCAGCTAATGCTATCATCAGCGAGTACATCTTCGACATCATTCAGGGGACGTCGTAAGCGTAGTGTATCGAAGTACCGACAGTACGAATAAAAATAAAAAATGTGCGTCTTGGGACGCCCGACAGAAGTGATAACTTAAACCTACCGCTGCCGTATGCGTGACAGAAAGGGAAGCCAGACAGACTGGCGCCGTAACGCGTTACGTAACGAATCGGTTTACCCTCCCATAAGAAGTTATCACTTCATAAAGACCAAGTGAATGTAGTTGCTGAAACTTGTACTTCATGGAGGCGTCGCTGAGCTCTCATTAGTCCACTCGTGACCACGATTGATGCAATTCAATCCAAACGTCGGGTAACTATGAGGTATTGTACCTTTTAAATATTATCGTGATTAAGTCCCGAGTTACACATCTGGTATCGAATTACCAGTACTTCTCTTCGTGAGATATTATATTATAGTTTATGCTGGTACCAGGCAAGGATTTGTTGAAAATTGTTTACTTGCTTTTAAAACTAAAAGTATTTCAGTGGATTATCACCATGATATGAATCGTGACAATTTTACCAAATGGGTAAAAGAAAGACTTGCCAAACCTGCATCAACCATCTGTTATTGTGCTAGATAATGCATCCTATCACAGTGTACGCATAAACAAGCCTCCGAATAGCAATGACAAGGAAGACACTTTGAAGAAATGGCTGGAAGATAATGAAATATCATATCCAGATAATGCACTAAAGACTAAACTTCTAAGTTTGGAAAAAAGTTACAAAAAAGAACCAATATATGAAATCGATCAATTGCTTAAGGTACATGGACACACTGTTGTCAGATTACCGCCATACCATTGCGATCTTAATGCGATTGAACTAATATGGAGTGTAGTAAAAAGACATGTGGCAGCAAAAAATGTGAATGTATCAGCTAAAGAATGATTGGAAATTATAAATGAATGCTTCAATAATATTACTGCAGAACACTTGAAAAAAGAATGTGATCATGTTATACATTTCGAACAAAAATATTGGGAACAAGACCTTTTGACAGAAGATATGCAAGAATTTATTATCAATGTAACAAATTCAAGCACATCAGATTCGGAAGAAGATACTTCTTTGGACCTCTCAGCTAGTTCCATAGCTACCTCAATCATAATTTACATTGAGTATTTAGAATCTGACTTTGATTATAATGACTAAAAGTTGATTTTAATTAATAATAAATATGGGTTTATTTATGCAATCATCGTATTATTTAATATAACAAAAATTCGTAGTTTTACCTCAAAAATCGTCATTAGCGTTATAATAGCTGCAGTTAAACGCTTAACTGCAGCTATTATAACGCTAATGACGATTTTTGAGGTAAAACTACGATTTTTTATTAGTAGATATTGACCTCAGCAAAATGTTGATTGATGGCTTTTTGAGTTTTTGCACTTCTTTTAATTACTATGACAACATATTTCAGTGTATGATCACCATGTTATAGGATATATAGATACAGTGATTTTAGTTAAAAGGATAATAAAAGATTAAATTGAATTGGAATTTTCATTTATTGCGACTCAGAGTTGCTTTTAGGCGACGAGATAAGGCAGAAATCTGTGTTAAACGTTTATAGGTTAATCATTGTAAAATTAATATAACTAAGTAGACCAACCTTTGCTTAATTCGATAACCATTTTTTATTTATTTTCAGCTATGATTGAGTGAGCTGTCGGCACGCTCACATCCCGATCTACAATCATGTTTAGGTCTACCCAGGCCTACAGACGGGTGTTTGGATTAGTGTCTAGTCACCTACGATGGAACAGTAACAAACGCTACGGCTCAAACGTAAACGGTGTTAAAAAAGTTAGATCTAGCCTGAAAAATGGTAAATGGCAACACTTAAAGGTTTTATTGCCGTTCACTTTACACTTTCCATTCATGAATGCTTTCCAATCATTTCATTCTTCACTCCACTTGCCCGTCTTTCAAAAATATTTCGTGATTTCCATTCAGATTTGCGCAAAGTGAAGAGTGAGGTGTTGTGGGTTCGATACGACTGAACAGAGTTAAAATAAACCGATTCGACAGCGATTAAATAACGACAGGTTGAACAATAATTTCAGAGCGCTGACACGTAAAAATTGTGATTTTGTTAAAATTTTTGTAATTATACACATTACATAATGCCGCTGCTGAAACTAACAACGGGCACTTTCGGACAGCTACGCACTTTTGCGACGTCACCAGCTTTAGGGAAAAGGCTGAAGACCTTTGCGGTATACCGCTGGAATCCTGACGAGCCAGATAAGAAGCCCTTCACTCAGAACTATGAAGTAGATTTAGATGACTGTGCGCCGATGGTTCTTGACGCATTATTAAAAATTAAAAACGAGATGGATCCGACCCTGACGTTCAGGCGTTCGTGTCGCGAGGGCGTGTGTGGTTCTTGTGCTATGAACATCGACGGTATCAACACCCTCGCGTGTATCAGCCACATCGATACGAACTGCTCGAAGCCCTCCAAGATTTATCCCTTACCGCATATGTACGTTGTTAAGGATCTTGTGCCTGATCTCTCGAATTTCTATCGTCAATATCAGTCTATAGAACCGTGGCTACAGCGCGACAAGGAGGCTGCTAAAGGTAAGGAAACACAGCTTCTTCAGGACGTAGAGGATCGTGCTAAACTAGATGGTCTCTACGAATGCGTACTGTGTGCATGCTGCTCAACCAGCTGTCCATCTTACTGGTGGAACGGTGACAAGTACCTCGGCCCTGCAGTCCTCATGCAGGCTTACAGATGGATCATTGACTCTCGTGATGATGCCACTGCTAAGCGTCTCTCTAAACTCAAGGATACATACTCTGTGTACCGTTGTCACACCATCATGAATTGCACACGAACATGCCCTAAGGGCTTGAACCCTGGCCGTGCTATTGCCCAAATCAAAACATTGCTATCTGGTCTTGTGAAAAAGCAGCCTCCAATCATGGACCCCTCCGGTCTTGAGAAGCAATCTGCACATAACTAGGTATATTTAACCTTCATGTTAGTAGAAAATCCAGATTAGTTTAATCCAACAATTAGTTTGTACTTGTGTAGGTTCAATCGCATGTGTATATATTATACTGCCTTAGAAATATTACCACTTATATAAAACTGTAAGTAATGTCAGATTTGTAATACTCACAATATACTAAAGAAATAGAATCGGGCAGTATTTGAATAAATGCAAGCAGCTAAAAGATATATTTTTTAAAGGGCAGCAGGAACTGCTCAACATCCTGTTAAAATTTTTTAAATGTTCTTGAAATGTTATTTAAAGCCAGACAATTTGGTTGAATTTTTAGTACAACCTTCAGCATTTTGGAACATTTTTGTACAATTCACTCTCTTAAGAATATGAGGCAGGCCCTGAAATAAATCTTTTAGTATATAAAAGTAACAACTCGTCAAATTCTTAGGGTGTAAATTGTTCTAAGGTTAATAACGATTATATGTAAATTTTTGTGTCAAGATAAAAATCTACGACAAAATGTAATGTTAATAAAATATCTAATCTCTTTGATTTAATTATTTGGAATTTGCATCGGCCAAAACTGACAACATTAGAAAGATACCATGGACATACATTTTACTTTTGGAATACCAATTTGAAATAAAATTACAGATTTCTTAAATTCTAAACTGTTACATGTTTATTTAATTATCGAAACTGACAATAGTAAATCTCCAATGCTGCAATGACAGTGGGACAAGGTTAATTACTTGACCTTATATCTGGTGCAAAATGACATCTTCAAGTAATTATTTAGTATGAAATTATTGAAGTATTATAAAGAAAGTATTTTGCGTATGAATGGAACAACATTCTAGTTATTGCACCTCATATGTTATATTTATTATTCATTAAATATGGACTTTCATATTACAGTTGTTAAATAAATAATAATATAAATATTAGTGTTTTATTTGAAAATGATAACCTGATAGATTTTTGTCTGATGTTTTGTTGTTTCACTTTTAATAAAAATATTTGTGATTATTTTCATTCCACCTTATATTGATGATCTGATGTATTGTACTCAGAATGATGTATTGTATTACTACTGAATGTTCTTTGCAGAAACATTTCACGACAGTAGCTACCAAAGCTAATGTCGTCAGACAGAAAAAATGCTAATTGTTTGTTGTTACAACAAAATTAAGATTGCCATCGAACACAATCAAACTAGAGGATATTCCTCTAAAGACGATATCATTTTATCATTAGGTACTTACTTAATTTTTTTTCAGAAGTAGAAAAACTCCATACTGCAAAACAACTGCATGCTTAATGTGATGTATGAAATATCCATACTAACTTTTAAACTTTCGCGATCCATGATATAATAAAATTATGTATTTAAACGGAAATTACCGCGATCACGAAAAGGTATTACATACCTCTGAGTTGCCTGACGTTTCGACCAGGTTACACTGGCACTTCAGAGGTATGTAATACCTTTTCGTGATCGCGTCAATTCCCGTTTAAATACATAATTATGACATATCCGTTATAATGGAAACGGTGGCATTAAATTAGACAATGCTAATGGAAGAACAAACTTGAAATAAATTGAGTTTCTTATAAACGGTTTGGTCATGTATATATATGCTATCATTTGGTGTTGGGTTGGAACCCCGGAATGGAAAGTTGTTTTTGGAATTTCCTCTTAGGAAATTTCTCTATACATACGTACAAATCAGTACGACATAAGTTTATATCAGTTTGTTTCACTAAATCGCCCTCGCGTCGCAGTCGCCTTAGCAGTGTGGCCGCGGCCTAACTCTTAGCTCCCTCTCTCGTCGTCTTTTACTAGGATCAAAAATTTAAATAGCATTAATGTATATTATAAATATCT
This sequence comes from Euplagia quadripunctaria, assembly GCA_963859945.1. Classification (NCBI taxonomy): domain Eukaryota; kingdom Metazoa; phylum Arthropoda; class Insecta; order Lepidoptera; family Erebidae; genus Euplagia; species Euplagia quadripunctaria. The sequence goes on along the minus strand of OY982582.1, from coordinate 15,448,663 downwards.
ATCTACCTCTTCGGGCATTTAAAAGTGTGAGGATATAAAACGGCCATAACATAGATACTTTGAATCGTACAATAACACTTAATGGTTCTGAAAGAACTATAATTATGTTAAGACAAACACATTCATTGTATTTCACACGAAAGTGAAATATTTACAAACACTTAACTGCCAATTAGGTATGTGTAATGTACCCACTACCGTAAGCACAGTAATATTATCTATACAGTATTCTATTTTCATACAAACCGTTAGAAAGTGAGTGATACCTACGCGTGTCGAGGTCAATATAATACAACTCTGTCAGGAAAGTACCCGGGAAAAGGTCAAAAAAACAAAAAGTTAACTATTCTTCGAAATTTACTGCATCGCCTTCAAAGTAGGCCCCTTCAGAAATCATACACTTACGCCTACGAATAATCCAGTTATCAAAACATTTTTTAAATTCATTTTCCGGTATCGACTTTAGTTCTCGCGATATCTATCGATTGATATCTTCTATCGACTGAAAACCTACCTGAATGTGGTAATTTGAGTTTTGGAAAGAGAAAAAAGTCGGCCGGAGCCATATCTGGTGAATACGGTGGTTGTTCGATGGTATTTGTTGAGTTTCTGATCAAAAATTCGTTCACAATGATGGCCTTGTGCGAAGGCGCGTGGTCGTAGTGTAATATCCAAGAATTTTCTTTCCACAAATTTGGCCTTTTTCGACGAATTTGCTCTCTCAAACGCCGCATAACGCTCAAATAATATTCTAATTATTTACAGTCTGATCTGGCAAGAATTCCGAGTGCACAAGTGCACAACACCTCGATAGTCAAAGAAAACAGTCAACATGACCTTGACTTTTGATCAACTTTGTCGTGGTTTTTTCTGTTTCGGTTAAGTTGGAAGTCGCCAAGTCACAATACTGGATAGATAATATTACCGTGCTGTAACTGTTTGCTTCCATATAGGTACCTACACATTTTGCGTAGGTATAAAAATATTAATGAAATTGGAGGCAAGCCAGACGCCATTTAATTATGCTTGGATTAGTTGGATTATTCTAAGTTGTACCTACCTTATAATTTGTATTTATTGAAAATAACATACTTTCAACGCATGTGCATTTAGAAATTATTTAAAACCAGTTTTTCGACATCATTCCATTTATATTAGTAAAACTTTTTGACGCGAGGTTGATGTTGAAATAATGCCAAGACTCCACGAGTGACTTAGTTAAACCAAGATTACTGTAAGTAGGTATACCAAAAGGCAGGACAGGACTAATGATTTACGTGAACGGTTCTGGTATCATAAGCTCAAAGCACTGGTACTATTATGTATTCTGTGCTCAAAGAAAAGGGTTTATGCAAGCTGTAAATGGATTGCCTAAATATTTATATCTTCGTATATTTAAACGTTTGTTATTAAATATAATCGGCTATAAATACCTATCGGCCTGTAAAATTACTGTTTTGCAGGTTTCTCTAACCATATAATTATGTAAATAAGTATATCAACTCTGTGCTTCTAACACAAGCTGACTGGTACCTACTAACAACAAATATTACCGAGCGACGCGACGACGCATCATTGAGGAGGCAAGGACGTTCATCATCTGCCTACCCTTGTCCCAATATTATTTGAGGTCGGCGCTCGGTCGGGTACTCTATAATTTGTCATTTCACTGCTTTCTCCCTTTCTAGCCATATCTTCTTTCACAAAGTCTATCCATATTTTCTTTAATCGTCCTCCTATCTTGCACCCGTCAATTTAACTTCTATACATAAAACTCTCTTTACCACATTTTGCTCAGCCCTCCGTACCACATGTCCGTACCACGATAACCTATTGCTCCTCAACTTTTCATCCAAAGGCACTACTTTCAGACTTTCTTTAATATATTCTTTTCTCTACTGGTCCATCCTAGTCACACCACACATCCATCTCAAAATCCGCATGAGGGACTCTCTCATCCGTTCTCTTGAATCTGTGGGCCAACTTTTAGATCCGTAAATGATAGCAGGTTTGAAGATCGTCTTACAAAGGAACAATGACTTGTTGAATGTATAACTAGACAAATTGTCAACAATTATTTTAGTACAACTCTTATTTTAAAACTTCTTTATTATGAGTAAGGTACGCCTACTTGTAAGTACCTTTAAGTGATCACGGGCGTGCTCGGGGGCGGCAGGGAAGGGCAACTAAACTGAGATTTATTTCCAACTTACCAACACATCTAATAAGCATACAAGTTGTGAAAGTTTAAATGCCTTAGATAATATTATCAATAAGTACTGATTGCGATGCAGCACAGACACAGAAGAACAAGCAAAAATACACTATAATAACAAACTTCTTTGCTAGCTAAGCTAACAAGATGAGGGGTCTTTTATGAGGAAAAAGGAATCATAAAATAGATATCACTGTCTGGTTTTCTTCAAACAAAATGTTTGCCTCCAATGACGTACCTATTGTCAATCGTGCGAATCAGTTAATTACCTATAATTGAGGCATCCTGAAACTGCTAGAGATACCTACATAGTTATTAGATACCTAGATTTATAATCATTTTACCATTAGTTTACTGGGATCTTTTAAACTCTAAAGTTTGTTTGAGTGTTGTGAATTACATTTATGAATGATTGAAATCCTCTCCACTAGTAAATATCTTCATGAAACTTGTGACGTTCTTTCTAATGTCTGGGTAACAGCTATTAATTATGAAATTATTCTTTTTTATACAGCCAAGCTAACAAACAAGACCAACGGTGACTAGGTACTGGTGATGATGATCAGTTACTAGTACGTAATCTACCTTTATCTTTGTTTGACTTCTTTAGATTTCAGATCGCGTGTGTTGTACCTAATGCTGGTGTGACGGAAGGAGGGTGTTATGTCCCTCCAACCGACCAGGCTAAGTGATCAACGCAACGGTTGATTTGGAAAGTTGTATATATAGCATGCAAAATCAGTAGTTACTACGGATAACTACGTAGTAACTTAGCTTGTCTTCGTTAGATGATGTTGAAGTACGTTTTTGCTGTATGTGGAGTAGATATAGGTGTTGATTTACCTGCAGAATGTTTACATTTGAAAAGTACTAATTCATAATTTAAATCTATGGCTTAATTTACGGACTCAGTCTGAAATAAACAATTATTATTATTATTAAATGGCCGTATCTTTTGATTGCGTTGACTTAGAAGCTTGATTTTTTAAGAGGTTCGAGGGACCGCAGGCATAAGTAGATACCTATTTGATGTTAATTTTAAGTTGATGCTCCACGGGTTCCTGAGAAAAAGGGTCTTGACAGACAGACATGCAAGCAGATGGCCAACAAAGTGGTCCTTTAAGGGTTAATTTTTTCCTTTTAAGGAATGGAACCCTAAAAAGTACGTACGATTGAATTAACAAGTTTCGAGTGCAGTGTTCGAGTTACATATACGACAGGTCGCTACTCCCTTTGATAATAGGCGCCTGTCAGGCCCAAAAGTAGTCTACCTTATACGAAACACAAAAGTAAAAAGGTATGCATGCAATAGCGATGCAACGCGGAATGCTATACTTTTAGATACAGTTTCAATTACACAAATTTATAACTCATCAGCGTCCATTACATTTAAATTATTTGCCATAAATATGAGAGGCAACAGATTTGGACTTATAATTCAATAAAAATATCTTATTCATAAACAATGACTGCTATGAATCATTGTAAGACTGTCATTCGGTTATTGCCATTAGGTACGTCTGATTACATTATCCAATCAGCTGTTGTTTGCAGTTATGTTGTTTACACTTTAAACTGTAAGAAATAAAGTCGAAAATTACTCGCACTTGTCATTAGTGTCTGCAGGACTGGTTATGAAATATCTTAATTACATACGATGCGTTTGTAGAATTAATTGTAAATTTTTACGGAACAAAAACTCGATTACGAGACGTATTTAGCTCAAATTATGCAAACATTACATCTTACAATTAAGTGGGGCTTGCATATTCAGCCGTAAGTTCTACGGATTCATAAGAAATTATTCTGAATTCCTCTTAGGGGTCGTCCATTAATCACGTGATGTTTTTAGCAACTTTTTAACCCTCCTTGGCCTCCTTCCCCTCTGGTGATACGGTTTTAGACTAACCAAGGTTTAGAAATCGCGCGTTCAACGAAAAACAAACAGGGCAAGCAATATAAAACCGTTTAAAAATAAATACACGTGATAACTACACACTACAAGGGGGAGAGGGCCTTGTGATATTTCGTAAGTTTTACCAAGTCCCGCCTTTCGAGACTTACGTGATTAATGGACGATCCCTTACATTCTGGTACATTTTCTAACAGAAAAATTGAAAGTTTAAAAAACAGTTGCACAGTTGCTAAAGGTTTATCATTATTGGCCAATTCTACACTCTACACACCGTAGATCGTAACTACTTACTCGAAATGGAAGACTGTCGTTGGAGACCATGACCGCTTCTTTGGGGTACAACATAAGGATCGTGGGTACAAACCCTAGGGTTAACATTAGTTTAAATTAGTGTAATAGTTAATCCTTTTTTGACATGAGGCAATCATACGTCGTCATCTCACTGAGGCTAACGACAAGATTAACAGACACGACGTTCCATTACAGAGTGTTATTGCCAGAGCCTCAGATGTAACTTCGAAAATTCCTGTGAACTCTGGCGAACAGGCGATCGCGTCGAAGAATGTAGGAGGAATTGTCACGCTGCCGCGCCGCGCCGCCCGCGCCATCTCAAGGCTGCTTCTTTTAGGGCAAGCCTTAAAAACCTTTCCTTCGTAAAAGATCAGTAGTTAAGTCGCCTTGGCCTAACATATCCATGTAGGTGACATAACGGCTATCGCCCGCATATCATATGTAGACGGATCAAGATCTGTTGGGGTTCCCAGAGATTTAAATTACACCTGTGTAGCAGTGGCGTAACTATATACCATCTGAGGCCCGTGGCTAATTCATCGGATGGGGCACAAGTTCACTCTTGGTGCCTCTTATGCGCGAGGGACCCCTAGGGCTATGGGCCCGTGGCATTTTGCCCGCTCTGCCACCCTATTGTTACGCCACTGCGGTGCAGCTGTGTCCTCGGAAATGGGATCGCATGTGGTTTTAGTCTGTACGATTCCGACATACCAACTTCACTGTTAGAAGAACTTGGTTACGAGTAGGACTCGGAATTTTCCACCTTGATGGAATCATAGACATTGAACTCTCAACGCTGGATATAAGATAACTTAAGATAAGCAGACAGTTAGTCTCTGTTACCATAGGAATAATTAACCTATCCAAGATAAAAATAATTAAGTAAGCAGTTACGTTTCTCAGTTAGCTTCCTAAACGATAACCTCTGCCCAATTAATTTTAAAACACTGATATTTTTTTATTACAAGATGACACACCTCTTGATCTAAAATTAGAATGTGTATAACTATCGACTCATAAAGATAAATTTTTGTCACACAAAATGTGACAAGGTTATGAATGAGTAAAAATAGTGAAATAAAATTACACAAGTTATGGGTATCTACGCGAAATTTTGGATTTTTGGACAATTTTGGACATCTTTCAATTGCACTGAAAGTTTAAATTTACTATGTGTTGTTACAATAAAAACTTTCGTGAGTGGTATTCATGTTTATTAAAAAGTATACGGTTTTAGTCACGTTGTGTGACGCCTGACCCTGTCACGGCTGGACGCTTCACTCCTTGAAAAAGGGCCCCCGTCGGGTCTGAAATTAGTCGGGCATCCCTGAAATACAAACGTGAGTAAAACCGTATACTTTTTAATAAACATACTATGTGTTGTATTTTATTTATACTTAGGTACGTGCCTACTTTGCTATAATGTGGCTTAGAACGTCTGTAAGTAGCTTTTAGCAAAATGTAGAGTTGTTGTCGAATAGTTAAGCAAGGCAGTATGTAGTGTAGTAATGTTTTCGAACTATGATTTGAAATGTTTTCCTTGATCTATGCATAGAGGGTTTGTAAACAATGCCATCATCACGGAATTTCCCATCATTTTAAAGAGAGGTGCTTTGACTATATACTGACATGGGCGAACCCAGGGCAGGGCAGCATCCCCCTTGTGAGTTTTGTATTCTTACATAGTATTAAGTTTATTAAAATTATGTTTACGTAAAATTTTTGTTTTGCCCAAATGAACTGACAAAAAAAAATTTGGGCCGAGGTAACATAATTTTGCCCCATAGGCCAAAAGCTGGTTACGCCTCGCCCATGACTACTGATGTTCGTAATGTTTATTTGCACGGTTTGCTTGTAAGAAAAAACAATAATATGCGTATGACGGTCTACATTTCTCTTAAATGCTCTCGCTTTGTTGGACCGGTAGGCAGAGGTATATTACACGCACACTTCGGTGACAAGATCCGACGCGTTTGTTATTGTGTATCAGGGATGTTGCGAATATTCGCAATTGCGGAGTTTCCACATTGATTTGGACATCGGCATCTGCATAGATGCGAACCTCCAAAAATTCGCATCTGCATCTGCTTCCGTCCGATGTCAAAAATTCTGCATACACAAAATCCCTAGTATGTATTTAGAAATATATAAGTACGTTTATCAGCAGTCTGGTTACCATAGTACAGGCTCTACCTAGTTTGGGATCAGACACAGCCGTGTGTGCCATGTGTCAAGTTATTATTGTTATTCAATATTGTTTAAGATTTACGTTTTCTGATTTGTTCCGCGTACTGAGAACTTCCTAACAGAACCTACTAAAAGCAGCTTGTCAAGCCCGACCATCTAACTAATCCAAGACGATCAGGAGCGGCCCTAGGGCGGTGCGAGTGGTGCGGCCGCACCGGGCGCCGACATGCGGGGGGCCCCGAAATCAATAGAGCGGGGGCGCAACAAAAAAAAACATTGTAATTACATTTTGATTCACATTTTTATCTTTAAAACAAAAGGTCATCCAATTCGTTTTACGGCGAACAATATTTTTTATGAAGATAAAAAAGAAAGTTATCAAATTCTTTTTACGGCGAACAACATAGGAAAACTGAGGTTAACAATTTATAGGGGCGCCAGTTTGGGGTCTCGCACCACCTAAAAATGTAGCTAGGGCGCTACTGAAGACGATCAAACATACGACCACACGCAAATACATATAAGAAAAGAAGAGCCAACTTGTGCGAAAACGACGCAGTATAGACGACGTATATATATACATTAAATAAATCTAATTTATCGTTCTTGTACCTAGCGTAGGCGTAAACTATAAGTCGTGAGAACATACGATCTATTGTTTGAATTGACACAAGAGGCATAAGCAACCATTCATGCGGTCTTATACAATAACATGTTTATAAAACGAGTGTGAATGTTGTAACTAAGGTAGCTCATAATAGAATTTATACTTTATGGTGGTACATAAGTACAAGGCTTGTCCATGGATAAGATTTGCCATGTATAGCGATTACCTGGTAAGTGATTTCCATGCAAGCATGCAGTACCAGTGTGGCGACTTCCTATCGACCTAAATTAAAAATAAATTTGGTAACAAGCAAGCTCTCACAACACAAGTAGAAGAAAAATTCTGAAAGTCGTTAATTTGTTATTATATTATCACGCTCAAATATTTTTTTGTGATAAGAAACTAATATTTTGCGGTTTGAAAGTTAACGGTATGGGAGCGTATTTTTAGAACTGTAAAGTTTATCTTTGGGAATAAACGTGCTAAAATCTTCGAGAATTGATACCCGATCTCGAATCCCTCAGCGCGTGAGTCAGACTCGCACTTGTCCGGTTTTTTTTTTAATACTATGAACAACACACGTGCATAAGTTATCTATTATTTTAAAATAATGTAATTTTTACAGCACATCCAAGGAGTTGTAAATAGAGTCGTAGTCTCCATCGGGCAGTTTGCTTGTTAGCCTACTTGGTGGTAAAAAAATAGAACATATGTTTGTGGTTTTGACGAAAGCCTTCCGAGACTAATTACGTTGGAAAATTAATTTGACGTTTCGCATGTTCTCAATTTAGATAAGTACGTCTTATTTCTTAAATCAAATCAAACATTTATTATTATGATAAGATATCTAATTTTATAGCACATATTAAGTACTTGGCTTTGCACTTTAAAATGTTAGTTATCTTCATCCAAAAGAATGTCAATGGATCACTTGAAATTTTTATCTATAAAAATAAAATGCATCGAAAAAAAAGCAAACATTGTTTTGTATGAACTGTGGAGCTTCCTTTATGTCAATTTGCGACGCGAGGTTTGCGGGCGGCGGGGGGAGTTGCTCCCTCCCTTCACCTCAGGCCCCGACTGCATTCACCTCACGCGTATACTGTAGGTACATCTATGAACTATATAACATACATTCTAAAGCTGTTTCTAATGCTCCAGTTATACATAGATTAGAGCAAGTTACAAATATGTAGTACCTACCTACTACGTTCCCTATTCTCAACTGTCAATTACATAATGATCAAATCAATACAGAACAAGCAATGTAAATACTACTTGTCATTTACTCTAATCAAACATATTTGTATATAAGTACATACTTTCCTTACTTAAATCTGGAGGTTGTCTGTAAGTAATCGCGAATGGCGATAAGATAACGACCCCCGTTTGTGCAATTTCACGTCAGAAGTGAAAACACACACGTCTGTATATATTGTATATAATGTATCTGAGGGGGCGGTCAAGCGAGTTCGGTGCTTTTTCCCCATATACTAAAAGTGCCCAACGTGCCTAGAAGTTTTCACTTCAAAAACTGTCAGCCGCCCTATACTGGATGTCAGAACTGAAAACATAGCTTAGTATATAGGTAATATTTACATACAGGGTGTACGAAGACGAAGACAAGACACCTTTGATGATAGGTCAGAAAAAAAATCGATTCCGAAGTAGGTACCTTATTGGTTTAATACGTTCAATATAGAAGGTCATCGATATGTACGAATCTGTCGCTTTTTGTAGTCATTCGAATTTGGTCAGATAACCAGCCGTTTTAAAATGTTTTGGTTTATATCTACTTACTAGCAACTCGCCCCGTCTTGGCACGGTTTTTCAAATTATACACCTAAACCTTCCTCATGAATCACTCTATCTATTAGTGAAAACCGCATGAAAATCCGTTCCGCATGTATGTACACTTTTGAAACTTTTCATGGTTATCGTAAGCGTCAAGAAGGACCGAATTCGGTTTTGAGCGAGCTTATACGTTTTCTCATTTAGGCGCTGCGATATTTTTTTGGTTTTAAAAAAAGCGCGATTACTTGAAAATTATGAATACTTTCTTAAATCTTATTGTCACAAATAAAGAGCTACTCGTGTATGTTTATTCTACAGGCGCACATACAATGGTCTTTGAGATTTACGATTCTGCAAAGCGCTACTCCAGCAGGAAATGCAATATCTCGAAAACCTGAAGACGCACAAATTATATTTTCGGGCTATATTTTTGAACAAATAAAAGCTCTCCGCCCATGCATAATATTTCTGTCTCCGATAATTCGTTTAGAATTTTCGTGCTGGAACAACGTTACTCCAGCAGGAATCGTTTTTTTCCGTTTTTTCCTAAAACGAAACCTGCACACGTTTTTTATGCGGCGCACATTCACAGCAGATTACGCACGTATTTTACGTTCCACTCATATCACTCTAGGAGCCACTTTTCTGCTGGAGTAACGCACACCATGCCATGTTGTGGTCTGCTGAGTTGCTTGAAATCTTCGAAGCGGTTATAAGTGTAAATAAAAACCTTTGATTTGAATAAATTATTTAATATAATTATAACAACATATTCATAACTTCGCGACATTTTGCCACCAGATAAAAACATACAGAAATTAAACTATTTACTTACATTGTCAAATTAGAATATATTATTATGATACACCTAACGAAAAAATAAACGATATATACATATTTTTATTCAAGGTAAATAAATTGGCGGGAACGCCATTTTGATTTCAAAAAAGAATCGAGACTCCCGCCATTTTTATAGAAAATTAAAGTCAAATACACATTATCTCAAACACATAAAAATATAGTATTTTAAAATATGAGTATTTATTTTAAATAACAATAGCATATTATTATTAAGTTTCGACTATTATTGGTGTTCTATTATTATTAGTAAAAATCAAGTCCCATTTTCAGTAAGTTATTATTTAGCATTGCAATTGCGACAAATTACTGACTGAAAATGCAATCTTATTTCGACTGCAGATGTTAGAAATTAAAAATAAAGTATTTCAAATTAAATAGGTACCGACTTCAATGCTTCCAACTAATGCTACTGGAATTTTGTTTTCAAATTATGACTATTTATGGTGGTATATACATAACCTTATGTATAAATTAAATATTAAAATTGGTTTCTTAATTGAAATATAGCCGAAACGAAAAAATCCTATATTCGGATATTAGTTAAAATATATCATGAACATTGCACATTCACAATATTTAAAAAAAAAAGTCTTACTTAGATCATTAAATTATTGCTAGCCTGGTATTGGTGGGTACACAACATTCTAGAATGTTTTAAAATATTCTGATTTAATAGTGAACAATACACAACCTATTTTTCATAAAAATGATTTTAGATCATACCTCAGAAACCACATTTGCTTCTTCAAGTATGAGTTTATAGAAACCCAAAAATTCAGTTCTGTTCAGAAATCCATGAGCTAATTTTTGGGATTCTCAGCTGTATTCATAGACGAATAATCTCAGCCGCAAGTAATTTTTTATCAAATCAAACCATTGTCTTTTCCGAGCCCTAATTAAACGAAAAATCATTTCTTAGCAATCCTGGACTACGATAGGACGATTGATTGATTGATAGGTCTATTATAAAGACGATGGTCTTTCTAAATGTACGTGAAAATTTACCCATGGGCCAAATTATTTGATGGAATAATTGTATAACCGATTTATTTTAAAAAATCGTGAAAATTATGCTTTCTAATTGAACTGTATTACGTTTACTGGTTAGGTAGGACGCCTCCCAGCCAGCAGATTGACGACGAGAGGAAGGGTAGCTTGGATGCGAAAAGCGGAGGACCGGGTGCTATGGTGTACACAGAGTACATCACTGAACTCCTTCAATCAAATATACCATAGATACAGGTTCCCTAACAAAAATCCTGTCAAATAGCGGCACCATATGTTACTACATACTTTACGTGCACGCATTATCCACCATTCCAATAATACCTAAATCAGACCATACAATGAATGTCCCTGTAAATATATGTTGTAATAGTTTGATACAAAAAACTTCAATGTATAGCGTCTGTAGTTTATTACTTACCGCCAAATAGCATATTAGACACATGGTACGTGTTACACACGCAAACTCGCGAGAATGAATAGAACAGGTGCGCATTGTTTTTTGTACTTCACTGGAAGCGTCACATCGCCAGCGCGGGCGCGAAGCGTCTGATAGTAAAACTGTGCATACAATTGATTGCAGCACTGTTTAGTTGGTAAATGGCACCAACTCAACCGTCACATTTTGAGCGCCGATCAATCATTTATCTATGATATGTATGATCGAAGATTGAACCCCACGTAACACAAACATTTAGAAAACTGTCCTCCACTTTTAACGTTTTTAATTTATTTTATTATTATCCAATCAACATTAATAGTACATGATTTGACAACGCTAAGGCGTGACGTCATCTCTTCATCATCATCTCTTAGTATTTCGTACAAGAATGTAACCGAAACTTCCGTGTTGACGTTTATTAAAAAGATACTGATTTCACTTGACAGTCATCTACTCCATGGCTCCACATTTTATTCTTATTTCGATTCTTATAATACTTAGTAATATTTAACGACAATAAAATGAAATATTCTGAAGGGAGGGAAACGAAAGTGTGCGCATTTCATTTTGAAAATTATTTCGATGTTCGAATAAGTTCCAATCACACTGCATACCTTTTTATAATAACATAGGGTAAAGTGGGGGAATGCCGATTAGCGGGAAATACCAGTCATTGCGAAATACTAAGTTCCTGAATTATTTCGAGAATGTTACCTGTGCTGTCGTCATGTCATCATCATGTCATCTAGTCTCAACTGGGTGGGTATAACTAATTTACACGTTTGCTTCGCACGCCACCGAGCGCGAATCACCGAAATATGAATCACGCTTTGCCATACTGGCAAAGCGTGATTCATATTTCGCAGTCTTTTGGTGTAAAAAATTTGAATTTTCAATTAAAGGTAAACTTACGCATATTTTTTACATCTGGTTTGGTTTTAATTACCAATTATAAAAATTTGCTGTTCCGGTTAGATTTTTGAAACCTTGCTTAGATTTTTGGTGAAAGTCAAAGGAAACGTTTCTTTTGTTTTGAGGTTATGCCAGTCACTCGAAGCAGGTAATGACAGTCACCGACTGAGGTAATCCTGACCTCATATGAAAATATAGGGCAATATTTACCTCAAGTTAAGAATGATTTTAGAGCCCTTTTGTTTAAATTATGGCATAAAATGTCTTTATTTTGTTATGTAGATGCCGCGGAACAGACCTAGAACAACAACAAAGACAGAATGGGGAAAAGAGGACTTGGAAAAAGCAGTGCGAGCTTGTACGTGATGGGGTTTTTATACGGAAAGCTGCAAAGATATTCGTGATACGCTTCAGTACTTTACAAGAAAGAATCAAGAATCTTCCTATTACTGCATACTGAAAGACATACCGCCTTCTCACCAGAAGAAGAAAAAGGTATGTCTGAGAATATAAAACTTCTGGCCAAATTATTTTCTGGTCTGAGTCCACTGCAGGCTCGACGTGCAACTTATGTTTATGCTGAGAAAGACAATATAAAGCACACATTCAACAGACAGAGATGCTAATAGCTGGGAAAGATTGGCTATACGGTTTTTTAAAAAGAAATCCTTCCGATAACTATCCGTCAAACCGAGGCAGCTAGCATCAATTGCGTGACAGCATTCAACAAAGAGGAGTTCTTTAAAAAATTGGAAAACGTTATGGAAAAGTACCAGTTTGCTGCATCAAGACTATATAACATGGGTGAGACTGGTATCAGCACCGTGCAAGACCTTGGTACAGTCATTGTTGAAAAGAGGCAAAAGAGAGTACGATCAGTCACAAGTTATGAGAGGAGAAAAAATATCACTGTCATATGCGCAGTATCTGCTGCTGGTTCCTACATTCCTCCAATGTTTGCTTTCCAGCGGAAGAGAATGTCACCACTGTTGAGAAAAGATGGTCCAAGTGAAGATATTTAGCACTGCTTCAAAAAGGGCTGGACAAATCAAGATTTATTTGTGATATGACTCAAACATATTTGAGATTGTCTTCGGCTGAGCCAATATTTCTCGTATTAGACAGTCACACCTTCGTGTCTTTGGAAGCATACATATTCTGCCGAGAAAACTTTATTGATGTACTCTCCATTCCACCGCACACCTCTCACAGATTGCATCCATTAGACGTTGCATTTTATGACCCCCTAAAAGCCGCCTTTCGGAGGCAGTGTGGTTTGTTCATGAAAAGCCACGCTTTGCAGAAAATCAGTCCGTATGATGTAGCTTCTATATTCAACAAAGCCTACCGTGACACGGCTACAATTCAGAAAGGAGTTTCTATATTTATGGTGAGTGGAATTACGCACATCAATCCAACCGTTTTTGGAGAGGAAGATTTCTTGGCTTCAGATTATCTATTAGGTTCAAACGACACTGTTACTGTGATGAATGATTCCCTACACCTAACCTTAAAGATAATCAAGATCAAGCAATATTTATCTTTCCACTTGAGGCCAATAATTTCTCAGGGCCAAGCACCCAAGTACAGATTACTCCTGAGGCCAATAATTTGCCAGGAACTAGCGCCCAAGTGCAGATTCCTCCCGAGGCCCATAACTTGTTAGGAACAAGCACCCAAATACAGAACGCTATATTGTCTCCGTTGCCACTTTTGCCAACTCAAGCTAGAAAACGTGCAAATACCAAACAACACTCTGCCATCTTAACAGCAACATCTCTGAAAGCGGATTTAGAAAACAAGGTAAGAAAAAGAAAAGGCAATCTGTCAAAAGATAGCAAGCAGACTGACAAGAAAATTAAAAAAAAATTGACACAAAAATTGTCAATAAAAAGACGAACACCATCACTAAAAAAGGACAGCTTAAGACCGGTAAGAGATTTTTGGCTTCTAAGAAGAAGAAAATTTATCCGGAATCTACCAGGTCAAGCTCAGACTTGTCAGATGAAAACAACCTTGAAAATATATGCGAAGATAATAAGGACGATGACATTTCGCCAGATGACGAGAAAGAAATATGTATTTGCAAAGAATTTGGAAAAAAATTAAATTTGGGCACACAAAGAATGCTCCGGAGTTGATTCTCATGATAAATACGAATGCGATTGAATAACTTTGATTGTTAATTTCTGCAATAAAAACATTTTTTTAGATTTAAAATATTGTTTTATCGAGTCCTTGTGATAATTAGTTTTTTCTCATGCGAAGGCCTATTTATTTTGACTGACTGTTATTACCCTCATGGTGATCGCCATTACCCGCAAAGTGCGGGCATAACAAAATATGTTAAAATTCTTAATCTGGGTTATTTATGACATAGTAAATTTAAAATATACTAAATTAAACTATATGAATATATTATTACATTTGTGCAAAGTTCATTAATTAAAGAATTATATTGTTTTTCGTCATTCCCTCACCTTACCCTAATATTGTATACATACATAAATATCTGTGACCCGCAGCTTTAAGTCGCGTTCATGTTCACAACTCCAATCCCAAGAGTCGCAACGTGATGTTATATTTCTATAACCTACCTTATTGATTAAACAAACAAATAATTTCATCCGTATAATATTATTTTAGAATAATTTAAATGAATCTCTGTTTTAACATCAATTTTCATGAATTGCGTATTTAAGTAGTCATTTTTAGACCTTCTCTTAAACGCTAAGGGAACCAGGCCGCCCACACTCCGAGGGTAAGGTTGCCTGCTGAATGAATGCTAAGGTCAACTTGGATTCCCATCAATAGGAATCCGCGACGGAACACCATTGATATTATTCAATTTTATTTCGATAAGCCGCTTCGCCAATAGAACTGATGATGCGACCCAAATCTTAATCTCGAAGAAATATAGACCATTCTAATTTTTAAAATCATTAGCTTCTTGCTTCATAAAGCTATCATTGAATATTATTTTAACCTTTGACAACTCTTTGAAATAACTGATAGGAACATTTGAGCACACTTGCCTAAATTAAAAAGATACCAAATCTTAACATCGAAATCATTGACATAATCCTCAACTTTACATCGCAACACTGGCAAGCTTAGTAGTAATTTTTTTAAATTTTTTCCTGTCTATTTGCAAAACATACTTCAGCGCCATCTAGTAAAGGTAACCCGAATTACGTAGGAGCTACTGATCCTGCATTGCGCAACGAAAGTTCTCACAGTTAGTACATTCACAACTTTCCAACAACCACTGTTGGATCGTGGCCCGTCCGACATCACATAGCCTGGTCGGAGGCTCCTCCATTTGTGTTGGAGGGAGATGACAACCGTGCCAAGGTTATTTGCTGTTTCATGTCCAGCCATTGAACAAGGAACATACTATGTGTGAGAGAGAGAGAGAGAAATATGATATATCATAGCTCTGTACTTACTCATAAATCTTTGTAACCACAGAATAGCAATAGATCATTGTGAATGTTTTACAACTCAATAGGTTATTGTAGAGATAAGCTTCAATTGTTTTCATGTACAATAATTATATTTAGCCCATTAGTAGTTACGAGACAATTTACTACTTTGTAATTGTATCATTAAAACTAAATGGTTTTAAATTAATACTTTGTACCATAGACAATGGTAAAATACGGACAAACTCGTTCATCATTCGTTTCATTCATGATGCAACATAACAATATTTTTTATCTATGATTTAGAAGTCACCTACCCTTAATTTTGGGATTATCTTCTTAACTGATATTATTTCTTCTAGATAGATAATGTAGCTTCGGTTTGTATAAATCTGATGTGTCATATCTTTGCACTTTGTTTCTCGGGGCGGATTTCATCTTCCCGTTAGGCGTTTGGGGAGTGGCCGGTGTGTTCTGCTCGTAATTTTCTACTGATTTATCGCTGGATGGACTGTTTGGTAGATCTGTAAATAAAATAAGGTATTTTAAAGTAAACTTTTTAACAACACTGCTAAAATTGGTTAAAATTTAATAAGAATTTGAGTAAAAATCGCTCATATATATGTTTAAAGGGCGATATAAATTCTTCAGTACGACTTTCAAAATTTGTTTTACATATTACCAAATTTATTTTTTTAGAAAATTTGTCTGAAATCAGAGTTGCATAATTTTTAGTGGCTTTTACAAGCCATAGTAGATGTTTCCAGACTTTTGTAAACGGTTTTTCTGATTTTGTAAACACTTTTAAAGATGTTTGTTAACCAAAAGAGTATAACTAAAAACTCGCGACACTCAGTTTTAACTACTTTAAGCCCCGCCTTTCATTACGGGACATGGATCTTGCCACCTATCACGTGACGTTGCATGCGATCTCGCCCAACGTTGCCTGCGACATCTACCGGTAGCGGTACGTCAAAAAAAAGATCTTCTGCGAGCGTCGACCCGCCCGACTTTCGTGTCACTCAATAGTCGCCCGACAGCGTTTGATTGATGAGGACGCGTTTTGCTTTGTGTTCCGCGAAATTGCAGTCTTATCATGTGAAAGTCGGGCGAAGTCTCCGCAATATGTCCCCTATTGAATACATGGTCTTACTGCAGTCGAGTGTAATAAGAAATAGGAGTTCCTGGTTTTGTCCGATAGATGGCGTAACTTACATACTAGCTACCGCCTGTCATCCACAGACAGACTTTTGTAGGCAACAACAACTTAATCCTAATTGCGTCCTATTAAAATAAGGGTTGAGATCCAGATCAAAACATTTTTGTCAGTCATACTCAATGAATGAAAATTGCTCTAGAATTTTACAAATTGTAACATTTTCCTTAACTTCAATTGTTACCATCATTAAGAGAAGAGGAGATGGAAAATATCATAAATAAAAAGAAAATACCCAATAATAAAAGTTCAGAGTAAACTTAAAAAAGCTGTACAGCAGATACATATTACGTGTTTCTAAAAGACTCGTAGTATTAATGCTAATATTTATTTAAAAACCAGTCATTCAAAAATACTAATTATCTGACCTAATATAGTCAATTCCTTTTTATCTTTTTTGTTTTATTTAGAACGATATCTAGTATTAAGTTAGTATTCATCTAATATGGTAGGAAATGTATACCCCTATCTGGTCTGTAGTCGGAAATAAATAGTTTTGACGACTATACCGCATTTTTGGCAGCAGTCGTCTATGAGTTTAATATATTATATACAACTTAAACAGACTCACTAGTTTTCTTAGGCCTCGACAGACCGACCCGTCTCGCTCTGCCCAAGTATTTCGACCTCTGTGGGTGTGAAACCCTGTTGTTGTTCGATAGTTCTTCAGTTTCTGAAATGTTTTTGGTATAAATTGTTTATTATTGGGCACTTGGTGGTATTCGCTAGTTAGCTAATCGCTGTTCACAATGCATAGCTTATATTATCAATATATATACATATATGTATAGTGAAATAAAGTTTAAAAGTACAAGTAACTAATACAAAGTATTTCTGACATTATTGAATGTTTTTGTTTCAACGTAATAATAGTTGCATGACATTTTTCGAAAATTTCGGGTATCCGTCTTTGCCGCTGCTAATAAATAAATAATAATATAATACTACAGGAGAAATGAGTAGTTTTTGAGGTTATATTCGGCTATGTTCGAGAGGGATACTGAGGGAGGAGGAGGGAGAGATACTGAACACATTGTTCAGCACCTGGTTTACACGCGTGCAGACCGAAGACCGTGTATTACTGCCATTGGAGAATGTTAAAAAAAAATCACAAAATAAGACAAAACTTATGCAGCGCCCAAGTATAATTTTTTGGTGATTTAACCATACATTTACTACTTATGTAGTAAGAAATAGTAAGATCAAGTAACATGTGTTTTCAAGACAGAGTTGTCATAATCGCAATTATTTTTTTGCCATTTTTAATCAAACTCAAATTCAATATCTTTATTTCATAAAATTGATCATCAATTATTCGAAATCGTCGATTTAATAAATAATTATTATAATTAGAAATTATAGATCAACACAGAGTCACCGCAGCAATGGTTTGCTTTGTCAAATGTAAAACTATAAAAAAAAACAAAAATGGACAACACAAAACCGCCTGTCTCGATCTATAACCGCCCGTTTCCAAATGGTTGAGCTTTGTGAGAAGAAATCGGGCAAACAAACTCACGGCCACTCTTTAAAAAAAAACCAGACAGTTTTAACCTCTAAATCTTTTTAAGATACAAAATGACATTTTTAAGTTAAAATGTTTTAAACTTGCCGGATCCAAAACTTGAATGTTTTGAAACTTGGGCACTCTTGCCAGTATTTTAATCATTACATTTGGATTAACAATTCGCAATCGCAACAATCAAGTATAAATACAAAATTTACCTTCAGTTGTTGATGAGATTTGATCCGAATCACTAAGCTTCCTAATCTTAGTCAAAACATGCCTATTATTGTTGACAGTACTCTCAACTTCAACCAACTTCCTCTTCAAAGTTAGGTTACTTTCTATGCTTGAATCCGTACAATAATCTATAGTAGGATTGTCACTTTCGACTACACTGCCAAGTATAATCTCCATAACTTCTTGCCGAGATGTCTTGTTCACCATCTCTTCTAATTTAGCATCATAATCACTTGATAGCTCGAAAGAACATTCAGATTTGACAGGACTGAACACTGGTGATGGTGATTTGGAATGATAACTGTTATGTGTGGGTGATGTGGAGGCATAGTTACTTTCTAAGGGTAATGTTATTTCCGATGCAAGATTCACATTTTTCACTACACTTTTTGCAGTTTTCGGCAGTTTTAAATGTCCGTTTTTGTAATAGTTCACTATTTCGTAATCACCAAAAGTTGAGAAAACCTCTTTTACTATGTTCTCTTCATAAGTGTCACAGTTAAGTAAGTAAACTTTCCTTGAAGATATTTTTTCAGTGAAAGTTTTTAAGAAATCACTGTACTGATTTCTTTTACGTTCCGCTTCACATTTCTCATCTTCGGCGAAATATTTTAACGAGTCATCTTCAAGATTTAGGTTATTCCCGTCAGTAATATTAGGTGATTTACTATCCACTTCAAGTTTGGGTTCTATTTCATGATGTTCTGGTAATATGACATCGTGTTCAGTTTTTATAGATTCTTCGATAACAGGTTCGTCAGTTTCCGACAACTCTTCAGTAATGATAGTAACTTCAAAATACTCTGTCCTATTATTACTCTCTTCTGGTAAATTATCAGATTTTGCTTCATCTCTTTTCTTTTCAGATGCTTTGCTGATTTCTGATATTTCATCCATCAGTTGAGAGAATGGTTTATTTTCGTTATAAGTTTCATTTTTGTCGGGGCTTAGTGTCATTTCTTCTTCTTCTTCTTTTATAACTGTATTCTCTATAGGTGGGTCAACAACTTCATTAATTATTTCGCTTTTATTTACAGTTACTTCTTGATTCTCTTCTTTTTCTTTGTCTGTTTCTGAATCTACAGGTTCAAGTTCAGTTTTTTCTTGTTCTGTTATATATTCTTGGGCTTCGATATTGTTCACTTCGTTTGTATGATTAATGCAAGCAAATTCAAGCTCGGGGCCAGGGATACTAGAATAAACTTGGCTCAAACTGGGTCTAACATTTGCTTGAAATTCAAGAAGTAAAGCAGCTTCTTGATTCATTCTTTTCTGTTCTTCATCGAGAAACTTTCGCATTTTCATCATGCGTTTCGCTTCCTCCAAATTTGCGGCAAACTTGGGTTTTTTTAACGTCACGTCTGGGACAAATGGTAGCCTAGGAGGGCTGGCTATAGGAACTTCTAAATGGTTTTCCACTCTTATTGGCCTCTGAGAACTTTTAATATCACTAGCTTTATTCATAACTGGTTCTTTGTCACAGGGGCTCACCGAATCACCACTAGTTGAAACATTATCAGATTTAGAACTAGATCCTTTGCTTTCTTTTTTACTGTCAGCAGTTTTAGAGCTGGAATGGTTTTGAGAACCTTTAGATGAAGAACTACCATCGTTAGAATCTCTATCAGTTGACCGTCTTCCGTGATTACCCCTGCCGGATAAACTGTAATGATCATCCGTTTCTTTTTTATCTTTCTTTTTGTCTTTATCATCATGTTTACTCTTACTACTGCTCTTTCTATCTTTATCTTTGTCGGAGCGATGCGAACTCGTTTTAGTATCTTTTTTATCTTTAGTACTTTTGTCGGAACTTCTTTCTGATCTCTCTTTATGACTGGAGGAAGTGCGTTTATCGTCTGAAGATCTTTTGTCACTTTTATCACTTGTCTGCTTCTGGCTTGAACTAGACCCACGATGTGTCTTACTGCTGCTTGCATCTCTGTGGCTTGAGCTTTTATGGCTTGAACTCCTGTGTTTGGATGAGTCTCTGCTATCCTTTTTATCACCTTTATCTCTGGACTTCTCGCTCTCTTTATGACTGCTCTTTGATTTGCTATGGTCGTCTTTAGACTTTTTATCGTGACGGCTACTATCTCTAGAACTGGACTGTTTAGAGTCTGATCTTTTATCTTTACTGCTAGAATATCGATGAGAATCTCTGGATCTGTGAGAACTTTTGTGAGTACTACTGCTTTTCCTTTCATCACTCTTTTTATCTTTTTTATAATCTTCAGAATTGAGATCATTTTGTTCAGCTACCTTTTCCGTGTTATTAGTTTTGCTATTTACATCACTTTCATAGTCGATTTGTAGGTTATGACTATTCGAGCTATCATCGTAAAGAGGGGTATTAAATGTATTTATATTGACTTGATTATTGATACTGAACTGATAGGACATGTTTACTTGCTCATTATTTTCTTTTTTCTCGGTTTTTTCTTGCAAACTATTTTCTGGTGATTTAGCGTCAATAGCAAATCTGAATGTACTCGGCTCTTTTTTGTCATTGCTTTTGCTATCAGAATCATTATCAAATCCTTGTTGCGCGTCACAGGAGTTTTCAATGTTGTAATCCCTGATTGGAGTCAAAGGCGACATATTTCTCCTCAATGAAGAACCGCTACTTGAATCATCATCACTAGGGACTTGTAGAGGTTTAAAGTATGAATCTTTATCTTCTTTAGGAAAATTAGGCAACGGAATTTCATCTGGATGAGGAACTTCGGTGACAGCTTGTTCAATTTTATCTAATTCAAACTTCGGTGGACTGTTTTCTGGTGGTGGGATATTCTCCAACTTGATTTCATCACGGGGCAAGAGTTTGGTTTTTTCTTCACTGCTTTCAGAATCAATTACCAATGTATTCATGGCCGGCAACTGCAATTCTTCCTTAACCGTTTCAGTTTCATCCTCTTTCTTATCAACAAATTTATCTTCTGCTTTTACTTCTTTAGTGTCATCCATATCCATCTTATTATCTTCTGCGTTGTCTACATCCATGGCATCTGCTTTGTCGTCATTGCTTTTGACAGAACCCGGACTAACAGCTTCCAGGTCAGTTGGCAAAAGGTCATCTGTGCTGATCTTTCCGTTGGAGGTTTCTGCTGTAGTTACAGATTTCTTTTTGGATATACCCAAGTAGTTGTAGACAAGATCTTCTACTTGCGGTATGAAAACTGATGCGACTTTCGGGTTGACTACTTGATCAACGATGCGTTCGACACCCTGTTCCAAATAGTTGCCGCTGAAAAATATAACATCGGAAATGTTATTATTATTTATACAAACAATTTATACGAACTTTGGTGCCATAAATAAATTTTAATTTAAGGAATTCTACATATACCGAGAACCAAAGACGTTTTATCAATCCATATTATAAAACAAAGTCCCCCGCGGCGTCTGTCTGTCTGTTCGTGATAAACTTAAAAAATACTTAACGGATTTTCATGGGGTTTTCATAGAGCGCTTCATGCGGAAGGTTTAGGTATATAATTTGTTAAGGTTTTGTGTAAATTGGTAAATGATAAATTGATTGAAATATGATGATAATTGTTGAAGATGTCTCTGTTGCTACCCGTGCGAAGCCGGGGCAGGTTGATAATGTGTAAATAAAAATAGTTATTTGCACTTTAACAGTGGCACGCTAAAACTGAGCAACTACTTGAGAAAGAATTTTTGATCTGTTACTAATTATTTAATGAATTACAGGCGAATTTCGACCTCTTGGCGACTACCAGTTATTATAAAGAAGCACCACTTACTCCAATATGTGTTTTCTGAGCTTCTCGCGAAGTTGGTTCTTATTAAGGTCAGGTTTCCAGCACTGACGAGAGAGGAATGAAGACACAGAGTTCTCCACGCGCTGGCGAAGGTTTTGATATGCGGGGCGAGTGTCCACATCTGCGATGCATTCCTTACGAAACTAGAAAAAAAATAGATTAAACAATTAATGCGAGATTAACGATATAAGGGACACAAGTGGAGACTAGCTAATAATGCTGAATATGGCGACACCGAGACGGTAGGTCGCTTCATGCCTTAATAAGGGGCCCCCGTCGGGTCCGAAACTAGTCTGGCGTTCCCGTCATCACGTGAGTAAAACTATGAGTGCAATCTGTATGACTATTGAAAATTTAAAAAGAAATAAAACACAACTAGTTGCGCATGCTAGAGGGTAAGACATGTCATTGAAAAAATAGGTTGACAATAGCAAGACAGCAGCAGATACAAGCAGGAGGGACCTCAACCTCAATACCGTAGATAGAAAAAATTGGAGACAGTTGGAGGAGGCCATTGAATTCAAAAGCCATAGACACAGTGAAACTCCACAAATTAACAAATTCTGATTCTAATCTCAATCATTATCTAAAAATTAACCTTATTATATTGTTTCCAGATGCATGTTATGTAAATGGAAGTGTAGTTAAGAATTTAAAGAAATAAGTTGTATACTGTAGCATGCCAACTGGCCTGTTGGTCATGTGACTAGTGGTTTGTGATCCTGACGGCTGAGTTTTGGGTTCGATTCCCACCCAGGACAAATATTTGTGAGATGAGTACAATCATTTGTTGTGTCTGGGTGTAGTTTATCTATAATATGTATGTATTTAGAAATATATATGTATGTTTATCAGCAGTCTGGTTACCATAGTACAGGCTCTGCCTAGTTTGGGATCAGACTGCGTGAGATGTGTCAAGTGTCAAAGTGATGCGTAGAGCGGTCAGGAGACTTTGGCACGCGATTTTAGGTTTTAAAGTAAGTGGCTGTGTGCTTGTTTCCTGTTACCCTAACAGGATAAAAAACTAACCCAAAGAAACTCAAGGTGATGCTAACAGTGTACTTTGATTACTGTGGTGTGAGGTTGTCCCTGAATTTTCTTCTAGAGAAACTCAACAATGTTAAAGAATGGAATGCATAATGAAATATTTTTAAAAAGTGATGAAGGTCATGCTACAATCAGTCTCTTGAAAAGTTTATGGAATAGTGGATGAAACGCTGGTGTTATTGTGTTTTGCTAGCAATGGAGCCCACTTTAGAGGCGATCAGATACTTTGATAAATAAATATTACTAAATTTCCCGATAGAATGTACACAAAATGTTAATAGAGTAGTTGATCGCAGGAACAGTAGTTACTGATGGACAGTATATGTATGCATTACATTGGCACTCCGGTACCCTGGCGACACCAGCCTAAAGAACTACCCCTGCATATAAAGTAAAGAATTGTCTGAATTAAAGAGTTGTTAAAATCTAGGTATATTTTGTCACTGAAACAGAATGCCACTCTGTTTTTTTTTTACTGCTTGACTCTCGATCTGATTGTAAGCAATCGCCATATGCTGGGGATGATATGAGGTTTGCATAGCAATGTAACTTCAATACATGATAATTTACAGTTGATCATGATAATATGTGGTTAAATATAAAATCGCTTATTTCTAACAAGAGAAATATCGAGTTTGTTATAGAAATGCAAATCAGTATAGCACAGCCTACTCTCGCAAATTCTTTTGCTTCTTGGGAGGATGTCTATATAACAAAATCAATAAAAAGGTTCAAGTCTTCTCACTTACAAAATATAATTGTAAAAGAACCATCACAATTGAAACATTAAAAAAGAAATTGAAATTTTCTACATGTCCCATCTTCAATCTTGATACACACGCACACACACACGCACGCATATACACTCATATACACGCACACACACACAATTAACGAAATTCCTAAAATGCAGAGTGAAGAGGCTGGCGATCTGTCACACAGGTCTCCTAGTTCAGACACCAGTCTGGCACACAGGTCTCCTAGTTCAGACACCAGTCTCTTCGTCTCTTCCCTTAGGCTTACTTACTTGAATTTACCGAATGTACAATAACTAGATTAAGTATATACATTACTATAAACATTCTATGTAAGAAAAAATAAACATTATAATTATTATTATTAAAAAAAAAACAAAATTATATTAAACACTTGTATTATTTTTTATCATTTTAGTAATAAACATTTTAAAATTAAATAAATGAATGCATATTTAAATAATTGAATCATTATTACATTTGTTGTTTTATTTTGACGATTTCACACATCCAAGCCAAGTTACATGTCATTTAGCTATTTAGGTATTGTTGGAGATGGTTAATTTTTTTTTACAACAAACTCCAACTCTTAAATGCTTACCATACGTATAAACAGAAGCTACACCAGTTTTGTTAAATTCTCAATCTCCCAGAGTGTACCATGTGGCATTTATAAAGTATTGAAAGTGAAAAAAGTAAATTAATGATTTAGACTTGATATGACTTCAAGATAACACATTTCTAAACAAAAAGGTTCCCATTACTAAATTTTGACTATATTCATATACATCAAGATACATTTCACCCGCGTAAGTCCCGATCCCGTGGGTATATCGGGATAAAAACCTATATGTTAATTCAGGTCTCCAGCTGTCTACATACCAAGTTTCATCGAAATCGGTTCAGTAGTTTTGGCGTGAAAGAGTAACAAACAAACATCCATCGACGACATAATTATTGTATAGGTAGGCACAGGAAAAAATCCTAAGTGTAATCCTAGCTCAATATTATAAATGGGGACTTGAGTTTTTTTGTTTCACATTTACGCCTAATTACGCAACCAATCATCGTGAAATGCTAACTGTAACTTACCTCGTACCGTTTCCAACGGAATAGAAAAATAAGACACAGGCAAAAGCTAATCTATTATAAGTTCATATGTAACTTCTACAATATGTTTACACTTAGGCACTGAAGATGTAAACAAATTGCACTACATGAAACATGTAAACATATTGTTTATGAAATTCCTGAAATGGGTTAATGGTTGATACTCAATTAATGAGCCATTTTATTCTTCACCTTAACATAGTTAAACACAGCTTATAACTTTATAAGGATGTTCAACAAACTACCTATGGATTGGGGTCTAAAAGAGATTATGGAAAACAAGTAGATAAGTGTAAATATTAAAAATAAACTGTTCGATACCTGCATTTTACGATACTCGAACAGCAATAGAGTAACCTGTACTGCTGTTCTCACATATGGTTGGCAAATTTGGGCAGCTAACGAATCCCACACAAAGAAACTTGAAACATGCCAGAACACTATGGAATGGAGCATGTTGGAAAAAAGATTATCTGATACAATTAGAACTACAACTATAATGCAACAAACTATAGAACATTACAATCAGAAAACTCAAATGGAAGTGGGCAGGCCATACAATCAGAGGAAAGAAATAATGGTCAAAAATATTAAATGTTCTTGATCACTTTGGTTGATGAAACAAAAAATTATAGCATGTGGAAATTGGACAACAATAGTGAGTGAAAAATGTAAAGAGTTGGGGGAGTCCTTTGCCTATAAAAGGCCTAAGAAAAAAATATAAATCACAATTTTTTAGTTAGCCTCGCACATGTCCCACTGCTGGGCAAAGACCTCCCCCTACGCTTCCACTCCTCTCGGTTTAAATCACATTACAATATTAAAAATCAATTATTATGAAATAAAAAACTAATATGTACCTATAAGTAAATTAATTTATTTGTTGTAGGTATTTATTCCTTTATAAATATCTACAATAAATAAATTTGTCTGATTAAAGGCCAAAATAAAAAAATATTGATTAAAAGGGTGTTAATATTCTGTGGAAGACTTGTGAATTTTTTTTTCTCCGGTTTCTCTTTATTGGGTTTAGTTATTGTTGATATGTATATATGTTATTACTAGCTGCGCCCCGCGGTTTCACCCGCGTAAGTCCCTTTGTTACAAAAAATGTGATAAATGAAGAACCGCTCGACCGATTTTGTGCCAACTTCACATAAACCATCTACTAAATAGTCCGAGCAAAGCCTAAACATTTGGTTTGGATAGGTGAGCCCGTTCTTGAGTTATAAAATTACAACGAAAATTGGCATTGATTTTTATATATATAGATTGTACTATTAAGTATTATATATCAATCATGATGATCAATCAATGAATTAATTTAAACACAATTTAAAAATTGTTCTGGAATAATTCTACTATTATACTGAAATGTGTCACATATCATTTCGGTGTAAAGATATATATCACTCATTTAGCTCACTTAGCTCAATTGATTCAATTCCTTATCTCACTTGTTTAGCTCAGTTACAAATATCACTCACCTGCATCTCTGCAACTTTTAAATTAAGTTTTCGTATTTTTACGGTTTCCATAAATGTTCTTATCTTAATACATATTAAATTGATTTTCCTTCATACTTTGCAGGCTTATGATTGTCAACCTAGACATTATTATTTAAGCGTAAAGTAAAACAAGGTGTACTCTTAGAAAAATATGCCCAGGTTATTTAAAAATAATTTCTTATGTACAATAATTTTGAAAGATCATAAATAAAAAACAATTTGCAAAATCCTTTTTCATAACATTATTATAATTATAAACAGAGCAAGTCTTTAATTCATAATAAAGCAAATACAGATTTGTTCTTAAATAATAAGTAACTAATATTAAACTTTGCTACAAATGATACAATGTATATTTTTCCCTAGCAACCTACTTACATTGATACAAAATTATTGTGTACTGTACTTTCATTCTCGTGAGCCGCCTATGCAATGCATCTATCACACTCGCACTCATTGGTTAGTAGGTATCTATCACTCGCTCATCCATGAAACAAATAGCCGGAGCATTGGTTTAGCTCACTGAGCTAGTGATTTAGTGAGCTAATGATATATTCGGAGCTAGTGATACATTATGTTGATATTAGTGATATAGACCTTTTAGATTACTAGCTCAGGAGTTACAAAACTCTACTATGTACCTACACAGTTTTGCAATATCTGTCTTTGTCAACAACAATCCCAACATGATGGTAAACAGGTTACACATGCTTATAACCACTTACAAGACACAACTGTAGCCCTCCTCCACTGAATTTATCTAATTCACTTAATTATCTTTACTATTAGTATTTGAGTTTGTTTGATACAATTTCAAGCGTTTACTAGTCAATCAATTATCATGAAGTTTACATATAAATTGTCAGGGGCACAGAGAAGGACATAGAATACTTTTTATACATATCAAAGTTATTGTTCTCACGAGACTGATTGACAAAATCTACTTGAATGCAACTAAAGTCGGCAAAAGCTAATTACTAATAAAAAATACTCTTCTAGTCTATGCTGCTCGAGTTCTACTGTATACCTGTGCTGGTCAAATTTAAAAAGAAATCTGTGTCCCTTATCACCTCAAGCTGTTAGTTACTAAATTTCAATGATTATCATTAATATTTCCTTTTTATTTCATTTGAATTGAAAAAAGTTACTTTCAATATTGTGTGTTTCTAGGCTTGTTATAAATTATTGATTTATACCAAGCACAATCCATCAATATGAACTGTATTCAAATTGATCTCATTTAATGATTAAATCACACATGATTATAACAGCATAAAATTGCCAGATGAGGACATGGAAAAAGCAATAGTTACTGAGAAACGTATCTGAAAATTATTTCACCCATGGCCATTCTAAATTAAAGAAAAATAAATAATGTATGTATATTAAAATGTGATTACAGACGTGCAAGGATACAGACTTAATCAAATGGCGTCTCTGTAGACCTAAAATCCTTAAAAGCCTTACGATAACTTAGGACAATTTTCTTACCTGATCGAATATTCCTTTAGATTTCAACTCGTATACCAGTTGGTCTACGAGACGAGGATCGCCCGGCATGTATTGCAAATGCGCCATATTTAAGACATTTATTGAATAAGAAATTAACAAAATTGATATTTTATCTACGTTGAGATAGACTAGGGATAATATACTATTATGAATTGAAAATAAAATATTTAAAACACAGAAGAAAAGAAATACGACAAACACAGTCAATATTTTAGGGACGTAATAACAGATTTCGATAACTAGGTACATATTATATCGATAAATGCGTTGTTAACCCATTGACAGTCGCATTTAGTAGTCAATTAAAATAAAACACTTTTTAATCCTGTTATCTGGTGATTCAGATTGCCATAACCATGTTGAAAAATAAAATTAATATTGTCTGGAAGAAAATTTAACTTCGGATGGCGGCCTTATACTACATAGTTTATTTTATACATTGTTTCAAGTACTACAGCTGTCGTCAAAGTGTTATTCAGCTATTGCTATTGCGTTTAGTTTAACTTTGCGCCACAAAGTTAAACATCCAGATACAGCGAAATCATACTTTAATTGACAACAACTACGGAGGAATTACTAATCCTGCATCATGCCATTAAAGTTCTCGCGCCGATTAATACAAATACAACTTTACGATCATACCTACTAATCAAGACCCATCTTTTGATCCAATGGGCCGTGATCAGCAGGTATGATCATCTCTCCTGGTCAGAGGATCCTCCCTCTGTGTTGGAGGTACAGGTGTGTTCCTGCACAACTTATTTAAATTTTAAGAAGATGTAAAAGTTTGACGTTTAAGGTTATTGATATTACTTTGAATTTTCTTTTCAAATTCATAATTCTGAAGAAAAACCAGACAAAAATGAAAATGGCCAAACCTTTAAAAAAGAAAATCAAACCCAGGTCAGACCATAGAAGTGTTTTCTTTACAGTCAGTGTGCAAATATATATGTACAACAGGAAATGAATGCCCTTTATGGCCCTAAAAATAAAAATAATCTTTAGACTGGATCGGTGACTTTCGTGAAATTGACATCCTTTATCGATGTAATACATATGTAATATCCCTACCCTACAGATTTAAAAAAAATTTAGACAGGCAATGAAATATGGTCAAACAGCCAAGTAGTTTTACATGACATTGTTTTATTTTTGCTTTTGACAATATATGTATATACATGTGAAATATAAACTTAATTTTCTAATAAAATTAAAGAAAAGCAATAAACAATAGTTTATTTATATTGATCACAGTAAAGAAAAGAAATGTTATTACTTATAAGTTCAATTTCAATCCGTCAGAGTGCGGGTTTATGAAGGGTATATGGTGGTGCCAACGTCGTAGGGTTGATTTCCCTTTAATAGAGGAGAAATAACAGATGTAATGTTTTTTAAAGAGGCCATAGAAAAAACAACTCGTAGATAATGAGGATCATTAACATAACAAAATATTAGATTTCTAAACATAAGAGCGTATGTGCTATAACATTCCTGATCATTTCATTTTTTTAAATGATTCAAATCCAACAAAAAATGATAAAGTTATTAAAGTTTTCTGTTCGGCTATTTCGAAACGCTTGCTCGGAGCTGCGCTTGGTATGATGACGTCACACGTCGCGAATCGCGCCCTCCACTTGTGAAAAACCGCTAGTTTGATCAGTTTGGTTCAGATTATTCACCGTTTAGCTCATGTCGTAGTATGTTAATTATTTAATTTTTACTATAAATTTGATGTTATATTATTAGTATAACAGTATTTATATTGATAGTGGGTATCTAATGATATCTAAATAGGTACGAGTAGGTAGCTACCTATTATGGAGGTCGGTTTTGTATTGATAAAATGAAAAGGTAAGTAAGTCTATACCTACCTACTCCTACTAAGTACCTAAAATAGGTATCTAACTACCTACTTACCCACTTTAACTGCGTGTTCTGAGGATGAGATTTTTCTGGATTATTTAATTCTTTCAAATATTATCTCTAACAAGTGCAAAACACAAACCCAACTGCATGTTTTTCGCAGGAAATAGAAAATGCCTGTTTTGCGTAGCGAGCCCTCAGTTTGAACAAGATAAATCTTTAGCTATACACGAAGTTGACTATGACGAAAACTATTGTTTGACCATTTTAGCCGGATGGGAGGATACAAATAAAACAATATTCAACAGTCAGTAACGGGCGTCGGGCGGCAGGCGCGCTTTCACACATAATCACAGATCGCGTTTATCACATGACAAAATCACCTGCTGCTCAGGGCACCTCTTTTTTTATGGTATAGTGGGCAAACGAGCAGATGGGTCACCTAATGGTAAATGACTATCGCCGCCCATGGGCACCTGTAACTCAAGAGTCCTAAGTGCGTTGCCGCCCTTTAAGGTGGGAGTAGGGGAAGAGGGGGGGCGAGCGGGAAGAGGGGAAGGACGGGAATAGGGGAGAGGGAAGGGTTAGAGTCTCCGGTAACCTCACTCACGCGGCAAAAAGCAATGAAATCATTGCTTCACTGCCGGTTTTCTGTGAGGCCGTGGTATCACTCCGGTCGAGCCGGCCCATACGTGCCGAAGCATGGCTCTCCCACGAACAAATCTCTCTCGAAAAATCCTCTCTGTAACATCGCGGTGGTGGTCTGAGTACAGCCCTCGGCTCGAATATCCT
This sequence comes from Euplagia quadripunctaria, assembly GCA_963859945.1. Classification (NCBI taxonomy): domain Eukaryota; kingdom Metazoa; phylum Arthropoda; class Insecta; order Lepidoptera; family Erebidae; genus Euplagia; species Euplagia quadripunctaria. Next base: position 15,417,680 of record OY982582.1, on the reverse strand, counting down.
TGTGTTCGATTGTTTATTTGAGTAGGTATTAGGCATGAATGAACTAACATCAAAACTATCAGCTAAGCTAATGATAGAAACGATGCACAACACGTAGGTATATTATACTCTATACGGTCAGTGGATCTATTCATGAATTTTAGCTGTTTGACATGCGCAGTGCAGCTTTTTCATACTAAATTGTCTACTGCGCATCGCAACTGCTAACTTTACGAATGATTAGCACTAGATCCGTTGACCATATTTTACCTATTGATATTAGGTAGATACTCTAGCTAGGATACTGTAGGTACTTACGTCAAAATGATCTTCGCAACAGTACCTATAAACCACTTCGGCTTGACAGAGGAGTTTTGTCCTCTCTCCGCATTGCTTTATACCATTATTTTTGTTATTTGTGCATCTTTTGGCACTGCAGTCAGAAAAAACTTATTAGGTGCATCAATGCTTGTATTTTTGCATTTTGGGATAATGCAATACTTATCTGACGGCATTATCACTTTAAAAATAATCTGAAAAATCAGCAATCGTCAGGTCGTTGCACTAACTGCGCTGGACTAAAAGCTTACCAACCTGGCGACTCGAATGCGACCCGCCATTTTTACCGATACACGATGAATAACGTCACAGCCTTCACGGTCTTTCTCGCGATCGTTTTTTAAGTTGGTGCACTAAAATCTCTGTATCTTGGTAATTTTTGATCTGATTAAAAAATTTTAAACACAGTATTTATTGTTTTTTTTTATAGTCATAAATCTGCATACTTAACAAAAAACGTGACTGATCCTCATTATATATACGGATTGTTTTTTGGGCACCACCAATCTTTAAGGATATTTAAATTTTTAGCGGTACTCATTGAATGAACAAAACTTATAAACTCCAAAAAGGGTTCCTAAATGTTGTGTCTCGATTATCTCGAACTCTCGAGTGATATGGGCATAATAGGCAACAAAAATACATCATTTAACATCAACAACAAAAATAACCTCGTAAAATCTATCTACATTGACTTGCCTGTGTTAGGTTGAGCTGGATTAGGTTTTATACATTACAATTTACAAGCCAATGCTACAATGCAAAGAATAAAGTAATGAACGTAATAATATAAAATATTATGTTGGCGAGTTCATGAATTGGTCACACTGGGGGCAGTGTTGTCAAAATTTTAAATTTTGTGTTCGTATTCGTACTGAGTTGAAAATATTTGAAAAAAAAGTGCATATTTATTATGAAACCCAACCCAGCAATAAATGAAGACTATGAGAGAATATGTTCCGGCTTAACCCAAAGAGAAAAACAGGAGGGGCTGGCTGCAGGTAAGCGGAACTTCTACCTAAACTTTCATTGCGTACGTTAGATATTATCCATATATACAGCTATTTAGATAGGTCTTCGATCTCGGAGTGTTTTTGAATTGGTCGCGTAATCGAGTTTTCAGCTGTTTTCTTTAGATAGTTAACCTCCAAATATTTAGCGTTATATTTTTGTATGTCTAAGATTTGGTGAGGTTTCAGATAAAATTTGCAACTAGCCATTGGTGGCAATTCCTCAACCAAAAAAATGCTGTGGTATTGACGGAAATATAAAATATTCTTAAAAAAAAAAATTGGAACAAAGAAAGTTATAACTTTGTAAATATCTGAGATAAACCGCTTAGAAAATGGATAAATTAGTGTCTTATACCATTAAAGGAATACACAGAGCATACCGTGACAAATTATTGACGCCCACAAGTTTCATAGATTTATCTCTACAAAAGGCCAAACAAACAAATGAATTAAATGCGTTTGTGACTCTAACAGAAGATGAAGCAGAAAATCATGGCATTGAGAGTGAAAAGAGGTTTTATATTGATAAGAATACAAAACCTTTGGACGGCATTTCTATTGGGATAAAAGATAATTTTTGTACACACAGTATTCTGACTACTTGTGCTTCAGACATGCTTAAAAACTTTGTACCTACATATGATGCAACCGTGTATGCTAGGTTACGAAGGGCTGGTGCCTGTTTGATTGGCAAATGTAATTTAGATGAGTTTGCCATGGGATCTGGCACCATTGATTCTCTTTTTGGGCCTACTCGCAACCCATGGGGATATGAAAAAAACAGGTGGAGGATTACAGGTGGAAGTTCTGGTGGTAGTGCCGTAGCTGTTTCCTCAGGGGCTTGTGTAGCAGCTATCGGTTCAGATACTGGTGGTTCTACTCGAAATCCTGCAGCACTATGTGGTGTTGTAGGCTTAAAGCCAACTTATGGTCTTGTATCCCGGTACGGTTTAATACCATTAGTTAATTCTATGGATGTGCCTGGCATTTTAGCAAGAACAGTTGAAGATGCGACTATGATATTAAATACAGTTGCTGGCCCAGATGTTTTTGATTCCACTACATTGAAAGAACACTTTTATCCAATAGAATTACTAGATATTGATTTAAGTCAAGTTAGAATTGGAATTCCAAAGGAATATCACTGTCCAGGTATGAGTAAAGAAGTAATTGAAACATGGAGCAATGTGATAGATTTACTTGAAAAGGAAAAAGTTACCGTAAAATCGGTTTCATTACCCCATACATCGGTTTCCATAGCTGTTTATTCAATACTGAACCAATGTGCGGTTGCAAGCAACATGGCTAGATATGATGGCATAGAATTCGGTCTGAGAACCAAAGAGAACTCTTCTACTGAAGAACTGTATGCATCCACAAGGCTCAAAGGTTTCAACAATGTTGTCCGTTCGAGAATTTTAGCCGGCAATTACTTTTTATTAGAAAGGAACTATAAGAATTACTTCACAAAAGCTTTGCAGCTACGCAGACTGATACATGAAGATTTTAAAAATGTTTTTACTGGTGAAAATGCTGTTGATTTACTTCTAACTCCAACAACATTGTCCGAAGCACCGTTATTTGACGATTTTTCTTCCAAAAATAATAGGGACCAGTGCGCATTTCAAGATTTTTGCACTCAACCAGCGAATATGGCGGGAATACCAGCTGTTTCAATTCCAATATGTTTGTCCAAAAACAATCTTCCCTTGTCCTTACAATTGATGGGTCCCTGTCTTTCTGAAGCGTTGATGATGAGTGTAGCTAAATACATAGAAAAGATTGTTCAGTTTCCTTCTTTAAATTATCCATAAATACATGTCAAGGTTTCGAATAAATATTGTGCGTTTAGAAATATCGTGTATTTATTACAAGTTGAAACTATAATAATGACAACTGCCGATATACCGCGCCTTTGTTAGGTACAGTGACAGGCGTAGGCGGTTTCCAAATGATATTTGCTTTGCTTATATAAAGAATTTGAAATTTTTTTTTAGTGTCAGAGTTTATAACAAAAAATTGTTATAACTTTACGTTACTAACTGTCATGACATAACTGGAAGAATTTTATTTATTTTTATCCCTTTTTAACTTTGGGAACCCTCAAATCTCCAGTCTAGTCTGTTTAAAAGATGTACCGGCTGAAGGTAAGCCGTTAATTGCCTCTATACTTAGAGCTTTAGATGCACGATCTCTTAAAAAAGTAGCGTCAGATAGTTCCACATTACTTCTCTTCTGTGTAAGTCTTAGTTCACACTAATATGGAGATATGGAAGCCCCTCTTTTCCACTAGGCACTCTGGGATAGTGCCCAGGGCCCCGCGATCGACGGGGCCCAGCCTGCCTTAAAAAAACATTCTCTGCATTTCATTGTACTCATTAATAGTACCCAATTCAATGGAAAAAAAAATAGTTTGCAATGCACTTACAATAAGTTTCTAGCCCCAAACTTATGAAATATTAGTATTATATATTTTTTATTGGTCTTATATTTGCTGATGCAGTAAGTGCCCTGGATAGGAAACGCTCCTTTTCCAAATTGAAAGGTAAAGGAGTAGGTACAATGTTTCAAGAAAGATTGACCAGGTTGTTGCTAATTCTCATAGAATATAATGTGCTAAAAGACAAACTGACTGACAATTTTTCTTACCTGAAAATTAGAAGGGTTTAGGGTACCTCTACAATAATCATAGCATTTAAGCACTAATCTTAAAAGTGCACCTACTTCTTTTCTCTGCAATTACCCAAAAGTTGACTAGTAAATAATGCCTTGGGCATTAAGTCTACCTATGTACCAAATGTGCAAAAAGTTGAATTAAATAAATAATCCGACAATGCTGAGAGATCTATTTATTTATTGTGATTGTAAAGAAATAAAAACTGTTGAAGAATAATTTTAGAATTTTCATCTCTTCTTATCATCTCAGCTAATCTATTTTTATCTACATAATCCTTATGTCCCCAGTGCCACCAATAAGTTAAAGACGGCCCTGCGTGCATTCATTTTATAAGCTATCCCAAAAATAAACCAGACCTTACGATGAATGTTCCTGTACACATTATCTTGTAATAGGTTTTACAAAAACTGCATTGTAGATTGTAGATAGATCATACATAAATAACGTTACCCACGTAAGCCAGAAAGTCACTACTTGTCTCCGAACTTTTTATCGTCTAAAGAATTGCTTTCCCACTAGAACTAAGACTACGCTTATGCAGTCTGTAATGTTCTCGAGAAAGAACCATTCGTCACAGGAATTTATTATAGACTGCTTAACCTAACCATTACATTTAAATATACCTACATCGAATTTCTTAACTTAGAATTACTCACCACCAGCAATATATTTACATATTACATGTATTCGTATAATGAATACCTACATCACAGTCCTTGATCATTCCTTTGATCGACTATGGCGATGTGTGTTATTTTGACCTGTATGCAGACCTACTCAATAAACTAGATAGCCTTCTCAATAACTGCATTTGATTCATTTTCAATATTCGAAAATATGACCATGTGTCTGCCTTACGTTCCCAACTAAGATGTCTCCCAATCCGTCAACGCCGCAATCTGCGAGGCTTGACTTTTCTTTTCTCAACTCTCCATCTTTACCTGGTTACCTAGCTCCCTACTTCCGTTTCTTATGCTCCAATTATGATCTAAATATTCGACCAACAAACAATATGATTCTGTCATGCTCTCCTCACACCTACCGACTTTGTCAACTCTTCAATCAGGTGTTCTCTGAAATGCGCTCCCGGTCGAAATCAGTATGTGCACAAACCGTTTTTTATTCAAGATGAAAGTGATCTTCTTCACAAAGAGTTGGAATGACGTTCACTACTTACACGACTGTGTATTTTAGTATTCATATGTATGTGTATGTATATACACTGGCCTGTTGGTCTAGTGGTTAGTGACCCTGACCGCTATGCTTATAGGTCGTGGGTTCGATTCCCACCTGAGTCTGGGTGTTCTTTGTGTCCGTTGTTTCTATGTTTGTAAAGTCCCCCGCGACACAGGAGTAATTCCTAATGCGGGAGTTGTCTTTAACAAAAAAAAAAATTGTTTGTGTGTATACTTACGATTTTGGATGTATATTATATTATGTAGTAATGACGTATAGCAATCTATTTATGTAAGTAATAGTGTTTATTCCATGGAATAAGATATATATCTACTTTGTTAGTATACAATGACAAGTGTGAAAATAGAAGGATATTTGAAAGACAATTGAAGTTAAGATAATAAAAAACAGGTAAAGATGGACATTATTGCTGAGTATCGAGCATCAAATATTTTTTTTTGTGATTTTTGGAAGGCGACAAACAAGTCGAGTCCTAAGCCTGGGCTCCCTCTGAGCGTTGAAGCTGTAAATGATAACAGCGGTACCTATAGTTGAATTATTCATAGAATATTTCACAGTAAAATCGCCGCTCGGTTCTTCTACTCTGGGTATGAGTGTGAATACGGGGTCAGTCATGTCCGGTGATTTGTTTACTGTCTCTGCTAGCTAACCAAGTACGCCATATTATATGTGGTATGTCGAGAGGTAAGTCGCCGGAGCATGACAGGCTTAGCTTTGAACACCTAAAGTTTACTGGTGCTCATCTAGCACCAGTACTCGCAATGTTCTTCTCCCTGTGCCTGAATCATACATACCTGCCATTTGAACTTATGAGGACTATTATTGTACCTATTGTGAAGAACAAAAGCAGGTGATCTATCTCAAAAAAGCAGCTGCAGGCTGATGTCTCCCAGTGTGGCCAGTGTGCTTGATTTGGAACTTGGTAAACATCTGAAGATACATGACGCACAGTTCGGTTTTGTCTAGGTCTCTCTATTGAAAGTGCGATACTCAGTCTCAAGCACACCGTGCAATACTATACAGAGAGAGTTACACCTGTGTATGCATGCTTTCTCGAGTTGATCTCATATGATGTGCTTTGGCAAAAGGTCAAAAAAAAAAACAGGTGTGCATACACAGGTTCAAAATTTGTTTCAGTTTGTATGCTAACAAGACAAATTGTGTAAAGTGGGCTGTTAGCTACTCTGATACGTACCGCTTGGAGTGCGGAATGAGACAGGGAAGGTTAAGTTCTCCTAAGCTTTTTAATCTGTACATGAATGAGCTGACACCTAGATGAACTCAGCAGCACCCAAATAGGTTGCACAGTTGATAATGTTTGCATGAATAATTTTAGTTATGCGGACGACATGGTTTTGCTGAGTCCAACTGTCAGTGCATTGCGCAGGCTATTAGCCATTTGTGAAAAATGCGGGAGTAAACATGGCCTAATTTATAACAGCATAAAAAGTGTTTACATGGTTTTCAAGTCACGCGGTAATTGTCCATCAAGAGTGCCACCTATAAAACTAAATGAAGTTAAACTGAAGAGGGTTCACGAATTTAAATATCTTGGGCACTACCTTACTGAGGGTCTTGATGATCAAAAGGACATTGAACGGGAGCGCAGGGCAATGGCGATTAGGGGAAATATGCTGGCCCGTAGGTTTGCTCGTTGTAGTGATGAAGTTAAAATAACACTATTAAAGGTCTACTGTTAAACCTTCTACACGAACAGCCTATGGGGGTCAGCTATACCCACTCTTCACGCGTTACGTATATTAAAATTTACAGTTTTAGCATTTTTCGGCTACACCTGAAACGTCACACCGCTAGCGCAGGCGCGAATCGTCTGATAGCTCAACTGTGCTTACAACTGCATTTTTATTAAGCACAGTTTAATTGGTGCTATGTTTTGAGCTCCGATTAAACTGCTATGGTATATATGATCGAAGTCTGTATTTCTCGAAACTAGTACCACTGAATACATAATAAATAGTACCTACTAGACTAGTACAGACTGAATAAAATCATTTAAATAGCGACTCATGCTTGGACACACTAAAGTGCAACTAAGGTCGCACAGTGCTAATATCGTGCAGTTATGCAATTTACTTAGAAGTTGCCTCTTTTTCTCTCTCGTGACTCTTCTGACGACGTTAGGGTTACATTTCATTACCTTTCGATGTCCTTTGGAAGTGTGAAAAAGTGAGTTTCGGATACTTGTTATTATTTAAGTAGCCGAATACCATGCCATACGACGACGTGACGCGGTGCAGGAGTGATCATCGCACTCATAGCAGGCCGGCGCGCGGCAGCCCACTGGGTTATTCCGATCCGTTGATAGACGCCGTGACGTACTTGTATCTTCATACCTACAGTGCGGATCAGGCCTGGCCTGCTAGTACCTAAAGCGGTGTGAGTGGTGCGTTTTAAATCTTGTTCTTCCGTAGACATCTGGCGACCCTGTTCAGAAAACAAAAGGAGCACTACGTTGGCAGTCGTACTAGGTAAATAAGGATGCACTACCTCAGTCGGATGGCTTCAATTCAAAATTATTACAAAATAAATCAACAATCATTCAATTCGAAATTATTTAACGTTGTATATGTCACATTCAAGTCAGTAAATTTTTCAAACGCAAAATGTAAAGTTTTAATAGCAAAACTATTATTCTATGTTTTATAACAGCAAATTCACGACCTTCTCCGATTGTTTCCTTATTAGGTGCTGTGAGACCTTGCTTCTCAAATTTTATGATTCTATGTCAATGCGAAGTACCCTATAATATCTTTTGATTGGGTTGACTTATTTCGTGAACTTGATACCTCCTCCATGCATTCCTGCGAAAAAGGGTCTTGACAGACCGACGGACAACGAAGTGATTTTGAACGAAGAAACGGATCACGATTTAGCATAATTCTTTAGTCTGTGCCAATCTAGGTTTATTTGGATTAGATTAGTGGTTGGGCAGACAGCGGGCGGGTTTCCCTTGCACCCGCAAAGAGGCGGCGTCCGCGTGTACCTGGCTGTCGCCTAATTGAGAGGTTATAGAGGGGTCTGGATGTCTAAATATAAGCTGTAACCGGATCCCTCCTACTTTAGGCGCAGTATGGTGCACCGGGTGGCTTTAGTCGGTTCGATTCCGATTACACTGCCTCAAAAACCCCGATGGAGCAACGGCTCGAGGGGATTTACACACGCAAAAAAAAAGCTCACGCGCCACACCCGCTGTCCGCTCTAACTTTAAAAGTTTCCAGGGTAAGAAGTGGACGAATTTAGAATTAGTAGTTTCGTCGAAGATTAAGATGATACCAAGTTAGGAAGTAGATAAAGCAGGAAGTGCAAGAAATACAAACTGTAATCATGGATAAATAATGTAATATTTTTAAACTGTAGAAAAGTTTCGTAACACTACCAGTTTCTTAAAATGATCACTTTTCAGGACTGTTATTGGCTTAATCATTTGTTTCAGCGGCATTAACATCAGAAGTTCTATCGCACCTAAACATATCCATCGACACTTTACCTCAAAAATGCCAGCTGCTATTACGCCAAACTGTCGAGGCGCAGCAAGCAATGGACATCGACAAACTTGATACTATAGCAATCTCTCTCCATCAAACTAGAGAAACGTCGCAAAAACTAGACGAAGAATACGAAATTTTAAAACTTAAGCAAAAGAATATTGAGTTGCAAGTGAAAATAGATCGTAATAACAAATTTTTGGATGGTTTGAGAAAAGAATTACAAGCATCGAAAGATTCACTTGCGGAGCAGAATCCTAATCCTGATAATATCCAGGATTATATAAGGCAGTTGAAACAAAAGGTTGCATCGTACGAAGAAAGTTGTGAGAAAGCGAAGGTAATATTACATATATGGTAAAGATAATTTTACTAACTACTATTACTTTAACAATAATGGTGTCAATCCCTCATTACGAACTCTTCCCCTGCTCACCCTACGGATCTGTGGAGAAGCTATTACTGCTGCGACTGGGGATGCAAACAAGCATACTGTTCGTGTCTTTGTAACCGGTTACTGGTACCTAAATACATTAGTAAAACCAGTAGTGCCGCTTGAGAGCTTCCAATTACGCTTAGATCCGCAACATTTACTCGATCCAGATTGGATCCTCGTTGCTTGTATATATATATATATATGGGTTTGGGCGGAAATTAGTCTGGGTTTATGTTTTATTTTTGTAATTGCAGGCCAAATTCACAAAGCTCGCAGTACCTGACGCCATATTGCCAACGTCACTGCAGGCGCTGGTGGCGTCACTAGCGGCACTCCGCGAAGAAGCAGCTGCACTTCAACTGCAAGCTGATGACGTAACACTCGCGAGGGAAGCACGGGAATCGTTTATAAGGCTAAGGAAATAAAGTCTAACAATAAGTGCATAGTTTTTTTAATTCTATAAAAAGCAACACTAAATCATAATACATAAATAGTTCTGACGTACAAAAAGCTCACTAGAGACTGTTAAATAAATAGTGATTTTTGTAACTACGTAATAAAATAAAAATTTGCTTAAAAAAACAACAATTCCATATTGAAAACTTACCAATTACCATTTGTTACATCGCGTAAGCCGTTGTGTCTAATTTCGACACACGAAAGATTATTTTTTGCTCTGTACTCAGGATATAAAGATATCATTGGACAAACAAATTTTTAGGGTTCCGTACCTCGGAAGGTAAAAAAAAGAACCCTTATAACATCACTCTCTTGTCCGTCTGTCTGTCTGTCTGTCCGTGTGTCATCACCGATTTTCTCAGGAACGGGTGGACCTAGCAAGTTGAAATTTATACCAGATACTGAAGTCTATAGTCCCTATTAGGTGTATAAAAATCAAGGTCCTGAGTCAACACGTAAAAAGATATGGGCAAATCTAGATTTTGAGTGTAAAACTTGTGAGTACTAAAATTTACCTTAATTTTCAACTTTCCCTTAACTTGTGCTGTAAGACCTTGCTTTTAACCAAAATTGACAATTCTAGGTCAACCGGAAGTACCCTATAGGTTTTGGGTCGAAAACCTATAGGGTACTTTCCATTTACCTAGAATCATGAAATTTGGTAAGAAGCAAGGTCTGACAGCACAAGTAAAGGAAAAAATCCGAAAGTCGTTAATTTGTTGTTATATAACATAAAAAGTTTTTGAGATTACAAACTTATATTTTGCGGTTGGATTGTTCACAAAGTTAAGTTTGTCTTTCGAAAAAGACGGGCGTAAGTCTTTGAGAATTGATTCCCGAGATGGACGTATATAAGTTTGTTTGCTTACGGAACCCTCGGTGAGCGAGTCAGACTTGCACTAGTCCGGTTTTTTTGTAAATAAAACAAGGTGAGCGCTACAATCTATTGTATGTATCCTACGGTGTAAGGCGGCGTTTATGAAATCCATTTATGCAATACAGTCATACATTACCGAACAGCTTATTTATTCATAACAATATCTGTTGTCCTCTCGTGGTTTCTTAAATACCCTGCAGATGACCGATTGCCTGTGTTTGTAATAAAATTGTATTATTTTGAGAATTAGCATGATAATGAAACACATTTTTCTTTATTTATCTCATTTAACCACTGTGAGATTACATTATAAGTTAGCAGTTAGAGTTACCGCCAGTTTCTAAGTGTAAAGACTCATACTCATTTCTTGAATTATTTTACCTGTGTGACAGGTAATAAAAATTCACTGATATCACCAAATATGTTTTTTAGGTAGCCAAATATGTATGACGCCGTTTAACGCCATCTACCGTAGCTCTTTCGAATTACGATGTAAGAATCACTTTATGAAACAAATATTTAGCTTATTTTCTTGGTGAGATAACTTTATAGAAATGGTTATTGCTCTGGTTCGTAGGTACTGTGGTAGAAATCCTCACTTTCTGATGAGAATACTTCATTATCTTCATCACCCTCGCCGCCTATGCACGGCCATTTGCAGGTCGTAACCGTTGCAGCTGGTGAAAATTTAATTAAACATGCATTAAATAAAATAACCACCTAATAAATACAGTAGTAGGCTATAAAAGTCGCATCAGTTTGTCTTTATTTAACGTCTAATAATAATCTATTAAAATTTACAAAAAAAATAATGACAAGTTTGAAAATTATAAGGAATCTTATAAGTCTTATTATATAACACTTTATTTTCTGAGAACCGTTCTAAAATTCATTTTAAGTCTTTTGCTTTCTTCTATTTTATATGTACATGGGGTAGGTACTTACCTATATAACCGAATCAAAAAAGAAATAAAGTCGAGGCTACAACATGAGATTTCATATGAAAACAAATAAAAGGGCTCTATTCTAGAATCTTAATAATAGGCTACTTCCCTATGGATAAAATAAATTCTATAACATTACCATACGTAAGCCATATTTAATGATGCCCGTGCCCCCCGTGGAGATTTGCAGAGAAAAGTAGATAAAGATCTGGCTATTATTTAATACGCCTCTGTTCACCTGATCGAGGATGCAGGCGTGAGTGTATTAACATATCTATACAGGTGTTACAGAAAGGTGTAGCCATATTTTAGACCCAGTGAATTACTTAAAGCGCTAACAATTTACCTTTCAATTTGTCAGGCCCAAACTTCGTCCTCAGATCCATATTATGTTGTCCCAACCCACGTACTCCTCTCAAGCCCCACAGGAAATAATTCTGGGAAGTGGTATTGATTCCACGTTCCTTTGTAGTCTGCAGACACTTGTCGCGGGGCTCTACGGTCTGACAGTGGATCTCGGAGCGAAGGTGGCTATAATGCGTCTGGGTTGAATGGGTCTGACAGTTCACTATTGTGGCCTGTAATCATGTAAATATTTCAGAAGTGAACATAACTATTATTTTTACAAACAGCTAGAAACATTATATTGTAAAAATCGAAATTAATATTGCGCCATCTGTGAAAGTAACTAATATATAAAGGAATCAAAATATGGATAATTTTAGTTTACAACCAAAATCTAATTACATTAGTATCGCACAGAATCCACAGATGGCGTAAATAAAAAATCAACTCGCGGTCAGCACTTTCGTTGCGCTAACACTTTTTTCCACCTAGACCCAATCCGCCGAACGTCTGAAGTACTCTGAAGTTCTAAAAATGATTTAAAACAGACGGTAAACGGTTTCATATCGTTTCTGTATGATATTTACAACGTGGATTGAATAAATGGTATTTAGAGAAATACTGTGTTAGAGTTTGATTTGCTTTTTGCACCTCTAATTTTTCAAAGTCCCGTATTTTTTAACCGACGAAAAAAAAAGAGGTTCTCAATTCGCCCGACCGAGGTTTATTTATTTATTCCTTTTTAGTTATTTCGTCGGTTTAATTTTTTGTTAAAAAGATTTTTATTGTTTTATAAACTACTCCTGTACTTGGAATGACTTCTGTGTCGCGGGGGACTTTATAAAAATTCAAACAACCACCAAACAATTTTGCTTACGGACGGTAAAATTTTCGTTCAAAATTCAACGAAATTTTACCATCCGTAAGCAAAACGAATCGTTTCTTGATTATAGGCACGCGGCATAAATTAGTCAACTGGAGTACGTACGTCATTTGGTAGGTAATAAGTTTTGAAGAAAAAAGTTTATTTTTGACATACCCATTGACAAGCTCTCCGCTTCCACTCCCAGAGATCAGAGGTGTAGTTCTTTTCGTGGTATTCTTGTAAAGGATGAGTCTCAGTTTGTATGTCTCGGTCGGTGACTTTTACTGTTTAAAACATATTGTTATCGTCAAGCTCTCTCGAATAAACACACAAATCATCGGAATTTGAGCCTTAGCTTGTAAAGCATACCGTTATGAAAAACAAAAAAAAGAGGTATTATGGAGAGATATCAACTCACTCTTAGCCACGCGTTTGGAGACGAGTACTTCGATATCCTTCACGAAATACACATTGTCTACAATATTGAGGAGATTTATCAAATGCGGGTTGTTGCGAGAGAATTCCAACACTTCATTAATATATCTAAAAACAATAATATTTTATAAATCATTAGTTGTGCATAAAAAAAGAGGTTAGGTAAATTATATATTCGTGATCGACGCTAATTTTATTATGTTGACTTTCATAATATCATTATCAAAATAGTGCAGCACCTAATATTGATGAACTGACTCTTTTATTTCTAGTTCCTATGAGTATTCTTCTTGGGTTAAAAATGAATGACCCGAATCATACTAAGGAATAGACTTTTAAAGGTTAATAGCTTCTACATTAGTTATTATTCCTTTAGCTGGCGTTGCGAACGAAAATAGAGCCTTACCGTTCTTATACATCCATAAGCAGAAAATCGCTCTTTAGGCGACCAAAATTATCGGCGCATTTTACACACTTAACATGAATTACAAGGAAGGCATGGCACTATGGAACAAATCTTTTGGCCTTGTTGACCACATAAATACTGCACCATCTTTCTCGATATCTCACAAGCTTTCGACCGAGTTTGGTATAACCTACTTAAAATTAAGCAGACCTTCGACGGAAACTAATAAACATTTTGTCAGGGCTGGAATCCGTCACTGTTTTGTAAAGCGGCGTTACGTCTTCACGTTGGTAATGATGTAACGGCTCGACATCCCATAAAGGCAGGCGTACCACAGGGCAGTGTGATGGGGCCAGCTTTATCTTTCTTATACTGCAGAATTTAGTTATTAGTGGTAATTTTGCTTATAACACCACTATAATATTTTAATGAAATCTTGAAACAAAAATTGGTATCTCGTCTTTACTCGACTTCTAACGCTGCTTGTATAGTTTACTAGCAATTTAAGCACTATGATGTACTCCATTTAACGTTTTAGAATTCTGTTCTATGATGTTCTTGAATCACGTGAAGTTAAACTATTTAAGAAAAAGTCCTACCTATTTATAAGCAAGCACGTTATTGTAGTAAAACCTAGGTATATATGGAAGACAATTACATTTTTCATTGAATTTACATACAAACAGTTCACCTTTGAGGTTCCACACTAAATTTGAGAGCCATCTTGACACTGCAGAACCCGTAGCAAAGGCCCTTCACTTTGATGACTCCGACCTTCATGATGCTAGGCATCAAAGCACCAAGACTTAGGCATACAGCACAGAAACCTAGAAACTGAAAAAAAATACTGATCAGGTAAGTTCTCTCTCCCTACATAAATAACTAAGTGGGAAGTCTTTTGTACTCAAATACGCATCGTATAAGTCAATGTTGCCCGCGACTACGTTCGCATGGAAGTTTTGTTCGGAAACCGTATTCTTTTCTGGGATAAAAAATAGCCTATGTGCCATTCCAGACTATAATCTATCCTTGTGCCAAATTTAATCCAGATCCCTTCAGCCGTTCTGGCTTGGCTGGGTTTATAATAATTTTGTGCGATACCTGAATATATCGATATTATCATTGTATAGTTTTCTACTCACGCACAGATAACATAATAATTACGTATATATGTTTTTTTTCCAGTTTTTTTTTTGCTTTTTTAACTTTTTCATTATAAATAAATGAATACTATTTGACTATGTGCCATCACTATTAATAAAGTTGGTAACTCGGGTATAAAAGTCTTCCCTCTAGACGCCTAAGTCTTGCGTAAAATGTTTTTGCAAGGCCGGATGCAGAAGTTCTTTAATAATGTCCATGAAATTGTTTAAAATACACATTTGTATAAATGACTGCAAACCGTTACTAAAAAATCTGAAAATATTATTATTACCTAACTGAAAACTATTGGGTCTTCTACTTATAGAATAGAGTACCTACTTCGGTAATTCGTGAAATATTGAGATCATCGATATATCGAAGTTCATTCCAAATATCGAACGGAAATATCAAATTCATATCGTGATCGAAGATGTCGACAAACTCCTAGGCTCCGTGATGCATGGCTATCGTTGTGCATGTTATGTTTATCGCCTGAGAGATAAGCTTCAAACCCAATATAGTATAGTAGTGTAAGTATACCTCAACATGTTTTTCTTTTGTTCCAGCGATTTCGTTATATGCAACGTAGTCTTTTACAGCAGCTAGCGCTAATCGTTCTTCCACGGTCACCCCAATGCCCATTCTATCCTGGTAAAATAAAAATGAGTTAGATTAGGGTGAAATATATTATTAAAACAAATGATATGGGTATTATATAACTATGGCGATGACGATGAATAGCAGACAGCAAACATTCCGTATTCAAAATCTAACCCATAAAGTAATTTAACTGCCGCATTATGTGGTTCCATTGAATGTGCGTGTTTTCACCCAAGGCCTGGCGCATACATCCAGTACAACAGACAACCGTAGTCAAACCTAGGAAAAAATAGAGTTGTGAAACGGGACATAATAGGTAGGTATACTCCCCTTGATAAATATAAATGGTAGGTACACATTTTAATTAATGCACGTTAACAAAACATTTTTAAGCACACAACTTTTATCTTTAATAAAAGTTGTTAGGGGCTTTGTTTCATTTTCTTTTTTATATACACTATCTGGTAATATACCTACACAAAGGCCAAATATGTGTGCTCTCGTGGCGATGTCAATATTTTAAATAGAGCCGTAGTCGGAAGACAGAAAAGAAACAAAATTATTAATGAAAAAGACATCCACAACAGCCGTGCAATGTTGGAATTGCATTTAATTACTTCAGGAAAAAGGCTCCAAATGGTCTTTATAAGTCAGTAAGTCCTCGTATACTCAAACTCTTCACATCCTGCTCTTTCAAACTAATGTTAAAATGATCCACTTCAATCAATTAATCACTTAGACTATTGCAGTCCACTGCTGGACTGCTGGTTCCACTTACTTGATCAGAAATCACAGTCTTCCCCTTGAGCATTTTTTCAAGTACTTCGTAAGGTATTTTGATTTGTTCCTGGATGCTGCTCATGATTGACATGAGCCTGTTCACAGTGGAAACTAGGAACATAATATTTTGCATAGCACGCCACACTTGCCAGAGTTTTGAGAAGAGCGGCTAAAAGGATATTTTTTTTAGTATATATTATATTACATAGTGCTAGAGGCCCAGGTCATTAGTATTATGGGTTCTGGAACACGGTAAAACATATCATCATCTGCCTACCCTTGTTCCAATTTTATTTGAGGTCGGTGCAATATGTTTTATTCTTCCATTCTACTCTATCGTTTGTCATTTCACTGTTTCCTCCCTTTCTAGCCATATCTTCTTTCACACAGTCCATCCATCTTTTCTTTGGTCATCCTTTTCTCTTGTACCCATCAACATCCACACATAAAACTCTTTTCACCATCCCTCCGTATCAGATGTCCATACCACGATAACCTATTGCTTCTCAGCTTTTCAGCCATTGGTGCTACTTTTAGGCTCCCTCTAATATATTCATTTCTCACCTTGTCCATCCTAGTCACACCACACATCCATCTCAACATTCGCATTTCAGCTACGTGTAGGTACGTCTCTTATCCGTTCTCGATTTGTGGACCAACAGATTCAGATCTGTACAGGACAGCATACACGGATAAACATACTTAGATATATTTTGTTGCGCCGCTTCGCTCGCGTGTAGGTACATATTTATATATTTTGGAATTCTTTTTCCAAAATAAAAGTAGCCTAATAAACTTATTAAGTAAGGAGTAACTACTCCTTGTAACACCAGCTATCTGCCAGTGTGTCCTGTGTAAATCCGTGTGTGTCCTGTGGAAATCCGTCCACCCGTTCCGGAAATTAGCCGAAATAAACAGACAGACGAATATTTAAAAATTGATTCTTTGATATATATGTATCGTGTAAACATTCTGTTGTATTTAGTAAAATGCTGTTATTGTGACATTACAAACAGACACTTCAATTTTATTTATTTGTAGGTATAGACAGAAACACTTAAATCAATGCTAATAGATATACTTAGTCATGGATACAAATATTTCCACTGAGCGGGAATCGAATCCGTGAATCCTGACATTGCAGGGTAGGGTAGGGTATATTTACTGTGTTATTTTATACTCACAAAGACTGCCACTACAGGTACAGCAGCCTTATATCTGACAGCCGTATGCAGTTCCTCCAACACTGATTTAGTTTTGTTCACGTAATCACCGGCTCTCTTCGTCATGTATTCGACATCATAGAGCAACTTGCGTGTGAACACCTCATACTGACGGTTGAAGGCCAAAAGCTCGAACACTTCGTAGTAATCTTCGCTATAATTGAATATCATAGTGTGTACTTGTGCTGTGTTTTTTGTTTAAAATCGCTTTTTGTAGGAAAATCACCTAACTATACCTATAGATAACTAATCTAACTTTAAGATTATTAGATAAAAGTAGCTGCTTCCGAAGGCACTCTGTAGAGACAATTAAATAATAATTCTTTAAAAAAAAACCGACTTCAACAAAAAAAACTATTCCATAAAAGACTTATATATGGTTTTCTCATGAATGAAATTGTCAGAACTGGACCAAATTGAAATGGGACCACACGGGAAGCACCAGCTTTCAGCAGCAGTCGAAAGTTCCTGAGGTAACAAACATAAAAAAAAAAACATACAGTCAAATTGAGAACCTCCTCCTTTTTTGAAGTCGGTTAAAAAGCAATTCTCGTTACCAATAATTGAGTAACTTGGTTTGCTCTGCAATGTAAGCACAAAAAATATGGAACGCCTTTTTTACTGTTCGACGGTAAAAGATCAGCTTACTCTTAATAACTAATAATACGTTGCAATTTGTTAAGCAAACTAGTATCACAGCAAGAGCTTTTCACTTGGCAGTAGTCTATACTTAGTTGGAACGTAGATAATCTATAGAACTATATTTATATCATAGTCGGGAAAATAAGAAGACAAGTGAAATCGAACTTGAATTTGCCCTTCCAGTTGTGACCAACCTTAAACGGATGACGTCAATAAGGGTTTGGAAGTCATAATTTTCTCTCGACTTTCAACGCTATTTCGAACGCTATTGCCTGCTCAGTAAACCCTCGTATATCGTAACAACAAACTCTAGAAGATTTTCAAAACAAAAAATAATTGACATAACAAATAAATGCCTAGTATTAGGAAGTCAGAATAATAGGCACGATATTACCAGCACACAGTGGCGGCCTTAGGCATTGCGAGGCCTCGGGCGATAGATCTTTGCGAGGCCCCGGGCGATAGATTTTTGCGAGGCCCCGGGCGATAGATCTTTGCGAGGCCCCGGGCGATAGGTCTTTGCGAGGCCCCGGGCGATAGATCTTTGCGAGGCCCTATTGTCCTTTGAAGAATTTATGTGAATTGAACCTTAAGTATAGGTTCAATTCACATAAATGCTAATGCTTAATGAAAAATGCAATAAAAAAAATTGTACATAGGAAATTGACAAAACTTTTATGTCAATTTCCTTCACTTTTCTATGGAACGGTATTCACTAACCAATTGACGATCTGTTTTATTTTCCGCTAAATCTTTCAAAGCATCACATATATCCCTTAGTTGATATTTAACGACCTATCGACTCTACCCAGAATTCCCACGTAGTTTCAGATAGCAGTTTTGACTTGAGCCAGCAAAGAGATTTTTCTCCGTGGGTGGTTGTGCGAGGGCGCGAGGCCCCGGGTGGTTTCCCTGTTTGCCACCCTCTAAAGCCGCCACTGCCAGCACATTTATACTTTGGCATAATATTTGTCTGCTTATAGTCTCCACAAACGTAGTTTACGTAGTAAGGCGAATTAACTTCCTTCTAGTATCCAACAATGTAATCTCCAAGTTGCCTCTGTGTGCATATAAAAGGCAATGCATATAAATGAATCTAACATATTCCTATCTACTTACACAGTGACCTCACAATTTTTCTCAACTTCTACCATAGTGTTGCCAGTCTCGTCCTGCACCACAATGCAGTCTTGTATCGCCGTTGTCAGTGTATTCACTCTCTGCATTATTGTTATTAGACTGGTAGACAGTGACGTCAGGCACGCTTTACCAGCATCTACTAGGTTGAAAGGCACTGAAAAGGAGACAAGTTGCCGGTACTAATGGGCTTATAATTTTATCTTATGGCAAGACTTTAAATCATAGTAGGTAGGACTTAGAGGCTAGCCCAAAAGCCCCTGGCTAGATATCGTAAGGGTAAGGGAGGGAAGGGGATTAGACAAACTTCAAAGACCGGCCAAAGTGGAAAATTGACATAATACGGATGTTTCGATCTGTCCACAGAAGAGAAGAAGAGTAATACTCACAATCAGGTATCCCTTCACCGCCTTTCTTACAGTCCCTATTGAACAGCCTAACTCCAGACACGATCTCCAGTAGGTCTTTGAGCTGCTCCATCTTTTCCACCTTGGGTAACGCCACGAACACCTTCAGCTCGTCCATAGAATACACACTTTCTAAGGCAGACATACCTTCTTTTAAGGTCTAGAGAAAAAAAAACTAGGCTTCATTAATATCATTAATCATTTATCCCTTTTTGAACGTAATTTTGAGTTTTGAAGAGCATTTGAGCATTGAAGCTAAACGCCGCAATGTTTCCTATATAAAAGTTCTGTCATGACTGCCGTTAAGGGCTCCAACATATCCGACTGAGATATTAAAATTGTGTGTGAAGCTTAGGTGTGATTACAGCTATTCATCCTGTACTATTTAAAAGATGTTTATATGTACTTCGAGGCTGCAAGTGACCATGAGTAGGCATGTTAAAAGGTTATCAATATGCACTGGGTGATTTAAAATGTAGGTAAGTGCTTACCACAATAAACCCAGGGTTTCCCAGTCCACTGCTAAGAATGATATAAATGGATATCTTTCTGAACAGTTTCTTGAACTCCTCCTCATCATTCGGATTTGGGTCCACGTCCAAGATCTCGTTGACCAGCGGCCGAAGACATTTGTTAATGGAGTCCTGGTGTTTTTCAATGAGAATGTCTAGTTTGTCGTAGTTAGTTTGGAGGATGAATTGAATTTTTAGTGTGTTTAGCGATGTTCCTCCGCCTGGAATAACATAGGTAGGTACTTACTGAGTTACTTTTTAGCAAGTTTTTTAAAGTTAAAGGTTGCACGATTATTCATAGTAAAATAGTAATTGAAAAGGGAAATCCCACTGGGATTAAGGGAACTGACCCTCATTTGCTACCACATCGTACCGGAGCTGCTTCGTGTAGCGACGAAACACGTGTCGAAGTATCCCTTCGTATCAGATTAAGCATTAGGTATGCTTTTGGATGCTCCTGTTTTACCGGGTAAATAAACTCTATGCTAACAAAGTTCAGTTTTCTTGCCGAAATTCGTAGAGATTTAGGTATCCTAAGCCGTTACTATCATTCGCATTAGCAAACCGCGGGTGAGTACGGAGTGTCTATCCTCAATTACTCTTCTCTCTTCAATACTTTACGTTAACATAAAAAAAATACTTACGTATTACCATATTTACACACTCCTCTACAAAATACGCTAAATTATTCCTATTGATAGTCGTGGCAAACAACTTCCCGTACTTGGGGTTTAGCAGCAGCAAATCTATCATATACGTCACAAACTCTGGATCAACTGTCACATTTTGTGCCTGGCAATTCCTCGTGACTTCATTTGCCATATTCTTAACCACATTCTCGTTGCACGCCATAATGAAATGTATTAAATAAAACTATTTATCAAATTATTATAAACGAGCGATCTCTAAAATGATTTATCAATGTTGTCATGACAACATATAACATAAACTAAAATATATTGACCAAAGAGCTATAATATTGACATATAATGTTGTTAACAACAATAGATAAATAGTGTTTGTAAACTCTGCGCCGACGTATATCGCCTACCGCTGGCTAAATTACCTCTTTGGTAATCACTGATATTGAACCGATTGAGAAGGAAATCGGTGGGTAAAATATAATAAAAATAAAGTTTATTGTATGTGCCGAGCACATTGTTTATACATAATTGCACGTAATTACCAATTTTACCAATTACATCACAAGGAAATTGCAGAAACAATGTGTACAATTGGCGGCCTTATCGCTAAAAGCAATTTCTTACAGGCTACGTAACATAAGTTATTGACTGGCCTGTTGGTCTAGTGGTTAGTGACCCTGACTATTAAGCCAGAGGTCGTGGGTTCGATTCCCACCCAGAACAAATAATTGTGTGATGAGCACGATAATTTGTTCTGTGTCTGGGTGTAATTTATCTATAATATGTATGTATTTAGAAATATATAAGTATGTTTATCAGCAGTCTGGTTACCATAGCTGTACAGGCTTTGCCTAGTTTGGGATCAGACGGCCGTGTGTAAGATGAGTGGAGTTTTTATTATTATTATTCCTTTTCAAAAAATAAAGGATCTCTATCATATAAGAATGGGCGCTGGCAGAATTGCCGAACCAGGAACATCTTTTAATTTATTCAGCATTTAGAAGTTAATGTCAAATTCAAATCACGCGAGAGTTGAAATTAAAGTCCATAAAACTCTTTTTCTATTTTTGTTGAGTGAACTTGAGTATGACGTGCTAGGACGTGGAATCGACGGCAGACACGAGGCTAAAAGCCTGTGCATGCTCAGTGTTCACAGGAAAAGGGTAGAGGAGCCTATATAGGCTGGGAGGCGACACGGCAGCCTCTCCGAGCGGTTGGCACAGGTGCTCACTCCGGTGGGTGACGGGCCGAGGGGGTTTCCACACCCACATGTCGTATAGGCCGGGAGGCAACGTCTGCGTGCCACCACTGCAGAAGTCGTCGCGAGTATACTGCACTCCACACTCTAGTGGAGTGCTCAGCGTAGACGCAACAGCGATACGACCTCGACACGGCTATAGGTGCGGGTAGCCTCTCGCTAGAGACCATGGTCCAAAGTGAGAGTGCGTGGGATTCCGCCGCCACGTTTTCGCCAAAGAGGCGGCGGAACGGGAAGGAAAGACGACAAGCACTTTCCCATCCCGCAGAAGAAGCACCAGCAATGATCTCCGATCTCCATGAGCGCTGGCCTGGAGGTAGCGGATCCGACTGACTGTTACCCGACGCAGAAGCAGGCCTGAGACAATGGCGCGACGTGTTCTGCGCGCGCCTCTCATCTGGAGGGGGGGGAGGTTGGTAAGGTATTCCACGGTGTGCAGTCTGCAGGGGTTGTCGCAGGCTTCTTTCTTAGGGTATCCCGGGTCCTCTGGAATAGACTCACTTGTGACGGATGTGGTTAAGTATGGTGTGGTTTAAGTCGGTTCGAGTCTGACATACCACTTCACCCTTGGCTGCGGTGAGGTGATGACTAGTGTGGGTTTCCAAACGATAAAAAAAAGGTCGTACTAATACAGATTTGACATTTTAAAATAAAAAAAAAATCGGTCCAGTTTTACCAATGAATAGCATTTCATTTGTAACTAAACTAACAAACTACATAAGTTGTATTATGATAAAAATAAAAACACACAATTTATGTATTGTTTTCATAATTTATTTCTTTAATTGTCCGTCTCCCACCGAGATGTCTGTTACATTTCAACTTACATCGATAGCCTGGCTTTAACACTGAAGCCTCGACCTCAACTTAGAGCCCTGACAGTCGATTTACATTGACTTCATACATGACAAAAAGGTATTGGCTGTCTATGCCCGTAACGAGACAGGTATTTAAACAGTAAACTTCCTTTTTATAAAAAGAACTAGTTTCTTCCAAATCCCAAACTAGGCAGAGCCTGTACTATAGTAACCCGACTGTTGATAAACATACTTATATATTTCAAAATACTTATATAGATCAATTACATCAGACACACCAGACAGAACAAATCATCATCACACAATTATTTGTCCCGGGTGGAAATCAAACCCACGACCTTCTGGATCAGCAGTCAGGATCACTAACCACTAGACCGACAGGCAGGTCTAAAAAATACTTCAAATGTTATGAAGAGTCAGTGTAAATCGACCTTTATATTGAACTGACTTAAAATTACAATAAAACATTCATCTATCACGCATTTATTGATAAGTCTCAACATTATCAAGACTCAAATACAAAATTCAAATAGCTACGCTATAATAATACTTAAGTTAATTAAAAGCTTAACAAATTTGACAGCAATTCAAATCGAAAATTTACAAGGTTTAATAACACAATATTTAATTAGTCCCAATGTTATCCTAGGGTACAAGAAAAGAAGGAACATCTGTCGATGGTTATGTGTGCCCATTTGAGACATTATTATGCAGGGATAACTTGTTTATTTTATCTGACTACATATTATTTAGTCAACATTCCAATAACAAAAAAAAAAAGGCATGAAGTGGCTTTGGGACACCCGGTTGGACCGAAATTCCTTTTGCTATATTTAAACATATTAATGCCGCGTTCCTATGATCAAGAAACGATT
The DNA here is from genome assembly GCA_963859945.1 of Euplagia quadripunctaria. Lineage (NCBI taxonomy): Eukaryota > Metazoa > Arthropoda > Insecta > Lepidoptera > Erebidae > Euplagia > Euplagia quadripunctaria. The sequence continues at coordinate 15,394,163 of OY982582.1, read as the reverse complement.
CGTTTTGCTTACGGACGGTAAAATTTTCGTTGAAAATTCAACGAAATTCGAATAAATTGTATCAATATATATTATAGTACATATTGTAAAAATTCGAATTTAAAAATGCGCCATCTGTGAAAGTTGCCGGAACTACCAACAGTACAGTACAGTTTGAACAGTAGTATCGCGCAGAATCAACTCGCGGTCAGCATTTTTCGTTGCGCTAGCATTTTTTTCTAGCCCTCATCTGTCTAGCTTTTGAAGTGTAACATAAGGTACTTCGATCCAACAAGTACTAAAATACTATCCTAAAATAATAAAATTTGTATTGAGATTAAAGTCGGGCCCTAATAGTATACTGTCTAGTCTATGTTTAATATCAAGATTGTAGTAATGTGAAGAGTAGTTTTAATGAATATTTTTCTTCAAAAATATTTTAAACCCCAAAAATTATTGATAAAGGGTGAAAGTCAAAGTAGAAGTCTACAGAATAAAGAACCTTATGGCCTAATATTTACAAACTGATATTACTAAAACCTAAAAAAACGTGTAAATGTTAATAAGTAGAAAAATACTAGAGTAAAATAGGTCCGCATATTTCTAATCTGTTAACTGTTGACAAATAAATCTAGTTTCAATTAAGTTGATTCATATACCATCAAAATGATGACCTTATTATTAGTTTCTTATTGAAAGATTTAGCCATATATGCAGAGGCATAGCTACCGCCGTATCAATGATACGGGGCCCCCGGGCTACAGAGGCCCCTAACGTGTGTAAGCAAAAATTAGTAAAATGTTATCCACAATGTCACTTAATCTCGTGCTTCCCGAAAATAAAAACATATAAGAAAACTGTCATACGTGCCTATAGAGTTTTCACTTCATAAATAACAAAAGTAAAAAAAAGCAATCTGTTTTATTCTCGGGCTAGGCGTGCGCCCAAAAGTTGGCAACATCCTACATCGGTTATTGCGGGATTCCCCCGTTTAAAGCATTTTTGTTTCTTCTGTGAGAAATCTTTACCCTTCGTTTGGGCCCCCTAACAAATTTTGATAGGGGGCCCCTCCAAGACACGCTACGACATTGCATATATGACTATCGCCAGGGTCTGACAACCCTATGGCTAACTTACTTTTACAGCCTCGGTTCAAAAACATTATACAAAACCAAACAGAACATGACTCATGCCGCGTTCCAATAAACAAGAAACGGTTCGTTTTGCTTACGGACGGTAAAATTTTCATTGAAAATTCAACGAAATTTTACCGTCCGTAAGCAAAACGAATCGTTTCTTGTTTATTGGAACGCGGCATTAGCGTACTTTAGAGTTACTATCTTTCGACGCACTGAAAAACAGAAGCTACAAAAACTAAATATTAGAGTAAATAAATCATGACGATTTTGTACTGAATCGTAAATCTAGCAACCCGAATATAACTTATATTTGCCAAAGGGTATGCATTATACAACGCAAAATGATTAAACTTAAATTACTTAATTGCTTTAATAGTTGACTGTGGCTCATTGACGGTGTATAGAAACTGTATACATTTAAAATTAACACCAGCTGCTAAATTGCAACATGCAACACACTGATTGGGTTCATCAGGTGGTGTACAAGTGTAGTAAGGCAAGTTTTTAACATAATTAGTGTCATGATAAAACTAATGCTGTAGCTTTACAACTCTGACATTCTATTGCAGTTGGAAGGTGGCTTGGATGCAGTTTGGTCAACTGCAAAAAAAATAGCAGTTTCTGCAGCTAGTGTGTGGAGTAAATGCTAACACTGTATTTAGTAGTTTTAAAAAACCGATATACATATAGAGGTGATTGAATGCTTCGTTAATCTTCGTGAAATTACGGTAAATGCGAAATTCAAAAACAAATTGTTTTTTTTTTAATATAAAACGGAATATTTACGATATACATATACAATTGACCAACAAAACTCCTTAAGATAACTGTTCAAAAGATCAACTATTGTGTGAGTTATTTCGTGATTACTAATAATAATCAAGACCAAGTGGGATGAAATGATACCTGTTAAAATGTGGGTTCGTATGTATGTATTAAAGACTAAAGAAAATAAAAAATAATATAAAAAAAAAATTAACGTTTTTTCGTGAGAACAAAAAATTTGGCCACAATCGGGGTCTTTTACCGAATCTAAAATTATTCTTACAACATTTTACAATAATCTTAGTCAACAATGAAATGATTTTTCAAATACTTCATCATACCGAATGTGTAGAACCTTTGCGTACCGATGACTTTGTACAAGGGCTTGTCGCATATTGCAAACTGTCTGTTGTTCGGATCTATGAGCTGGCGCTCTTTGATGATGGCCCACACACGTTTGACGACCTCATGTCTGGGGAGCTCCGTCGCTCCGACGAGCTCAGATAGAGCTGATGACAGCTTGATGGGTTTTGTGTATCCACTGCCTTTGCCTCCACGTTTCGTTACGCCACCCTAAAAGACAATGGTCATTATACCCCATGTTTTGACACTTGCAAATCATGAAAAATCATAATAATTGACAATAAAATGGTCTGAAGGGTGAACAAATATTAAAAAGTTGTTTATCAATATTAAAAGTTCTATCGTATTATTTTTTCCAGCTGCATGTTTTATGGTATTATTTTTTCCAGCTGCATGTTTTATGGTATTATTTTTTCCAGCTGCATGTTTTATGGTATTATTTTATTGAATACAGGAACTCATTTCAGTAGTCCTATAATATTAAAACAAAACTTAATAAAATGATGTCAAATTATAATTCGATAACTGAAATTGTATTCCGAATAACTGAATGAGTCCTCCAAAGTCAATTTGAAAATGAATTTAAATGTATTGTTAATTTTATTGCAACTGATAATACCTCCAAATAGTAATATGTTTAGTAGTACTGTCCTTACTTAATATTATAAATGCGAAAGTAACTCTGTCTGTCTGTCTGTCGGCCTTTCACGCCAAAACTACAGAACCGATTTAAATGAAATTTGGTACACAGATAGTCTAGAGCCTGAGAAAGGACATAGGCTACTTTTAAATGCGAAAAAGGGGGTGTAAGGGGTTGAAAGGTGAGGATGAAAAGTTGTATGAAAGTATCGTCATATTTAGAACTAGAAGCTTGAAATTTATTTTTTAGGCTGTTGATTCGATATAAATACACTATTCCACGCGGACAAAGTCGCGGGCACAGCTAGTATTCTATATATTTTTGAGATGATGCTGATGATGAAGGGAGAATAAGAAATTAAGTCTTACCTTTTTGCCTTTAGCAGGAGTCTTCTTTTTCTTATCTTCATTTCTTTTCCCTCTCCGTTTAGGTTTCTGAAACACATTTGTTTTAAATTAAACAAATAGGTTTATAATATATGAGTGACAGGGCTCAAAATACGGAAAGATTAGGGTAGTCAAGAATAATTTTTAGGGGCCATCTATAAATTACACCACACGTTCAGGGGGGGTTCAACGAAGTGTGAAATTGTGTTTTAAAACTGCTCTTTTCAGTTCTGGGTGTAAAATTGCAAAATATGTGACGTCACACTAGGGAGGAGGGGGGGGGGAGTCCCACAAATGTGACCACCACAAGGGGAGGGGAGGGATCCAAAAATCACGAAATTCGTGTGACGTAATTTATGGATGACCCCTTACCTGACTGCCGAAGGACAGTAAAGTTTTTAATTTAAATTATATTATTTTATTCATATAGACTAACTACTCGAACTTCCCGGCAACAGCCAGTTACCGTTATGCGACCCTCCTCGAGCTATTGCTTACATTCCCCGATCCATCCATATAAGCAATAACGATTTAATTCCATTGCTTTCTTTTCCCTTTCAATATTCTCCCAATTTTCCCAAAGTGCTAGCTTGGCCCCTACTAGGGACCAAATTATAGTTAGTAAAATGTGAATGATTACTACCTCTCTCTCCTCGGCTTAGAGAGTAGATATTCGGATAAATATTAAATGATTTGTTATCATTTGAGGAAATGGATTAGAGTTACAAATCTCAAAATATTAATATTTATTAATGAAGGGTACTCACTTCTGAATCCTCGTCTTTTTCCTTCTTTATTCGAGGTTTCTTCTCTTCCTCCTCCTCTTCTTCTTCTTTCTCTGAATCTGACTTCTTTTCTTCCTCTTCTTCAGAATCTGATGAATCGAGACTGTTTACATAGTCCAATACTAGTCTGTCAATCAACTTTTTCTTCTCCTTCAAACTTGTTCCGAACTTTTTCTCCAACTTTTGTATGACTTTATTAGTAGAAGTGTTCTGAAGATCTGCATTTTCAAGAATCTCTGTGGATTTTAAAGCATATAATTAGTCAGTAGATCAACGACAGTAAACTGGTTCAGAGAAATCGCTTGTCCGACATACCTATTAATACTGGCTAATATAGGCTATAATAAGCTAGTTTTTCATCGGTGGAAAGGGGAGCACACTGTCTACTAAATTGAAGAGAATGGAATCGGCTCTCGCTACTTCTTACGGGATTAGGTACCTATTGTATAGATAGGTGGCCAAGTTTGTCAGGGATTCAGGGAGCTAGTGAAGGGGGTCTGATTCCAACATGGACAAAAATTCGCGTGGTCCATAATTAGTTGCCTTGAGTCTGGATGTTCTTTGGGTTCTGCTTTGACTGGCACGGTCATGGTGAAGCGCATTCTCAAAATACTATGTGAGAATATAATATTGTTCTAAAAGCCGTAACCAGAAGGAAGGAAAACGAATAAAAAGAAGGATCTCAAGTATTCCCGGTTATCACTCAGTTCCGAATCAATAAATGATTTCAGGTTTCCACAAGATAAAAAGCAAATGAAAAAAAAAATGATAGGAATATATCTGGTTGTGTAATGTTGTACTCTTTCTATATTTATATATATTTAATAGCTTTTTTCTTAGATTATATATAGGCAGTACCGTGTTTACCATAAGGGCACACGGGACACGTGCTCAGGGCCCCTATTCTCACGGGGGCCCCGCAAGGCCCTATTTAAGGTAGTATATAAACAACACGCAAGGAATATGCTCATTCCTTGTGGGTTTGAGCATCTCGACCTTACAAAATCTAATAAAGTCAGTTAAATTAGAAGAAATTTTCCTGAGCATTGAAGTTGCTTGAAGAATATTCCTGTGCTTAAAGATTACCATTCGTAGTGGAGACCGCTCACAGCTAAAGAGAAAATTTAAAACGTCACTGAACGTCGGACTGAACGTCAGAAGTGAAAACACACACATGTGTATATATGTATCTGAGCGTGACGGTCACGCGATTTCAGTGCTTTTTCCCCATACCAAAAGTGCCCAACGTGCCTAAAGAAGTTTTCACTTCAATAAACTATTTACCAAAACAATGTTACATGCACAACTTACTAATTGATCAATTACGTGAATACAAAGTGAAGGCCTTAAAAAATTGTTTGTATTTTCCAACCGGGCCCCAAATTTCCTGTGCCCAAGGGCCCCGACATGGCCTGAGACGGCCTTGTAGATAGGTCCAGATACCGTGTCCTGTACAAAACTATTCGTTCACTATGAATGCACTATTTGGAGTGTGATAAGGTCTTGTCATAAAATCAAGTATAAGTATTAATGAAAAAAATATTATTTTTTTAACTTCGTCCCAAAACAGATTACTGAGATTTCTACGTAACAGCTAAATCACTCCCTACAAAAATATCGATACCTATCGTTTTAATTGCCTACTCTTTCTGTACGCCCGCGCCGACTGCTGCTTGTGATAAAGAACTTAAATGTTCGTATGCATCGTTCGTATTATTATTGCCTCGCACACGACCGCGTGGCCGTAAGTATGTGCAGGGTACTATTTTTTATAAAAAGAAATGCTATGTAAATTAAGTACTTAGAACGCTAATTCTTCTTTGAAAATGGTTTAGTATCCAAAAATAGTACATGTGTTTTATTTTAAGATTAGTAAAGTAGTAAGATTAATAATCTTCTTTGAATATTTCGCCTTTGACCTAGGGTAAGAAGCAAGGACAGCCCAAGTAAAGGAAAAAATTCGAAAGTCGTTAATTTGTTGTTATATCACATAAAAATAGTTTTTGTGATTACAAGCTTATACGTTCGATTGTTGACTTTGTTGTACGTCGCAACCGCAAAGTTAAGTTTGTCTTTCTCTTACTTTACCTATCTTCGTTCATTTACTGCACATAAAGAACCATGTCCATTTCTAGTGTGAATTTATAGTATTTAAACGATACGATCTCGAATTACGTTTTTTGTACTTTAAAAATAAAAGCGTGTGCCGATGCGATGAAGCTGTCACCAACCCAAGTGACTGAGTATAAGGTCCGCCGGCGGACCAGCGGTCGGTAGGTATTTAGCGCGTGCAAGTACAGCGAGTGAAATAGGCCTGCCAGTGGCCCGATTTTGTTTTGGGATCAACTGACGAACCAGTCGGTTTGACTGATTCGTGACGGATCTGATGTATATCCGGTGTATTCTGCACCGGTTTGTTTGTTTTCATTAATGTCGTCGGAAAATAATGGAATTTTAATTCAGCCACTCAAACCACCTAAATTTAAAAACATATTTGAAACAATATTTGAATAATTTTACCCTTTTTATTTTTGAAATACCAAGAGCTAGCAACATTTTACAAGTCCTAATGCATGGAGCAGTTATATTCATTAGGATTAGGTAGTAATAATAATTTATACAATCCTCCAGCCGAAGTATCGTATGACGGACACATGTTGAACACCGGGCGTTAGAGCCTAGATGTAATTTTTCAACGATCCCAATTTCGCAAACATAAAAACCATATTTCTAGTCTATAAATAAGAAGTAATTCTACTAGCAAACAAAATTATACTAATAGGATGCGTTACTGGGTAAATAGAATTCACGTCCCTGGCAATGTCCCTAGTATTGGCCACGCTATTTTATTAATTTGAAATTTTGTATATTGTTTATAAATACATTAGGAAATAGAAAAATTACTTATTAAATGTGATGTTCGAATACATCTTTTTTAACTCCGGGCGCGTTTAAGTTTGACGTCTGTGTTTCTGTCTGTGGCATCTTAGCTCCCAAACGAATGGACCGATGTAAGACCGTTTTTTTTTGTTTGAAAGGTGACTTGACCGAGCGTGTTCTTAGATATAATTCAAGAAAGTCTGTTCAGCCGTTCGAAGATCATCAGCTCTTTTGTAATCGTTGAAGGGATTTTCGAGTCAGGAGTGTTTTCAACCAGTATTTTTTGAAATTCATTCACTCACTTTAAACAGCGGCTTGTGACTCGCGTGTGCGGAGTTCATAATATTAGTAGCTTCATTTTTGGGGCGCGTATTAGAAATCTGGACCTATATATATGATCTAAGGTTATAACGTCGTAAGATGGTATATGTAGTTATAATATCTTGTAATTCTTGTTTTAAGGTATTTTTACGTTGAGTACCAGAAACCGCAAAAACAGTAAAATCGTAACGTATAACTAAGAAATACAGATAAAATTGCAATATTTCAGCATTCGAATTATTAAAACCTTAAACATGCTGACACATTACAGTTTGTTTACAAATATTCCATATCCAATATGGCTAAATGGTGCCATTCGACTCGAACGACACGAAAGTACAAAAAATTCACGTCCGCGTCCGAGTACAATTCATTTGAATGACCCTAACTACGAGGGATGTTGCGGATGCATATTTTTTCACATCCGCGTATGCGGATGCGGTTGCGGTATGCGATTGATTTTGACAGTTTGATAATACCACAACTATCAAAATCAAGACATTGTGATACCATTGTGACACAATGGAAAAAACAGACTTAGGGCCCTGTTTTTCGGAGACAAAATTGTATCTTAAGATTTTAAACGACGCGTCGAATCTTGTCATCGAATGAAATCTCCGTTACATACTATTGGTTAATACACACGTGCATAGCGCTCGCGGACGTTGCCGGCTCCGCCTAGTTTCTTTCTTGTCGCGACTTGTGGTACATCTGCATCCGCATGAATATCCGCATCGATTATTGCGGCTGCTGATGCAGATGTTCAAATCGATGCGGAAGCTCCGCAATTGCGAATGAAGCGAATTTTCGCAACATTTCTACTAACTACCATAGTCCGTCTATGTAAACTAAGCTGTATCCACTACCTATGCTATTGTCTGTAAAAATTACCCGCCGAAAGCCGCTATTTTGACAGGCGATGTCATGTCTTTGTAAACAAAAATAAATACAAACACATTCTTAAAATAAAAGTCCTTTCCACGGCCTCAATTAGGTCGAGGGTTTTTCAAACCTTTATGTATAATGCTATTACAGACGTTACCATAGTCATAAAGCAATTTTATACACAGACTATGTGCAGCGCGCTTTATATTGTAAATAAATCATCAGTACAAAGACGCAACGAGATAACCCTAAATCACAGCGACGATGGAAATAAATCCGCATTTTAATTACAAACATCTTTTACTTGAAACATTTTCTCTAATTCACTGTAAATACAGTGATATTTCGAAATAAACACACCATTTTTTGCAACAACTCACTTCGACATTACTTTCGGAAGCCATTTTACGTCCCCGTCTGTACATTAAAGTTAAAAAATTAATGTCAACATTCATATGCCTATGTTTCAGCAGAGATTACTTACTTGCGATCTCCTTTTGAAGTTCCGCCTCGGTAATGTTTGACTCCTTAGATGTTTCAGTGTCTGCCATATTTTCTAATTGAACGAGCACTTTTCTTTAATATTCTCAGAATGGATCCGCGTGTTAGCCACACAATAATATACCTACGCGCTAGGTGCAACACGGCTTCACTGCGAAACTAACCGAAGATTACATCGGATTCATTCGGTACTAACAAAATGCTCCAATCAAAATCGCATATATAGTAAACATAACAGTTTAAGGTTAAAATAAGATAAACGGTACGCAATAATAGTCTTTATGTCTTTGCAGAAAATCATAGATTTCTATGTAAGTTATTATCCTAATGTCTAAAATTTTATTTCATAAAATGCGTTCAAAGATAATTTTTAAAACATTTTACAGGGTATATGTTTTTTTATATTTAAATACTGAATTATGTAGTTATTTTCATTCATTATGGCAAATAAAATTTTTGTTACTTGTCTCGTGATGATTTAATACATAAAAGCTGTAAAATTGAGTTGAGTGTAGAAAATGCTTTGAGATAAAAATGAATGTATGTTTTCAAAACGTCAAAACCACGTTTTTATGTGTCAATGTCAATTGTCACATCACATAAAAAGTCCTTCCTCCTCCTACATGTACGTTATAACCTAAAATAGTTAAGATTTAAAGTTGAAGGTGTTTGTGTATTTTGAAAAATGGCAAAAGTAAAAAACAAGAAGAACTCTAGCCAAGCGGACAAAGTACATAACAAGAGGAAATTGGAAAATAACAAGAAATTAAATCCATTCGAAGTGCACATTAACAGAGAAAAGCTTAAAGTTTTAGGTAAAAAATCTAAGCATGATCGTGGATTACCTGGCGTTTCTCGTGCTAAAGCTATACAAAAGGTAAATATGGAATAAAATCTTCCAAATTGTAATTAATGATTTATGGGCAATTTAACATAAAAATTTACTTCGCAACTTTCACTTTTTTAAACATCTATTGATATACGGTATTAAATATACAGAGTATGTCAGTAAATTGCGCTTTGTATCCTGTATGAAATATAGTTTTTTATTTGGATAGTAAATATGTTTTTTTTTTACACAGTTAAAACTACCAAGTCAATTGTGATAAAATTCTTGTATTCATTCTAATTCTACACATTTTTGGGAGTTGTTATGTTTCATTTCATTTTATTTCTTGAGAAAATGTGAGCCTTTTGATAGTGCATTTTTCTTTTGTGAAGAAATAACATTTTTTATTTAAACTTCAGGGGGGTGTTTTAAGTTAAACACACATTTTTCTCATTACACAGCAACTGAAAATCATTTAGCTGTTCTGGAGATATCCATAATATGCCTTTGACAGTAATTTTTTCATAGTGTCTCTATATTTTATACAGAGAAAGGAAACTCTCGGTACAGAGATGAAACTGATGCATAAGACCAATACATTCATTGATCGCCGTATTGGTGAAAAGGATACACAGTTGTCAGCTGAGGACCGTATGATTGCCAGGTTTGCCGCTGAGAGGCAACAACAACACACCAAGAAGAATATTTATAATTTAGCTGATGATGAGGTTTTGACACACAGGTAGGCTGATATCAAACTTTCATAGGTTAGTTTCTATAAAAAAGTTATAAAATAAAATAGCAAATACAAAAAAATTATAAAAAATAAGGAATCTCTGTCAGACGAACTTTGGGAGACACCAAAAAATTTGAGATAGACTTTTCAACTTATGAAGGGTTTTAACTTAGGCTGATTTTGTAAGGAAATATTCAACTTTAGAGGTGTAGACTCATTCTAACTAGTTTCGAGTTAAAGAGGTGTAGATAAAAAATCTATATATTATTATAGTGGTAATATTTATCGTATCACCTCCCGGCAAAAAAGTGTGTAATTTATACTCTCTGTATATGTGATTTCTATTTTTTCTATTACTAAAGTACAAAACTAGCATTATGCATGCCTAATAGTTAATGATTATGCTCACAAACCCCTAAAAATAATTGAGTTTAAAAAATGCTACAAATAATTTTATTAGTTTTTTCTAATTTAGTCTTTCTTGTGTGGCTATGAACCTACATGAACCAGAATATGGTATGAAGCATGAGAATCAAAAACCCACTTAGTTAGAAAAAAAAAAGTCTAGTACTATTCTTTTCTTGCGGTAATTTAAATTTGTTTTCAGGGGTCAAACATTGGAGCAGATAGAGAAGTTTGACGATCCCAGGTCAGACGATGAAGAGGATGATGATGGCAGAAAGTTTGGTGGAGGATTAGGAGGTAAGTTGGCAGGATAGGGGTAAACCTCTCAAATTTTAGGCACTATTTGCATAGCATGTATGATGATGATGATGACTAATCTCCTACTACCTTACATTATGATTCCTGGCACTTGCCAAGGTTCCTTACTTAAGGTGCTTCTGAGAGTTTCCTAACATCGAACCCAGAATCCAGGGTCGACGCGATGCGTACGTACGTAGGATATGACTCGACGCGAACTCGACGCTCTGGCGACTCTTGTCACCAGCAGAACACTACCCCAGTAGTGCTGGTTAACCTTGGTAACCTGTTCCGAGAACTGGTAATATTGACCAGTCGGTGGCCCCACTTCTCTTTTCTTAAACCTCCTAACAATATATTTCTCTTTGCAGATGACTTTGTGGCAGAAGGACACTTTGGTGGTGGAATGTTGTCTAGGACTGATTCAAAAGACGGAGCTAAATCACACAAAGATTTAATAGAACAGCTCATTGCCGAGTCCAAGAAAAGAAAAGTAGAAAAGCAAAAAGAAAAAGAACAAACACTAGACTTAACAGAGAAGTTGGACAGCGAGTGGAAGGATTTGCAACCTGTCGTGTTTAAGAAGATGAGAAAAGAAGAGAAAGAGGAATCGGCGATTGATAAGCTGCTAAGTCAAGCGGAGAAGAAGAATTTCGATTATGATAAGATGACGAGGGAATTGCGGTTTGAGAAGAGAGGCACTGTAAGCAACATTTACAAATAGTCAATTTTCTTTCATACTTTACCTTGGATGACCATTTTATCATGCTCCATTTTTCTTTTATGTGATCACTTATGCTTTACCAATCTGTCCTGTGAAAATCTCTATCATGTATGGGGCATCATGAACGTATTATTATAAATTGCCTGCCTACAGAACTGGGAATATATATTTTTTAAACTTCACGTTCGGAACTTTATAAACCCTAAGTATTGGCCAGTAGTGATGTTTGACAATATTCTGCAAGTTGAATGTGTCCTCTTTATGCTTGAGTTATTAGGGGTCATCTTAAAAAAGAGAACAATTCAATAATTTTGTTAAAGGGCTCGGTCTTCCCGCCAAGAGCCAGAAAGTTAGAGTGTGCTCGAGTTATTGCTTAAACTCCCCAATCTACTGTCCAATGTCGTGGGAGAGCCATATTTCGGCACGGCCTCACAGAAAACCGGCAGTGAAGCAATGCTTGCATTGATTTTCGCCGCGTGAGGTTACCAGAGGCCCTAACCCTTTCTTCTCCCCCTGGTCCCGCTCTTTCTCTCCCCCCCTCCCCCTACTCCCACCTTAAAGGCTAGCCACGCACTCGTGAGTTGCAGGTGCACATGGGCGGCGGCAGCCATTTACCATCAGGTTTACCCGTCATAAAAAAAACCACCCGTATAAGCAATATCCCTTTCCTTAATTTACCTTAAGTTCATTCTTACCTACATTTTTTTTTCAACATTCTCCCAATTTTCCCATCTTTCATTCCCAAAGTGCCCGGTTGACGGTAGTAGGCTTGCCCCCCTATTTTTTTTTTTTTTTTTATTCTATAGGGGGCAAACGAGCAGACGGGTTACCTGATGGTAAATGACTACCGCCGCCCATGGGCACCTGCAACTCGAGAGTCACAAGTGCGTTGCCGCCCTTTAAGGTGGGAGTAGGAGAAGATGGGGGAGGGAGTAAGAGTGGGAAAAGAGGGGAGAGGGGAAGGACGGGAATAAGGGAGAGGAAAGGGTTAGGGCCTCCGGTGACCTCACTCACGCGGGGAAATGCAATGCAAGCATTGCTTCACTGCCGGTTTTCTGTAAGGCCGTGGTAACGAGCGGAGTCGAGCCGGCCCATACGTGCCGAAGCATGACTCTCCCACAAAAGAATACATATTACGTCAGTGTGACCAAATTATGGTTGGCAAAATGTATGTGTTTAATATACCTCTGCCTACCCCTTCGGGGTTATGGGCTTGAGTGTATGTATGTATCTTCAATAATTACAACTGTTAAAACTACTTTCCACCCATTTAACAGCCGTCGGATGGTTTGAAAAACGATGAAAAACAAGCAAAAGAAGAGAGGGGAAGATTGGAACAGTTGGAGAGAGAAAGAGAACAGAGGATGTTGGGAGAAGATGAGAGGGTTGTGGTGAAACCTCAGCAGGCTAAGGCGAAACATAGGTAAGTTTAAATAGAGCCTGAGTTGGTTAAAGCTATGAGTAATAGTAACTTTAAAAGTTAATTGTAAATTTAAGTACACATAAAAATTACCTGCTCGTCAGTAATCCCATTAATATTATAAATGTGAAAGTTTTGATGGATGGATGAATGTTTGTTGCTCTTTCACGCAAAAACCACTGAACCGATTGCGATGAAAGTTGGTATGTAAGTAGCTGGAGACCTGGATTAACGCATAGGCTACTTTTTATCCCGATATTCCCACGGGATCGGGACTTACGCGGGTGAAACCGCGGAGCGCTGCCAGTAATTTAAAACCAAAGAGAAAATTAATAAAAAGTATAAAAAGGCATAAAACATGTGTTTATTAAATAATAAGTAGTCCATGTATTCTTTTTTTTTTAAGAGACATTTTCAAATCTGATTTGTTTCTGTAAGAATTTGATAACTTAAATTACAAATATAAATATTTTTTTCTTTTGAGTGAATTAAGTTAGCCTAAACTCAACGTCAAAAAATTATGTAAATGAAATGTTACTCAAATTGTTAATTGGCATTGCAGGTCGGCAGAGGACTTGGATGATAATTTTGAGTTGGATGATGAAAAGGAATTCATGCTAGCGTACGACAAAGATGGGAAACCACTTGTGCCCGAAGCTGTGCTTAAAGATTTCTCAGGTAAGTAATATTTATAAATAAAAGTCATTGACTGGTAAGGGATTGAAGTTGCTCACATCATATCCTTACCCAATTCACAGCAGTTAAACAAGAGTTACTTTGCATAGCATTGAGTGGGAAAGGATCTATTCCAAGGAAATAGGGTTCTTTCCTAAAACGCTAACTACATCTAGGTTGATGTTGTTAGCGTCTCTTCTAACCGCTTAAAATTAGGGATATGGTATGCTTATTTGCCACTTTGGTGCCCAAAAAAGTTGACGGTGAGGCATGTTATGGGCAAATTAAAAAAAGAATACAAAACTAATAAATCCGACTGCGTTTACTTAATTTTTTATTTTGTTTTAATTTGCTTTTATGCAGTTTAATTTTTTTTTATTCATAAATCTTAACGTTCACTTGTGTGTAGTAGGTTAATATATATTTATTTTGTATATAATTTTAGTTCCCAATGCAAAACCAAAATTTGATGATGGTATATCTGACACCTCTGAAGAAGACGATGGCGATGATGACGATGAAGGTGATGATTCTGAAGCAGAATCTGATGATGAAAATAATGAAAATGATTCTGAAAAAAATATAGAGAAGAAGTCATTACAAAATGAAGATTCTGTTGATGCTTTAGATACATCCAGTGATGCAAAACCCAGTCAAGCCAATGATAAAGGAAGAAAATTAAAAAAAAAATCAAATAATGATGAAAGTGATGATAAAAGTGATTCTAGTATGGAACAAAATAATCAAAATTTAAGTTCGAAAAGTAAAGCTAAACTTCAGAATGATTCTGTAACAGAACCTGTTAAAAAAAAGCAAAGAACGGAACAAAAATCAAACAATAAAACCGAGAGTAGCATACTGTTCCAGAATACAAAAGATGAAGAAAGTGATGATCAACCCAGCGAAGAAGGAGAAGAAGAAGAAAGTAGTGGAGAAGAGGAAGAAGAAGCTGAGGAGAATGAAGAAGATTTCAATGATTTGAAAGATTTAAAAGGATCTGATGTTGATAGTGATAATGATATGGTTGAAGGAGATGTGGAAAAGATTGGTTCTTTATTTGATCTTACATGTAGTGAAGGAGATAAACTAAAGGTATTTTATATTTTCTTATTTTTTTAGAATTTTAATTAATTTAATAAGCGCAGTGTAGACCAAGATGCACCGGACTGCACTGTTAACACCCACCAAGTTAGCTGGTGAATGACCGTTATTTATTATGTTCATGTCGATTTCGGTCATTCACCAGTGATTGTTATCATACACCACGACGACATGGTGTATCCTTATTATGAGTGACAATAAATAAAAATATAACTGGTACCAACGATTTAAAAAAAAAATGCAAAGTACAGGACAGGTCTAAAATGCCACCAATGGTTACAATGAGTAAAGTCATGAATAAAAGAGGTTTTTTTTTATTGTTTATTGTAATGGCTATTTTGTCCTTTAAGTTTGGATTCTAAACAAATGAAACCATTACCTGCGTTTCGATAAACCACAGGTACTCGCGAAAGAACACCGATTCCTACCAAGGATGCTCCGTGAGGCTAATGAAATTAAAAAACACCCTAATTTTAATAGAGAAGATGGTTGAAAAGTACCATGGCTGCTGAAAAGCAACTGAAACGTCGGGATCAGTATAAATAGTAAAATAACACCAAATAAATCGCGATAGAATCCGTGAAAAATAGTTTTATTTCAACAAATATTAATAGTAAAATTATTAGGCGATAGCAACATATACTGTCACAAGTTGTTTTTTCATACAACTTTTACAGAACCTACCTAACCTACAATATACATATGATTTGACTTGACATTCAACTTTGAGACTTACCATCCATACAAAATTAACTTTTTTCGCAGGAATTACTGGCAGGGAAGACACCATCTCAGCAATCTACAGCCTTACAGAGTCTTATAAAAAGTTATGACCCGAGTCTTTCAGAAAACAACAAAGACAAACTTAGCCGACTATTTGCTTACATGCTTCAATACATAAACGATATTTTCACTGACTTGAAGGAAGAAAGTGACGTTCTAAAATCACTTCTCACGTTCGACAAATTAGCCCCATATTTCTACGATTTGGTGCACACGAATAAAGTTTCGACCAAAAAATATATAGTAGAATTATTGAAAGAAAAATATGGCAACTTTAAAAAAAGACAAAAAAGTATGCCGGATTTGGATACATTAATATTTTTTAAATTAGTATCTCTTTTATACCCCACTTCTGATTTTCGACATCCTGTTACGACGCCTGCATTAATTTTTATGTCGGAAATTTTAACTTCATGTAAATTTAATAATGCTTATTCAATATCAAGGGGATTATTTGTAACTACCCTCATATTAGAATACACGACATTATCAAGAAGATTAGTACCCCCAGCTATAAATTTTCTACGAGGTATTTTATATTTGAGCGCCAATACAAGCGTTTTAAACCCCATACAAGTAGTCCCGCCATTTAGGTTACACAGAGACACGAAAATTTTAAATTTGGATAACGACTGTTCGAAAATGGACGTTCGAAACAAAATGGCCGCCAAAGATTTTGTACTGGCCGATATAGATGACGATTTTAAAATTCGATGTTTGTTAACAAGTATGGGAATTTTAAAAGAATATTTTGATTATTTTAATGATATCGAGGCACAGCAGTATTTATTTGAGCCTCATTTAAAATTAACGGATAGGATTGACTTAGATTTATATCCTAAAAAGGTTAGCAAAGTTATTAGTGGTATGGTTCAATATATGAAATCAAGTTTGGAAGTTAAGACGTTCAGTCCCTTGTGTAAGGACAAACCTAGGCCGAAGGCTCTGAGGCTTTATGAACCAGACATACAGGAAGTGTAAGTAATTTCTATCATATTTTATTTTTATATGCATTTATTGCAATTCTTTTGACGTTCGCGAATTGTTCCCTGTTCCATTCCTAGTAACAATGAGACACTGACTTTAGAAATAAAATATTTTATGTCGTCACGGATGTATTTACTCGCTCCAGAACAGATATATCTAGCTTTTTCCCGCAGCTTCGCAAGCGTTAAATTGGTTCTATCCCTCGAGAACAGTGCATTTTCGTCTCGATGAAAGGATACCCCTGACAATGTGTAAACAAAATTTCATGATAATTGATTGAGTAGTTAACGCATAAAAGCGTAACAAACAAACAAACAAAAATAAATAAGGGACAAAGGCATGTGTATGTAAAGATAACTAACTGCTTACATCTTTGGGACTTAATCACATGATGTTTTTTTAGCAACTTTTTAACCCCCCCCCTCCCCCCTGGTGATACGTGTTGAGGTTTTAGACTAACGCCACCCCCCTAGCTAAAATCACGTGTATTTTTTTATTGCCAAATATATTTAAAAATTCAGAATATTATCGAAAAAATAAATACACGTGATAACTCACTACAAACCCCCCTTAACCCCTTGTGATATTTCGTGATTTTTTCCGAACCCCTTTCCTCCCCGTTTCGAGCCTCACGTGATTAATGGTCAATCCCTTTATGTGTAGATTTACCGGTAGCAAGAGTTCAAAGTTATCGAGGGAGCAAGCAGAGAGTCAGCGACTGAAGAACAAATACAAGAAGGAGATGAAGGGAGCACTGCGAGAGATCAGAAGAGACAAGTCGTACATCGCTTCTGTCAAGATAAGGCAGAAGATTCGCAGGTAAACTTCACTTGCCAGTCATCAACTCACATATATTTTCTTCATCTTTTTTTTCATACTTACAAAATTTGTAGCTGTTCTTGAAGTCAAATTATTCTTGACTTGAGTTGTGACTTGATGTCTTTGCTCAAAGTATCAACTCTCTCTTCACTCTTAAAGTCAAGACCAAAATATAGCATGACTCTTGGCAAATTCCATAAAAGAGAATTCTGAGATTATTAGCATAATATTAATAGCCGGTATTACTATCCTTTTGATTTGTTCATCTTTTTAAAAAGGCCTTCTAAGCATTATTTATATATTTCTCACTTTCCATTGCCATTATTTACGGTTTTCGTGTTAAGTTATTTTTTTAATTTAATTTTTTATGCTCAGAGCATAGGGGCCATCCATAAATTACGTGACACGAACTTCATGATTTTTTTTACGCCCCCCCCCATCCTTGTCACAGGTGGTCACATTTTTGGAACCCTGGTGTGACGTCACATATTTTGCAATTTTACACCCAGAACTGAAAAGCGTAGTTCTAAAATATTTTTTTTGTAGAGGTTTAGTAACGTATGGAGTCTTTCGTTTACAGGTAATGTTTTGTGTTTAATACTTTAGTTTTTGACATGTGACGTCACGAAACTTATGACCCCCCACCCCTTGCCACACAATGTCACACTTCGTTGACCGCCTCCCTCCATCGCTACCGTGTGACGTAATTTATGGATGACCCTAAACTGTTTAGCCACATTCTATTATATTCCCTATCTTGTACGATTGAAGTACATCTCCAATTCCCACAAATATCTAATGCGCTCTTCCTCTTAGCACATAACATTATATATGCTGAAGATATTATAGTATATTGAGTTTTTTCTTTTTCTAGCGATAACGTAAGAAGAGACAAAGTAAAACAGATATACAAGGACGCGGCCATCCAACAAGGAGAACTGAACAAAATGAAACGCATGAAATGACATCAAACGGATCTATAATAAAAAAATAAAATAATATTCTCTGTCTTTTATTTACAACAAGAATTCAGTACTGGGGAAATATCGTTGTTACAACAAAAAATACCTTTACCAAGCTACACACTATATATACAATAACTTATTCAAAAGTAAGTTGAGAATAAGTGAAGAGGGAAAGTCCGTTATTCAACGGCGCCGGCGCAGGTTAGGTATTATTATTTATTTGCCGTCTCAGTCATTCCTAAAAAGCAGAATTAAGCAAATCGACCCCAATACTTCAGTAGTAACCTACATATAAAAAATTATCAACGTTTTTTGAGATCTGTACTAAAATTTATTTAGTTGCCATACTGAATAGTTCAAGCACGTTGCGAAGGTTAACCATCCAAGGTATGGCAGCATGAGGTGTCCTGCTACAGGCGTTATCTGGTAGAAGCTGACTGTACAAGCTACGGCTGCGACGTCGAGTGTCAACATTTGCAATAGGGCCTGAAAAAAGAAACCCATAAAGAAAACATATTCTTTCATCTTTTCATCTTATTTATCTATATTAAAAAAAAATTAACCTACGAATCGGCAGAACAATAGAGAAAACAAATACGTAAGAGCCCGCCCAAAGAAAACTTCCAGGTTGGTAGTTTTCTTTGGGCTGGTAGAAATTTGTCATATTTCAATGTGATAGTGGTTGGCTAGCTGACTGTCAATCATTTACTTAGTTACTTTTTTTTATACTTAATGTTTACCTTAATTGTAATTTAACCGGCCATTAACAAAACACCAGAAGGAAGAAGTAACATGGGTTGCCAGTTGAAAGTTTTCTTAAATATTCAAGACACAAACAAAAAACCGCACAAGTGCAGTCCGATGGTTTCGTAAGCAAACAAACTTGTATGTAGATCGTACGTCCATCTCGGGAATAAATTCTCGAAGATTTTTGGCCGTCTTTTCCGGAAGACAAACTTAACTTTGCGGTTGCGATGTTCGACAAAGTCAACTTTCCAACCGCAAAATATAATCACATAATATAATATTGTAATAAAACAAAATATAATAGTGTAATCATAAAAACTATTTTTTTATGTGATTAGTCGTTAATTTGTTGTTAACAAATTAACGACTTTCGGATTTGTACAGGCCAGTTAGCTTGTACACTGTAGGATAGTTGTAAAGTAGTTAAGTTAGTAGTTAATTGAGTAACTACGCAGGAAAGACAGTCAAACGTAAATAGTATATTCTAGTAAAGTTATATAAAAATGTATAAAATAGCGAATCTTTCCTTGATTATGCTTGTAGGTATAATAGTTGGTAGCGTTCCTACTAACTTATAAAGTATTAATTAATGGTAGCCAAGAATAGGTCGCAACGCGTTCATAAAATTATGTATATGTAAAAGGTAAAAACTATTTGTATGTACGATAGTGAGATCGTACAGGATTTTTGCCTTTACTTTATTGTAGGCACCAAAGAGCAAAAATTACTGCTCTTAAGTAGGCACAGTACAGTGTATTCTTTGTTTTGTGTTCGCATTTACCCTCATGAAGTCTGTTTACACCATAGAGTTTATTTAAACCGTGACCGCTAATTGTAATGCCGAAGAAAATGGCGTTTCACCGACAGCTACCTGTACCTACTACACATAAAAATATGTCATTAAAAGTAAGTTAGAATAATTCAAAGTAGAAAACAGCCAGTAAGAAGCACGCAACTATGTAGTTTAGGGTACTATTATGTATTCTGTGGTTTAGATAAAATCTACTTACTAATCTCAGCTTATGTAATCCAAAGAAGACTGGTGTCCAACCCCAGTTCCATAGTAGTTGTCCGCCGTATAAAGCCAAAGGATACACAGCTTTATCTGAAAAAAAAAAGAACAGTTCGTTAAAATTACAATGAAAGATGATCTGGAATCTGAATCTATGTTAGATTAATTTAATTAAACTAGGTCCACAACAAGCAATTTTCGTAATCCTTGCGATTTGCACTAATCATTGGCAAATGTAAGAGATAATAATAATATTTTAAGAGAGGTCTACAGTCCAGAAACAAGAATTTCATAACAGCAACACTGAAACGAGTTCTCCAGACAATATAAGGCTTGCCTACAATTTAGGTCTTACACTTTGCCTTCATTTCCGAGTACCTATACCAAGGCGTAAGTCTATGAAAAAAAAAAAGTCTTACCTGTAAATCCACCACACTCGTGATATACCTCATAAGAAGCATATCCCATACTGCAATAAAGCACAGTCCAGGCAGGTCCAAATACCCAGTCAGGTGGCGTCCAAGAAGGTTTGTTCAGCAGTTGGTACCAGGCTTTCCCGTCAGGCCGTCTGACTTGTCCTCTCATGGTGATTGCGCTGAGCCAACCACCAACATTGGGCGTTAACATAGCAGCTGTTAAACCCCAATTGATCATGATGCCCGTGCAAAAAAAAAAGTTTTAAGACAGATTTCGCGGTTTTTGCGTTACTAAACGTTTCGAAGTCTACGATTGAACTGACCAGAAATTGTATTTCATTAAAACAAATACTGAAAACGATGTTTATAATCAAGTTTATGCTTAAAATTTACACTTACGACATGCGATAATGCTTTTATCATCAGATAAGGATTGATTAACGATGAACTGTAGGAGTTCAGTCGCTAAGGTCATAATAGTTTATTGTTTTCTATACATGTCTAAACATTAAATACTATCACTACGTCTGTCTGTCTGTCTGTTCGCGATAAACTCAATAATTGCCGAACGGATACGGTTTTCACCAATAAACCGAGTGATTCATGAGGAAGGTTTAATAATAATTCATTAATGTTTTGTGTTCAACGGCTGAAATATGATGATGTTGTTGAAATGTCGGAAAAATGCTTTGCTACCCGCGTGAAGCCGGGGCGGGTTGCTAGTATTAGAATAAAAGCTTTCGTAAATGGTATTCATATTTATTAAAGATATACTTTGGCTTGAGTCATGTAGGAGAGACATAGTCTGTATGAAAAATATCGACTGCAAAAGGTCGGCCTTCGCTGCACACGTATGCCAGACTGACACGGCTCACTAGATATGATTCTACAAGACTTCCGTAAAATATTCTATCTATAAATCACTACATATTATAAAACAAAGTTCCCCGCCGAGTCTGTCTGTCTGTTTGTTCACGATAAACGGAAAAACTACTGAACGGATTTTCATGCGGTTTTCACCAATGGACAGAGTGATTCAAGAGGAAGGTTTATATGTAGTATACATGCATATTATTATAAGAAAAGTCGAGAAATTCAAAAATTTGTGTCATGTCGTAACAAACATATTTTTGTGCGCTTACATTGCAAACGCTGGCTAAACCTTACGATATAGATCAAATTAATGTACTACGGAATTGTATATCTTAAAAAGATCAATAAAAAAGTCCACTTTGGCATATGTTTATCTCCTAAGGATAACCCACAGTAACCATTTTTATCTTTTACGTATTACAAAAAAAATATGGGTTATTTATCAAACTATTTTAAACAATACAGTATTATTCCTTATCCAATTGTTGTAATGTATTTACATTAGATACGCTGTGCATTTCATGTAGATCAAAATTGCCCTTTCCAGCATATTATTAAAATGAATATCTTAAAAGATATCAGAGATTTAAAAAGCGGGGGCAGAGCGGCTGGCGGGCCGCGGGGGCAGAGCGGCTGGCGGGCCGGACCGATTTTGATTATTCTTTTTTGTTAGGTACCTCAAGGGTGGTCCCATTCCCATCCCAAGGAAGTCAGGATCTGATGATGGGATCCTGATAAAATTGAGAGAAACCCTCGAAAGTTGTAGGAACGAATAGTGTTTCTGTTTACTTTTCATTACTTTAAGAGGTTTTTGCGTTTAGAATCATCATCATCATATCATGTAGCTGAGCTAATGATGAAAAAAAATCATATTATAAAAATCTTCACTACATATTATAAAACAAAGTCCACTGCCGCGTCTGTCTGTCTGTTTGTTCGCGATAAACTGAAAAATTACTGAACGGATTTTCATGCGGTTTTCACTAATAGAGAGAGTGATTGATGAGGAAGGTTTAGGTGTATAATTTGTACCCTGCAAAGCCGGGGTGGGTTGCTAATATATAATATAATATCTGAGGGAAAAATATTTCGTACCGAGGAAAATACGTGAAGTAATCAAGATAAGCCGTCGTTCGAATTTTAACAGAGACAGTGGATGGGCACTGCCCCCTCACTCCTGCTTGGTGGCCGGCATTAAAACATACCTCTCACGTAGAAGATCTGGTACCAAAAAGTGACAAAGTCGGTTGGGTGTGCACCACGGTGCCTATTAGTAACAACACCGCAACACATATACCATATCCAATACATAGGTAATATTTTTAAAACATGCGGTTAAAGTGAATGATGTTAAAGGCCCGGGCGGCGGTGCCAAAAGCTGTCCTTTAGACACCTGTGTTATAGTCGCACCCTGTCGCAGCATCTGACTTTCTACTACCAATATCATTATGGAGATTATAATTAATAGCATTTTAAATAATAGTCACGAGTCTTTGTTGACTGTTTCATTTATCAGTGGCGCAGTCATCACCTTGCTAATCTGGCAGTGAATGTAAATGTAGCATGAAGCATGTTTTATTTTCTCAGCATCATTTATGTAGGTAGGTAAAGAAGTGACTGTTTCTTTGAAAGTGGTGTCAAACTTAGAAACGTGGTGTTTCGCAAGCGGTTCTCTAATTTCTAATTTTGCAGGTTGTATTTCAAAGCTGGTCATCGGTTTCATGATGGCATATTGTGTGGACAAATGGAGTGCGGTCTTATCAATCATACAGGGAGAATTGTTCGTCCAGACTATTGTCTGGTCGTGGCCCTGGAAGTGAATAATGGACTGTGTAGAAGAGAAAAGATATTAAATCAACAGATCTCAGTGCGAAGGAAGTCGTTTATTAGTGGACGTTCTCTTCATTTCTATACTGTGTCTAGAGGATCTAATTCTTTATAGCAGCCATTTCCTTGACCTAGTTGGGTGCATCAGACATGACTGAGAACCATCTCAGCACGACACAAAAATGGGAAAAGACTAATTGATCGTTGTTACTGTTAGCAGTAACTATTATTATCTTTTGTGTGCTATGCAGTTTGAATATGCAGTTTTGTCCGGTTTGGAAGATAGATAACGCAATTGACGCAAGTGCACTTCTTTGTGTTACCGGAAAAGGAGGCAAACCCACACGATCATTATCGCAGAGGTCAGTCGAAAGTTCTACACGAGTATTTTCGTCGGATTGCAAATCATTTTGTAATTACTTGTTTGAATAATCTGCCTACCTTTAATTAGGATCATAATATGCATAATTGATTAGCTTCATCAACCTTCTAATTCAGAACAATTAAAAGACACGGCCATTTAAATCTTAGCTTAGAGTTAACCAAATTTGAACATTTCGCAGGTAAATCAAAACCTATAAGGTACTTCCCATTGACCTAGAATCATGAAATTTGGTAAGAAGCAACGTCTCATAGCAAAAGTAAAGGAAAAAATTAAAGAAACGCAAGTCGTTAATTTGTTATATCTTTTACAAAATATTTTTGTGATTACAAACTTATATTTTGCGGTTGGAAATTAAGTTGTCTTTGTTGTATGCATGGACGAGTATTTTTAGAACTGCAAAGTTGAGTTTGTTTTCGGAAAAAATGGGAAAAATCTTCTGGAATTGGTTTTCGAGACGGACGTACTATATATACAAGTTTGATAGCTTACGGAACCCTCGGTGGGCGAGACAGATTCGCACTTGTCCGGTTTTTTTTATAAACTTTAACTTTGACTTTAAGACATTGAAGTTGTACTAAACCTTTCAGTTATAGTAATTGTTATAAGACTTTTACAGAGACTTTATTAATTTAGAAGTAGACATCAGGATCGATAGATAAAGACAACATTTTATACCACACCGACTTTCGGTATCCTGTACGACACCTGTATTAATTTTTATGTCGGTAATTTTAACTTTTTTGTAAAAAAAAAACGCTTATTCAATAGATATGTCCCAGCTTCGGCAGGACCTGACGGCCATAACAATTGCGGCGGTAAGACTTATCATGAAGGAGTGGCTGAAGAAGCGACTCGGCAGCCTCTCCTACAGGCTAACGCACGTGCACACCGGACCAGGCTGCTTCGGAAAGTACCTGTGTCGTATAGGCCGGGAGCCAACGTCTGTGCTGTCCCGTCGCCACTGTCGGTGTGCACCCTACACTCTAGTAGAGTGGTTAGCGAGGGTGCAGCGGCGCGAACTCGCGATGGCTAATGGTGTGGGAAGCCGCTCGTTAGAGACCATGATTCTGTCCATGGTCCTGTGTGAGAGTTAGTCTGACTGACTACTACTCCTGACAATTCAAAAATACCTATAATGGTTTAATTGAAATAAATGATTTTGATTTTGAGTGCTTGGGATTCAGCAGTCTCATTTTGTGAAGAAATGCTGTCCGCAAAATGGCGGCGGAAAGGAACCGGGAGAGGGCTAGTACTTACCTGTTCCGCAGAAGAGGTACCAGGCAACGGGTGCGAAAAATGATCTCCACCTTCCATGAGCGCTGGCTGTAACGGTTGAGGCTGTTCGTTCCCTACCGACTCGTAGTCACACCACATTATCACACCAGTATGACAAACGGTAATTTTTTTCTCGTTTGTCAAAAAACTGCAGTTGTACCACTAATGCATGTGCTCATGAGTGACAAAAAAAGAGTCAACATACGCTGCATTGTTCGACATCTTGAAAACTAAATTTCCCGATTGGTGTCCCACTGTATTTCACGCAGATTTCGAGATTGCTGTAGCAAATGCCTTAAGACTTTTTTTTCCACATATATCGATTAAAAATTGTTACTATCAACATTGTTAGAGCTTATGGCGGAAAGCGAAATCAATTGGTTTGAAAAGTAAAATACATAAAAGAATTGTGGGATTATGTACGGTATTGCAGCTAACTCCGTTAGAACTTGTTAAAAACGGATGGGAGTACATAAAAACTGAATCAAATGAATTGAGCGGGGAAAAGATAAAACAGTTCATAGCATACATTGGCCGTCAATGGCTAAATGATGAACAATATATTGTTGACTGGAATGTAGTTGGTCAAAGACACAGAACCAACAACGTTTGTGAAAGTTGGCACTCCCAGTTAAACAAAAAAATAAATAAAAACTACGTAACCATACTAAAGTTATTAACAGTATTATTAAATGAAAAGGATAATAATATACAAAAAAAGAAGGGTCGACCAAACTGATAAAGATAGTTTTATAATTTCGTGCCAATTAAAACTATTAAATAGCAAAATATCATTGGGACATTTCCTTAAAATGTTGCGTTAAATAAAAAATAGTAAAAATTTTAAAACAAGCTATTACTGTTAAATAACTAACTACTTGGCTTACATAATACATTAACTACTTAGCAAAATTCAGCTCAATCGGAAACCGGAAAGTGGGTCAAATTCAACTTTCAGAATTCCATTACATACAACGGGACAGGTGAAACTAAATAAAATCTTGTAAAATATAAGCAAATACATTGTCTAATACGTAATTTGAAGTTTTACTGTAATATAACAAAGTAGTATAACTCGGACAGCACTAGTTTGGAAATAAATACATGACATGTTGTGTAAAAACCAGTAGTGTGACAAACGAGAAAAAAATTACCGTTTGTCATACTGGTGTGATAATGTGGTGTGACTACGAGTCGGTAGGGTGTTCGTTACCCTAGTAGAAGCAGGCCTGAGGTGTGGGCGCGACGTATCGCGCGCGCCTCTAGCATGGAAGAGGGAAAAGGCTCCCTGGTTTAGTGTTGCTGCCTATTGTTTAAGAGGCGATCAAGGTTTCCCGGGGTTCTCGGGGACTTCCTACCTATGGTATATATGAATTCCTTGCAATATACCCATTTGTGTCGGTTACACCGTGTCGTTGGTCGTTAACTTTTTTTTTTTCAGGGCATATTATATAACATTCGGTTTCCGCATATTTTTAGCACACACTCCTATGTTGATCTGGCAACCTTATGCACCAGTAGAAAAATAACACTACATATCTTGTGCGGTAGAAGGACATCTCCATTTGGGCATCTCTATTACAACTACATCATCTTCAATTTAAACAAAAATCTTTTCCCTTTTCGTTTTTGTTTTAACTACTACAGCTACTAACAATATAAAATGTGTGTAAGTATATATTTTTAGCGATAACATAAGGACAATGTGAAAAAGATTTTTTGTAAATCTTTTTCACATTGTCCTTATGTTGAGCACAAGGAGAAGTGAAAAAAATGACATCATATGGATATATAATAAAAATCAAAATAATATGTTCTTTTTTTATTTAAAAAAATAACCCAGTAGATACCTAAGTACTGGCGAGAATTAAACATAAATTAAAAAAACATTTAATTAAAAAAACACCTTAACCAAATCACAGACTATACTTATATACCTACACTACTTTTTCAAAATAAATGAAAATATATGAGTAATTTGAGAGTAAGTGAAGATTGAGCATTCGTTAATCAACGGCACTGGGCGCATTAAGTATTATTATTTATTTACCCTATCTCAGTAGCTTTAAATACCTAATGTGTTACCTGAATAGTAACTTACATAGAACATTGTATTTATAATTATTGTTTTTATATATCCTAGGTATTTATATATCATATTCAATATTTATTTACCTATATAACATTTTTTTAGTGATCACTAAACGCTAACACACATTAACACATCTACACCTGACAAATATTGTTGAATGGGTATCTAGTAATCCCGACGTGCGTGGGATACAGGTTCCAGAAGAAAACCAGCGTCCAGCACTTCGCTAGACATGAAGCTGATCTGGACGCCTTTTTAGACAGGCCGTGGGACGCATGGCTACACGATACCATAATTAGTTTTAGTTGTATGTAGTATTTATAAGTTAATTCTTGTTCTTTGTTACTTTTATTTTTTTACTTATTATGTGTATTGATGTGTCTCTTTGTGCTGTTCTAAATAAATGTTCATTCATTCATTCATTCATTGAAAATGTCCCCAACCTTTTTAGGGTTCCGTAGTCCTGACAAGGATGTGATGTGATGTGTCTGTCGGTCCGTCCGCGGCATAGCTTAGGGACTATTAGTACTAGAAAGCTGTAATTTTGCATGGGGGTAATATAAATCATCTACCTGCCCTTTTGCAATTTTCATTGGGGCCGGGGCAGTGTGTAATGTGGGCTGTTTTCTTTTATGGCCGGCCGCCTACCTGACGCCAACCCTCCTTGGGATCGTAGTCGTTTTAAAACGGGAAAGAAGGCAGAAGGTAAATTTGTATCAGGAAAAATGGGCAGGGAGAGGAACCTAGCGTAAGGGATACCGCAAGTCTCGGATGGGGAACGGGACTGAGACTGCAGAAGCTCGCAGAGGCCGGGGTCGCGTACCCGAATGTCCTGTATTTCCTGTGACTGGAGCGGCCACTAGGATAGGAACACCAGCTGGCATTTATGGCATGGAGGTAATATAAAATGTTGATAAAAAAAAAATGATTAGGGTATCTCCCTTACACGTAAAGTGGGGATGATTTTTTTTGTCTCCTCTATCCGTAAATGTGGGGTATCGTTGGATAGGTCGTTTAAAAACATTGAGGGAGTGTGAAGAATATTTTTCGATTCAGTGTTCCGTTTGCGAAATATTATTCTTTAAGGTGCAAATTTTTTAACCGACTTCAAAAGAGGAGGAGGTTCTCAATTCGACTGTATGTTTTTTTTTATGTTTGTTACCTCAGAACTTTCGACTGGGTGAACCGATTTTGATGATTCTTTTTTATTTGAAAGCTGGTGCTTCCCGTGTAGTCCCATTTCAATTTGGTCCAGTTCTGACAATGGCATCTATGAGAAAACCATATATGTCTTTTATGGAATAGTTTTTTTTTGTTGAAGTCGGTTTTTTTGACAGAATTATGTTAGCGTCAAGTCGGAACCGGAACCGGTCAAGTGGGTGTCGGGCCACGTGCAGTGTAGGCACTGCACGTGGCCCGACACCCACTTGGCCGGTTTATTGAGGTCTTATGTATTAATATGTATTTAGTCTCCATATTGAATAGTTCAAGCACGTTGCGAAGGCTAACCATCCAAGGTATGGCAGCATAAGGTATCCTGCTACAGGCGTTGTCTGGTAGAAATTTGCTGTACAGGCTACGGCTGCGACGTCGAGGGTCAACAAATGCAATACGGACTGGAAACATAAGAAAATACTAAAGTTAGAGTGTCAAACTAAATCTATATACATATTGTACTATAAATAAGTTCATTGCTCCTGTTTAACAGCTATTGGCGGCCTCAAGTGTTATAAATAAGAAATGGAAAAGTTAATTTCCTTTGACGCCCACTAGTTTTATTTAACCCTTTGACCATGCTACCTATATAGGTAATAATTGCTGTTTATCTCCAATTTTTTACAATAAAATATCACTTAGGTACCTACAGCTGTACCTACAACATGAAGTTTCATTCAATACCATTTTATTTCCCAAAATTAATGGTTACACAGCACTTATCAAGTTGTGTAAGAGTCAACAAAAGATTAAGGCTCAACCATTTGGAAATGGGCGGTTATAGATCGAAACAGGCTGATGTGATATTATGTTATCCATTTTTTTTCTTTAATAATTTTACATTTGACGAAGCAAACTATTGTTGCGGTGACTCTGTGTGTGTCGATCTATAATTTTTTATTATAATAATTATTTATTAAATCGACGATTCCGAATAATTGATGGTAAATTTTATGAAATAAAGATATTGAATTTGAATTTAGTTAACAAAATGTACAATTCATATATATTTTCAATTATGTAGTTACGTTCATCGTCACCATCAGAGCAGGCCGCGAGCGGGATCGAGACGCCCACGCGCCATCGCGCCATTTTGACGTTAACGCGGGAAAAATTGTATTTTTTTTTTCTTAATATGGATTCTTTTTAGTTTTTTCTGATCTTGAGTCTCGTATATTCTTGATTATTTAACAGTTTCAGACACTAATTTTCTCTTTAACCTTTCTGAACCTAAAATTTAATTGGTACCAGACAATGAAAATGAACTTACAAATCCCAGCATATGAAATGTATAGAAGACTGGTGGCCAAGTCCAATTCAACAATAGTTGTATGCCGTACAACGTCAAAGGGTAAACAGCTTTATCTGAAACAATACGTGTAACAGTATAAGTGAGCACAATTCCCTAAAAATGCAAAGAAGGGAGATAATACATGTCACTTGCACTGATCATTCCGATTTCACTAAATATGAGGGACATTAATAACATTTTAAGGGAGGTAGGACTCCTTATTGAGGACACAGTATATATATATACATCATTATACTGTGTCAAGGACCTCAACACAGTATAACCGTACGTACAGTGAATATATAAAAAATAGGATTATTACCTATCTAGTTATTCTGTTAGAAAATTCTTAACAGCAGTACCTACTGAATTTGGAAACTTGTCCTATATACAGTAAAAGGCTTGTCTCGAATTTACGTATAATAAATTTAGCATTTTACAGTATAATAAATAACACACGCCTACACTATACCTTCTGTTCCGACTACCTGTAAACAGACTTAAGTCTATGAAAATAAAAATATGTTTGGTTTACTGTCTTACCTGTAAATCCACCACATTCCTTATATACCTTGTAAGAGGCAAATCCCATAGTGCAATAAAATACAGTCCAGGCAGGTCCATATATCCAGCCAGGAGGCGTCCAAGAAGGTTTGTTTAGCAGTTGGTACCAGGCTTTCCCGTCAGGACGACTGACTTGTCCTCTCACTGCGATTATACCAAGCCAACCACCAACGTTAGGCGTTAAGATAGCACCTAGTAAACCCCAATTAATCATTGTACCTGTGCAAAAAAAAAAAAACAGTTTTTTTTTAAACGTGTACCTATCAAAGACTATGATTGTACTGAACATGAACTGCAAATCTTTAAAACAAAAACTAAAAACACCATATTTACAAAAGTGTTGGCGTATGTTTTACATTTACGTGCGATAATGTTTTTATCATCGCTAATTATATATTATGTATTTAGCGATGATAAAAACACTCCCGGAGTTCATCGTCATCGTGATTTAAGACAATGAACTCTGGGAGTTTAGTAGGTAATTAAGGTTCGGCAGAGAAACTATTGAAATGCAAAACAAAAAATACCTATTACCATTGTATATTTAAATACTATCTTTAGAAAAGCATTTTCTATTTTATTCAAGGTAGGTATCTTTTAGGACCTACCTACTTTGTACTTGCAAACTGCAAAATGCGTTTTGTTTACTGAAATGCTTTAATAAGTTTTGTCAACATCAATAAATTAATGTGATTTTTTTCAGTTTCACAGTACAGATGGTCTGTCTGTAATGTCACAATACCTGTCTGCCTAGCTCTGCACCGGCACCGACCATGGCTATACCTTAATAATACCTGATATTAGCCATGAATAGAGTTAAAGAGATTCGCCTAAGTTATTAAAGCAACTGCTACCGACCGCTAGGTGCGGTTTTAGGCGGCTAGAAGTACTTAGGTGTAACCGTACTACAGCTTTTAGCCGTAACATATATTATATACATATGTCTAGACACCTGTAGGTATCTATTTCCATACAATCATTCCCCTTTTCACCCTGCAGGGTGTAAAATTGTGACGAATGGAGTCCGATGTCCTCAAACACAGAGGGAGAATTGTCCGTCCGGCGTCCAGACTATTGTCCGGACGCGACCCCGAAAGCGAGCAATGGGCTGCGTAGGAGGAGAAGATACTTGCATTTCACCGAAACCACCGGTGGGAAACAGATTTTCATATATATGAATAAATCAAATTAAATATAAATTGTATTTAAAAATGTAGTTTATATGTTTAATGATGTTAATAAAGAGAATAATAAGAACAATATTCTAGCAAAGATTGTGCACCGACCAGTAACAGAAGACCGAAGAGTATAATTTGGTTCTAAATCTAGTGTTTGTGGACTATGAGAAAGCCTTTGATTCGATCGAAACATGGGCGGTGTGTGAGTATATTCAACGACGCCGAATTGACTATAGGTACCTACATCGAAGAGTTGAAGTGTTTGTACAGCAACTCCAAAATGTCAGTCCGAGTACAGGAGCAAAGTTCAAAGGCGATTCCTGTAAGGAGAGGCATAAGACAGGGAGATATCATATCTCCGAAACTGTTTACTGCCACTTTGGAAGACGCCTTCAAGTTCCTGGAATGGCAAGGGCTCAGCATCAACATCAAAGGCGAATACATCACTCACCTTCGGTTCGCCGACGATATCGTGGTCATGGCGAAATCGATGGAATACCTGGTTACGATGCTCTCTGACCTCAATTAAATCTCCTAAAGGGTGACCTTAAAATGAACATAGACGAGACGAAGGTTATGTCGAATGTCCATGTGGTGCCTACCCCTATAATGGTTGAGAACTCAGTTCTTAAAGTTGTGGACGCGTATGTATACATGGGACAAATAGTCCGAAGGTAAGTCCAACTTTGAGAAGGAGGTTAATCGTCGAATTCAACTCGGATGGGGTGCGTTTGGGAAACTCCGCAGCATATTTTCGTCCAAAATTCCTCAGTGCCTAAAAACAAAGGCTTTCGACCAGTAGATATGTGTTACCAGTGATGACACACAGATCCGAATCCGATATCACTGTGGGCTTAATGAACAAGCTCAGAGTCCGTCAGCAAGCTCTTGAGAGGGCTATGCTTGAAGTTTTTCTGCGGGATCGAATCAGAAATAAGGAGATAAGCAGATGAACGAAGATCACCGATCAGCAAGCTGAAGTGGCAGTGGGCTTGGCATATAGCTCACAGAACGGATGGCCAATGGCGCCGAAAGGTTCTGGAGATGAAACCATTAATCAGAAAGCACGACGTCACCTACAGGATGGACAGATGACCTTTAAAGATCGCGGGTCATGTCAGATCACGGGGGATGTAGGCCGCCTCCAACGGGTCTTCTTGGAAATCATTGAGGGAGGCCTATGTCCTGCTGTGAATGTCCCATGGCTGAAATGATGATGATGATGATGAAAGTGCTGTGCTATAGGTGTCAGTGTCTTCCCCCCAATGTATTGACAATATTTTTTATATCAAAGAAAAGATATGAAATAACATAAAGTTAAAAAAATCCTTAAATAACATAGTATGTTTGCATGCGTGTATGTGTTTGCGTGTGTGTTTGTGTATGTAGTAGAGCTAGTAATGTCTCAAGGAATATGTTGTATCAAGCGTTAATTCTGTCAAACCTTTGAATGGTTACTATAAGTAATGTTGTAAGAAACTCGAGTCTTGGAGTCTCATTTAATAATTATAAGACTTGAGTTATTTTTGAAGACTCGAGTCTTATGAACAAGACTCAGAGCTTGAGTCCTTTAGATGTCTCGGGCCTTTTTAGAAAGACTGAGTCTTTTTAAAAGAACTCAGAACTAAGTCCTCTAAATCCATAGCTGTAGTTTTGACTTTTCACCCGGAACACTAGTCGCAGGAATACTGAATATGTCTAAAGCCATTTTTTACTTCCAATAGGACTTAGAAGACTTGAAAATTAAAAAGGCCTCGGACTCGTAAGACTAACGAGTCCTAGTCTCGTAAAACTACTCAAGTCTCGAAATGAAGACTAAA
Organism: Euplagia quadripunctaria; assembly: GCA_963859945.1. NCBI lineage: Eukaryota > Metazoa > Arthropoda > Insecta > Lepidoptera > Erebidae > Euplagia > Euplagia quadripunctaria. The sequence goes on along the minus strand of OY982582.1, from coordinate 15,361,083 downwards.
AAACTTGAGTCTTTTACAACACTAACTATATAAGTGTTGATAATAAAAACTTTGAATTAGTATCTGAAGTCAAAAAGAGAAGTATATTTATAGCTTGATAGTCTTACTAATATTATAAAGGTGAAAGTTTGTGAGGATGGATTTTACTAAACTTTCCAAGCGGACGAAGTCACGCGCGACATCTAGCATATATTAAGGAAGTGCAAACATTTGTTTAGACTCCCCAAACAAATGTATGAACTTCTTTAAAGAGATATTACTTCCGTGGAAACAAATGTTTAAATGTTGGAACCCATGACATACTTAGTTTAGTGCTAATTTCTTTTAAAGTGTCACGGTATAGTTTAAATAAAATACAAAAATAGAACCTCCTAACTAATATGCGTTAGAAATGCATGCATGTATGAATATTAACTACTTAACCAATCATCATGAAAGTTTTCATAGACGTTATTAGGGGTACAAAAATAATCCATACTTCTCATTAAAAAAACTGTTAGAATAGAAAGTTAGCTTCGCGAGATAGAGTTCATCATCCTGCCAAAATAACCCACTTGTGCTTGCAATGTGTTGTATATTATTGAGGTTTTGTGACATTTTAGGGAGATTTTCCTGCGCAATTAACTTGATATTGCCACAGAACGTGATGTTAATAAGAATATAAGGCAGGATTTCGTGAAATAGCGGTAGGATCAAGTAATTGATTTATACTCATGCGAACCGAATGTAAATGTGTCCGCTACATTTATATATCTCTAGAGGAGACATAATAACGGAACTAAAACTATTAATTCGAAGAAAAAAACGACTAAATTTTCATTGAAGCTAGTTTCGTCCGTAAACTTTTCTGCTTGGAATGGGACGCTCAAATCATCTGACAAGCGTGACACTACGTCATGCGTCAGGACGTCATTGAATAGTTTATAACCCTACTGTTTTAAGAAGTAGTAACTTCTTGTCGGTACAGTTAAAAGCAGTTAGAAATAGAGTACATTTCAATTCAATTATATAACATTGTTCCGGAAGCTGATTTTAGTAAGAAATTTCTATTTTCACATTTACAAAAAGTTTTGTGCACTTAGCTGCAGTTTTTAGAAGAATTTATTATTATTAGGTAAGTTTTTAATCAATAAGTATTTGATTAATTCACCCTTCTAGAAGATTACCGGCTTTAGTTGTAGAGTAAATAAATTGCGTAATGCTGAAGTAAGAATATATTAACGGAATGAACAAGTTTACTTCAATCATCGTCGACCGAAGCCGGCTTTACGTCATTTCTAATTTACCTACTAGTATAATTATTACGTCTGGTAAGTATATTTATCGTATCTTATCAATACTTACCAATTCTAATCAATATTTCACACCGATCTAGGTTTATTATCAATCGATTAAGACGTTAGCTTGTGTGTAGAAGTATTTTAGGGTTTCTAATTTAGCCAAAAATGCAGTTACTGGAATTTAATCTCGAAAGGTATTATTCAATTATTCAGTACTCCATGTCTCGAGCAAGGACCTTCAATACCCCACATACTTATACTCAATACGGAATTCTTTATTTTAAAATTATTTGTAAACGAAGTCAACTTTTTCTGAAAGGATCTTTGGTTTGAGCAACCTCAATGATGAAATGGCATATGCATATTTTAGAAAATGTGTTCTTTTTTTAACTTCTAAGGACTCCCACGAGTTCCTCTCTAAGTTATACCTGGGTGTGTTTAATATTTAGGATGTCAATTTATTTTGTATAAATTAAACTTTCTGTCCCTAGTTCCAATAAACCCTTTTTTCATTAATGTGTTCAGAACGTGCTTCAATGATCTCTTTGTTAAACTTGATTCCCATACAGATTTGCATTATAGCATTAGATTTAATTTTTAATTTTTAACTGAATATTAGACACCGACAACTGGCTCATAATGTCCTTTATTATAATTACAATATTAAGAATTACATGCTATAACTTACCTTTTTTGCTAACAAAATATTTCTTTGTGAAAAATGTCAGAGATAACTAGAGGTGAAGATAATTAGTTGTCAACAGGTCGGGGCTGCCAGATTATATAATTTAATACAAAAATAGTATAATTTGTTTTCCTTGTATCCTGTTTGTATAGTAGATTGTCTTGAATAATTGAATACAATGATGTTACTGACGTTTTAATATTGTAAGTACATACATACCAATATACATTAAAAGAAAGTATTTCTGGGGTAAACTGTACAACTGTGGGGTAAATGTTGATGTTAAAACAACTTTCCTTTTTGTCCTCAAAAGTGTGACATACATAGTACAACACTGATATTGTATACTACTACTTGTTTTCATATAGTTTATGAGACTTGGTAGCAGTAAATAATTTGTCCTTACTAGCGGACTTGTGAAAGGTGCATTAATGGAATATTTCTCTTGTAATTGCCTTGTCAAATTGAGAAAACTCATTATAAAACAAATTTTAATGTTCTTCTGTTTTGCCATGGACTTATGTTTGATACAATGCCACTTAAATTCAAATAATTTAATAAAATGTCTTACAAAATGCAATATTAATGAATAGCAAATACCATTGACAAAACACTGTTTGTATTTGATTGAGTCATAGTGTGAAGGCACAATATACATAAACGTGACTATTACACTTGTTTGTGTCAACCATTTAAATAGTTTAAACAATTAACATAAAAAATGTTTTCTATCCCTTGGGAACAGTTCTTTTTTTCTAAAGTTACCCTATTTCCTTCTCTGTATTCCTTGCAGCGTGTATGCAAAACATGACGCTCGGATGAATGGTATAGCAGCACATTAAATGTGAACAAACATACCTTGGGTTTAATAACCAAAAATAACAGCGCCCCGCGGTTTCACCCGCGTAAGTTCCGATCCCGGTTGGAATATCGTGATAAAAAGTAGCGTGCGTTACCTATGCGTTAATCCAGGTCTCCAGCTATCTACATGAAGGAATTCTTCAGGAAGGTTATCAGGTTTTTAACATCCCGCTATAACCATTAGCAGCGCAGTATTAACCATAAGTCCAAAACTGTCAGTAAAACTGCAGGCAATGGTCATTATATTTTGCAACTAGACAACAGTCAACTGTTGTGGTCTATTACATAAACACTTTATTAAGTAATGTCTGATAAGATAAACACATATCTTCTGAAGCTATTTACTATTCACTACTAATAGTGATTACATTTATTACAGACTTCAAGACACAATAATGGCAAACTTGTCAGCTATCGGTTCAATCATTCTCCCCAATGTTGGTGGTTGGGCGAATGGACTGTACTTTGCGGGACAAATCCGTAAGGGAGAGGACAAGTCATGGTATGATAACCTCAACAAACCCTCATGGAATCCTCCTAAGTATGTCTTTGGGCCAGCATGGACTGTGCTGTACAGCAGCATGGGTTACGCATCCTATTTAGTGTATGAAGAATGCGGAGGATTCACAGGTTAGTCTTATTTTTATAATTGCAATATTATACAATTAGGAAATAGATTATTACTACGTACCTTGTTCTCTAGTCTAAAGCATTATCAGTGTCTAGAGTTTATTTTATTTATTTGAGTATAATTTATTGCATCATGTGTAATAGGCTCAAGGTGTTAAAATCATTTTGTTTCACATGTTAGGGTGTTGTACAACATGCAACAATATTCTAGGAACTAATAGCCAAGATAGTATGATTTTCTCACTATTGTGTAATAAGTAATTTAGATTTATTACCTATAACTTAATAAGCTTTCGAAGTTATAAAATTTACAAACAATAAAAATATTTTTGAACAACATAGCGACTTCACCATACTACTTGAAAACAACTTATCGGTTTTCGTAGGGAATCGTGAATTCAAGAGCAATGTAGACTCAATTGTAGGTGAAAATCAGGGATGTTACGGATATTCGTATCCGCATCCACAATCGCGGAGCTTCCGCATCGATTTTGACGTCAGCATCCATATCCGCATCCGCAATAATCAATGCGGATGTTTAAGCGGATGCAGATGTAGTGGAAGTCGCGACAGGATAGAAAGTGAGTAGGGCCGGCGACTGGCGTGTGCCGTAAACACATGCTGATTGATCAATAGGATCGAAGATTTCGGTGACAAGATCCGACGCATTTGTTATTGTATATCAGGGATATTGCAGATATTCGCATCCGTATTCGCAATTGCGGAGCTTCCGCATCGATTTTGACATCTCCATCTGCATCCGCATCCGCGGATGCGAGATTTCAAAAATCCGCATCTGCATCCGCATCCGCAGATGTCTAAAATTCTGCATCCGCAACATCCTTAGTGAAAATGTATAATTTAGGGATTGCAAAATTTCTATCCAAATAGCTAAGTAATTTTCAAGATATAAATGTAGGAAACACTCAGAAGTTTATGCAACTATAATGTAGGCCTACAAGAATCACCCTTTTGCAATTAAAAGGTTAGATATTTCCATAGAATTACTCCAAGATTATCTGCAATTATCGATTCCATATAAGCATGATCAACAGTTAACGGTACGTCTGGAAGTAACACGTTTAAGGCAAGTACTATTATGTTTATTTTATAATTTACACTTTTAAAACACTTTGATAAATTAATAAATTACTTATACTAAAATCATTCCATAAAGTTATCCATCCAGTGTTTGGATTAATATCTATATTGTAATTTGGTTTATTATGCTCAATATTAATTGTGGTATCTGCAAATAAAAGGAATTGGTGTTTTACTGACTGTGGTAATCGATTACGAAATAAGCGGACCCAAAATACGACCTTGGTGAACGTGGTTATAATCTTGAATGGAATTAGTTAAATTCTTACTTTTATTACATTAGTTATCGGTTTCTGTCACTGTACTTCGATTCTATGGCTGGTCCAAAAATATCATATTTCGCCAATGTTTAATAAGCCTAAAATGGTCTACAAAGTCCGCAAAACTTTAGTGAAGTCCGAAATCATGAGCTCAAAGATTTTTGTAGTATTATTATTGTTAAAATCTGCATTGCCAATGTTTGTGTTGCTTTAAATAATTTGAAACTATACATACATTATAATTATAAAAGATAATGTCCAGAATGTTTAATTAAAAATGTGAAGAGTAGGTACTTAAATAATGTTGCGGAAGAATGTTTTGGCGATTCTCGCTCCCCCGATCATAGGCAAGTAGAGAAACTTCTATAAGGGTCTTAGTCGGTAAGAGTCCGACAGACCACTTCGCTCCCCTCAAGCTCCCTTAAATAATGTTTATGTTAAGATATATTTATAACTGTATACCAAAAGAAATGATTGCTTAAACATATAAACGGTTTATTAAAAAGCTAAGAGAGTGGCTGATTGAGAAAAGCTTTTATTCCGTAATACATTACATAATACTTAACGATATATAATAAATGACACTAGACATAGACATTAAGTTTTTCATAATTTAGAATGGATGTTATTTTATAAAAATGTTTGCATGCCCAATTTAGGCAGAACATTCTGCACCTAGTCGTAATTATTTGTTTTAATTTAAAAACTAATGTCCTGTCACAGCGTTTCTGTACTTTATAAACGTAACCATTGCGTAGAATTGCTCTAAAATATGACATCATAACGCAAGATATAGGCGACTCATCCGTGGTATGACGTCATTACTATTTTATTATTCATGACTATATTTGCAATATTCTTAAGTTTAATTACCTTATGCTAGTTAACTAAGGCTTATGCAAATAGTGTTTCAGTTCATGGTATACATTTATTTTAGTATGAACTATATGATCCAGTAACTTTATTTTTGCACTATCACGTCTTCAGTGGCATTCAAGTTTTTTTTTTACTGGTATAGAAGGCAAACGAGCAGACGGTTCACAACTCAAGAGTCACAAGAGTGTTGCCGGCCTTTAAGCTGGGAGCAGGGCAAGAGGGGAGAAAGGGAAGGGTTAGGGCCTCCGGAAACCTCACTCACACGGCGAAAAGCAAAGCGGTTTTCTGTGAGGCCGTGGTATCACTCCGGTCGAGCCGGCCCATACGTGCCGAAGCATGGCTCTCCCACGAACGAAGTTTCAAACTTCCTCTTAGTTACTCCGCCCAAAATTCACAAATATCGTGTCATATCATAACTGAAATAAAATAACTTTCAAAATACTTTGTAGTTTGAAATTTATTTTATTTCAGTTATTCTGCTTCTGATTTTGGAGACCTTAATTAATGTCTGATTGTTGTCATTTGAAAGATAGATGTTGATTGTAGAAAGTAAGCTATTTATGTAGAAGATATTAACATAAAAAAATCTAGAATTGGACTATTTTTAGTGTTTTAATGATAAATTCGTTCACTTTTAGTTCTAAAGCTTAAGCTAGATGTGTCTGTGGTTTGTTCTTTGCCAGATACATTTGAACATTACCTGTAATAATTTTCAAAAATAAATATATCTAAAAAAAGTCTTCTTGACGTTAGACGTGATTAAAAAGTTGTCGTCATATTTATTAACAGTCCTATAGCTGCGAGACCTTTGTTGGCAAGACGGTAGTTTGAGAAACAGAATTTTGGAGCAATTAGTATTTGACATTTGACAATTGGATATCAGCTAGACAAACGGAAGCTAGCTGGCTAGCTTCGATTTCAACGTTAACTTCGAGATATAAAGCCGTTAAAGTCATCATCATTGTTTAGACAGCGGCCTTATGACCAGGCCTGCCATCATTTAAATTGCCGACGCTTTACAAAAACCTTAAAAAAAATACGCTGATTCCATTTATTCATCTATCAATTATAATTGTCCTCTGGCACAGTGTCCGGTTTTTACCCGGACACTTTTTGAACACCCCGCCCGAACGCTCCCTGGACGCCTTCTAAACTAGGACAAATCCGGGGAAACACTGACGATGGCAGCCCTACTTATGACTAAAGTTTGCCGTTTCAAAAACTAGTCTGTTCAACGCACCAAGCAACGTCTAGTCCACTTCAGAGTTTATCAATCGGTTTACCTTACTACTCGGAAGCTACAAGTCACGCAATATCGAAAGGTACAATAAGATCATCTTTACGGGCACTTATGACCAGATAATAATGAAAATACGTACTTCATAGTATTTACAAAGTCTTAGTAGAAATACAAAATTCAAGTTCTAATCATGTTCTAGAAAAAGATAAGATAGTCGGTTTTAGTGGCTTAAATATAATCACTCAATGTCATGATCGTAGTCAGGTTTATCGTAAGGGAGTGGCTCCGAACTATAAAGAGTTATCTTGTTGCGAAGAGTAATAAGAATAACCTGTTAATAATTTCCTTAAATGAAGACCTTATGAGTGAGAGGGACACTAGAGTTCTGTAGACAGTGGGATAGAATTGGCAAGGATTGGCAATTTAACAGAAATCAAATTTTTAATACTACGTAATATGGAGTACCAAATATTATTTTTGTTATTATGGATAAACCATTAACTTTCTCAGTTCTACAGTGAAATTAATTTGATTTAATTAGGTAATTAACTTTTTTTTATTTTTTTTTTAAATGACAACGCCCGCATTAGGAATTACTCCTGTGTCTCGGGGGACTTTACAAACATAGAAACAACGGGCACAAAGAACACCCAGACTCAGGTGGGAATCGAACTCATGACCTATAAGCATAGCGGTCAGGGCCACTAACCATTAGACCAACAGGCCAGCCAATTATTCGTCGTATCACCGCTCAGTCACTTAATCAAAGCTCATATAAATTGCTTTTATTTTTTACTGATTCGGACTAAGGTTTCGTGTTGTTTAAACAAGTATTCTAGTTCTAAAGCGGACCATTCATTTACCATCGTAATTTATAAGTACCCTGAATATGTGTCTTGATTTTTTAGTTAACTTATCTCACCATTACTACCCATCATGGCACTACGTCGAATCCATTTAAATGATTGTAAAGAGTATTTTATTTGCGGTCCTTTTCTCTTAAGTACAGTGCTCAGGCGAGATAGAATATACGTAATCAATAACAAGATACATATTTAATGAAAAATCGTTCATTAAACAACGTTTAGCTAACCAACTATCGGCTTGCTAACACACTGTCGGACGTTGTCTCCTTTATTTTATACGCAAGTAACTTAGTGCTGTATTTATATTGTAAGCTCAACATATCTTCTAAAAGATGGTGTGCTGTAAAAACTAGTTAAGTCAAATCTTCAGGATTGTCTACAGAACTGTGCAATTATTCAGATCTCAATTCTTTTGTCGGCGTAGTCGATAACCACGTATATTCTTAATATTGAATTTGGCTCCCATTTTCACATTTATGTTTTTGATGGGATACTCTATATCAGCGGTTCCTAAACTTTTAAGGTTACCTTAAAAGTTTAGGAACCTCTGATATAGGGTAGATAGTTGGAACACTCATGAAATCCCTATAATTTAATAAAACCTCACATTCATGAACATACTCAGCTTTTGCTTCAGGCAAAGGCAAAAATCTTTTATTAACTGTATAAATAATTTGGCGGTACCCTGGCTTCTTTTCCACAGAACCCACTTTAGAACTTGCTACTCTATATGTTTCAAATAATATAATATAAGGCACAACAGACGCCACTACTGATGTAAGGAAAGTCTCTTGCGAGAGGCTTCCAGCCAATCCTCCGTTCACGATTGTGGAGAGACCTGCACATTCCAGATCAAAGCAGTACGGTATTTCCTTATTACCTTGACTTCCATGACTGTCAGACATTAGTGTTGACCGTAATTCTTTCAACTGACAGTGATCATAGTTTCTTTTTCGTTTTAATTTTCAGATGAAGCAGTATTACCCTTGACTCTGTACGGTGGTCAGCTGCTCCTTAATTGGGCGTGGACACCCATCTTCTTCGGTCTGAAGGACTTTAAGTTGGTTTGTATAAATTTTATTATTTATTGCTGCTCTAAGTGCTCAGTTGCTATGGACAGGTGTGCATAATGGGACGTAAGATAATTAATATCTGTTATTATATACCAAGAATAATTGTATGAATGGAATAATTAAATTCATTATCAAACGTCTCCCCTTTGTTCAATATCATGGGTAAATAAAACTCAGAGGAAGTGTCACATGCGGTCGCCAGTGTCTCAATTGTGCGCATATCCGCAACATGGCAAATTCATATTCCCATTGTAAAATAAAAGCCTGTCTTGAATTTAGAAGTGAACTGTATTTATAATATGAAGCCAAAAAATAGGCAGCCGCCATGCACAATAGATAGAAGGAAAGAGGAAGCTGGCGGGGTTGCCAAGTTCCAAAAATATTTATGAATATTGCCAGTGGCATAATTAAGTTTTACCGGATTTAACACTTAATTAAATTCTGAATATTTGTAGGGAGAATTTGAGTATATTGTGTAACACTTGATCTGTTGTCTGGTACCTTACCTATTAAATAATAATTAAAAAATAATATAAATTCCTCGATGTGATTATCGTCTCTAGGCCTTCATTGAGATCTCGGTGCTGACGGGCGCGGCGACGGCGACGGCGATTTCCTTCGCGTCCGTGAACAAGACCGCCGGCGCGCTCATGCTGCCCTACCTCGCCTGGCTGAGCTTCGCCAGCGCGCTCACCTTCTACATCTGGAAGAACAACCCTAAGGTCCAGGTCCGCGAGGTCAAGGACGACAAGAGCCAGTGAAGGTAGATATCTACAGGATGTTACAGTGTTACGATGGGCGGTCTTATCGCAGGCTGCGATCTCTTACATACGACCTTTGGATGGATTATACTACACAGGGTGTTACAGAATGGTGTGGTTAAATTTTAGGAGCGTTATATGTAGCCTACGAACAGTTGACTTGGCTTGGAAAAAAAAAAAGATTTTGAAAAAAAAAAAGCTTGACATCTTCTGTGTCACATTGTGGAACGCAATAAATGTATTGAGTATTGAGATTTTAGAACTTTTTATATAACGCTCGTAGACTCAAACTAAGCATAGCTTGTGCTATAGGTGCTACACGACAAGTTCCGTATTTTTATGTAGAAATACCTACACGCCATACATATTCTTAGAAACACCCAACCAACACAAACATACACATTTATATATACAAATATTTGCACTAAGCAGGACACGACACAAACCCCCAAGACCTCACAGATCGCGAAGCCACGCGCCATAGGTCGATAAAATATTTTAGGTTTGTTTTGAACATTCTGTTCATAATCACATTCGTACATTTTTGAAGTGGAACTTTTGTTATGGGGAAAAAACACTAAACTCGTAACCTTTACGCTAATAACACATATATAAATCCACTAGAGGGCGCTAATCTAAACATTGAGTTCTGTCAGCTCCTTATTAGTTAATGTCACCAAGCTGCTAATGTGACGTTTTAAGTTCGTCGTTTCGTTTAAGTTTTCACTTCTGTTGGCAGTCCCATGACTGCCTATTTTTTTTTCTAGTGATTTTTAATGAAATAATGTGTATTTTCTTTTTTTTCAGATATTCAACACACCACACTTAATAACTAAACAACTTAAACTTAAGTCAACGTGTTCTTAGTGTTAGATATTCACAATCAAAGTGCAATTCTATGTGTATGACTATCTATAAACTTTAATCTACTTCTAACTTTGTACTCGATTACAAAAAAAACTATTAAATCTCTCTGACGTCATACCTGTACGTCATCACCACTAAAATCTATATGTGGACTCTGACAACACAGTACACGGCTAATACACCCAATGACGTACCTTACCACTGACAGTTTGTCCATTGGCCTTTGATAGCATGGTGAACGGCCTATACACGCAATGCCATCTAGTGAAGAAATGCTGAATTAACTTCCTAAATCGCGCAGTTGAAGTTTTCACGGCTGCTTACTGCACTGCACACTACTACTTACTATTCTTAAAACTTTCCAAAGATCAGTCATGTCGAGTAATACAAGGTGCTTTTCCATTAAAATTACCACGTAGTTCCTATTCGAGGCCGCAGTAGCGTGCAAATTAATATTAGAAACTCAATTTCACCTATTTTCTAGAAAGAATTCGGCTTCTATATTCTCCTTCAAAAAGTTTAGAGGCTGTTCATAAGTTATAAGAAAAATGTTATTAATAAAGTTATTAAGGACCTATGTATGAAGTGGTAAGCGATATTTGTTCCCCTCAGATGTCCACCATTATAGATTTTTAAGCAAGACATTGCCTTCTATGGATGGATTTGTAATCGAGTATTAACTTTTAAGGCAACAGGATATATTCATACAATGGTACAGCCAACAGGTCGATATTATTGATAGGCGTAAATTATTCATTTATAGTTAAATAAAAGTGTAAATCTTTGTTATGCATTTACTTTTAAGATAAGTTTAATTTCTCAACGTTTTGACCGCAGGTCGAAGATCGAATTTAAAAGTCTACTAGTTGTCAACTCAGAGTTGTCAATTCGATAATTCATTAATTTATATAAAATATTGTTATTGGCAACACTGAACCTTTTCAATAGTTACTAAACAAAAAGAAATTGGTTGACAATGGAGGGGAAAAAGTACTTAATTGTTTTGTCTTTACGTATTTTGGTTGTGAAAACTTCCTTCGCCGCGTTGAGCGATTTTTGGTAGCGGCACAACGTATGGGTCCCTGTCACCGACATGCTCATGTGACGTGTTGTGCCGGGCTGGCCCTGTGTACGCATATATACACTAATACATGGTAATTAAATTAAAAAAGTATTAACTTGACTGTATCATGTGCGTGTTTGGACCCTTTTCGTTATTATTCACGCTATAATTCATTTAAAAATAAAAAAATAGTTATTTTTCTAAAGTTTTAAGTTTTAACTTCTGCGGGCAGTCCGAATGGCTGTCTATGTTTTTTTATATAGATTTTGTTGACAAATGACGGACTTTTGGAAACGCAAAGCTAGGTTATTGTGATACTAGCTGTTGCCAGCGACTTCGTTCGTGTGGAAACTTTTTGATCGGGAAAATAATAAATATTTTTTTCTGGGATTGATATCTAATATCTCTATCCAATATCAGACTATTATGAATAATTTACGCTTAAAAGTAATTTTGACCTATTGTGCTTGAACCATGGACTCCAAACTAAGCTAAGCTGAACTGTGAGAGCTTTACAATAAACTTTAGGTTCGACCTGAACTAACATAACTATATCTATTTCCATAAAATCGCTTCAAAAGTCGATTTTCAATCGAGTGAAATCGATTATTGTGACGCAGTTGATCATCAATTGATCGATTACTAGTAATGTCTTTTATATGTCTAATAAATGCATAAATATATATTAACTTTGTAACATTCAAATTATATCACACTGTAAAAAATAATGTATTATTAGACCTCTTTGTAGTTAGCGTAAAATTGGATTGTTAATAGAAATTTAGATTATTAATAATGAAAACTTAACTTGTACTTGTATTGAACAAATTACTCTAAATTGGCCTGTTTCATAAAGTGACATATCACCTCCATGTTTAGCAAATATAGCCTTGCGCCATCTAGTGAAGATAACCTGAACTATGTAGGAACTAATCCTGTATCGCGCAATGAGAGTTGACATTTAATATGTTGACAGTGAAACATTAGTATAATGGCTAAGTCATCGGACATGGGATCAAGTGGTTGTGGGTAACCCCACCCAACGTGAACCCCATTTCAGAACTTTACAGGAATACTAGTAATGTGTGACTCATTTTATTAGTAGTCTTTAAATAAATAATTTTAAACGACGCAATTCCAAGGCTGATATTGGTTATATTACAAAATATCACAATCACGAATTAAAATCATCTCCAACTCAAAAACCCCTTAAACGATTACAAAACAGCTGATGATCTTTGAATGTCTGAATAGATTTATCTTGAATTATAGCTAAGAACACTAGATCAGGTCACCTTTCAAACAAAAATAAAACTAAATTAAAATCGGTCCATCGTTCGGACGAGGACTTTCCGTTGGGGATTAAAAATACTATAAATGGAGATATTGGCATATTATCACATATGAAACCAGACAAAATCTACCTGTTATAAGAGCACTACTTAGTCTTAAACCTAATTGCAACTCAGCTGCTTAGGACTCACCCGAAACCCAGTAAGTTCATTGTTGAATGCCCCTAAAACTACATTACAGACTTGATAAAACAAATATTTATTGGGATACTTCTTTATGAAACAGGCCCTATAACACTCCTGCAGAAGGACTTAAGCTCATCACACATTATACCGTCACGTAACGGCACGGCTCCACCCCAGCAATTAAGTTGTCATTCAAATCTGAGCTTTAAAACGTGGTCGTATAATAAATACATTTCATAATATCAAAATGAAAAAGCCAACGTCGGGCAGCAAGCGCGCTTGCTACAACCATACAACTCGACTCGCTGTAAGCTCGCGGTCAGCTCGCTTGCAGCGCGCGGTCCGCGTGCTAACAGCGCGCCGACTGCGAGCCGCCAGCGAAAAACTTCGCGTCGTGTCGCACATGAAGACGATGCAATTAGCGCACCTCGCGGGCCACGCGTGGTGCAGCGCGCTGGGGGCCAGCGCTAGCGGCCAGCTCTAGCGGCCAGCGCTAGCGGCCAGCGCTAGCGGCCAGCGCTAGCGGCCAGCGCTAGCGGCCAGCGCTAGCGGCCAGCGCTAGCGGCCAGCGCTAGCGGCCAGTGCTATCGGTCAGCGCTAGCCTCCATAACAGGCAGCGCCGTGCTGTAGCTGTGCCGTTATAGTGTGTGATGACCTTTAAACACCTCTTTTGAGCACTTGATATATGACTTTCAATAACACGCTAATTAAAATAAATTAGTATTAGTTAATTGAAACACCTGTGAGACGTTTAGATCTTATTGGGCGAGGTGGCAATACCGTAAGTACAAACGAGTTTTTGTTTAATTACAGGTGAAGTTTTAAGTGGTTAATGTCACTATTTTGTTATTGAATGCGTCTGCAATATAGATTTTTAAGTTATTCAGTGTTAAGTATAACTTAGTTGTTGCCTTGTATTCGATGCGAGTAATGAAAACAATTGATACAAGTCCCAAAACTAAATTTTCCATATAAAAAAGTAATGAAGCTGTGTTGATATTTTTTTTAAATATACGGTTGCAGTATATTATGGGGATGCACCACTAGTTTCAGTATGTCGTATGACACTGACGCGACAAGTCGTTGAACTCTCGATGAAGGATCTCTGTCAGGCCCAATACTTGTACAATATTTAATTCATTATTTAGAAAAGATATGTGTTCTGGATATGAAATCTCTGCCACCCTAAGTTCTTTAGAGGTAGATCAATTGTTTTCATGGCTATTAGCGTCTCAAATAACTGTATGTCTTTGTAAATGATCGCTTTATAATTATTATTGTACTAATGAAGTTACTTCCTACTGATATTGATAAGTACCAAAAACTAACTGAACAAATTCATTTTCTATCGATACCCTAACTTTAAGAGAACAGTTAAGCACAACTTAATTTTAAGCATTCCTTGGTTGCATTTCGTGACTTGTTTTAAGCCAAACTTTAGTTTTTCGAACAATTTACTTGTTTTCGGTGTATATTATTGATATTTATTTATTGTCGCCGAATTATATTTCTATCAATAAAGTATTAAAAGTTTTATTTCATTGTTTGATTTTTAATGGATGAAATGGTCGAACTAATTTAATGTAAAGTGAATGTTATGGCTACACAACATCGGAGTGACAGTATAGTCCAATCAATCTACGGATCCACAATGTTAATTTCCAGACAATTGAAATTAGGAAAAAAAATGAGCGCCTAGAACAATTAATTCTAAGGAAGATATCGTTTTTCTTTTCCGAAATTTTAATGGCGAACCTAACCTAAAAAATTCGCAAAAGAAAAAAAACGGGTTTTCACTAATAAAACAAAAAGTTGAGCTCAAATCTTAGAAAGTTGTAGGCATTAAAATTATCTTTCGATTGATATGTCATGAAATATTGAATACGGCCTTATACATGGAGAAAAATGAAAAGAAACTGTAAAAAACGCGTTTTTATTTATTTTTTACTTTTGATTAAAGCAACCTTTTCAAGGTTGCTTTAATAAAAATATAATATTAATATATAATATTGCTTTTGGCTATTTAAAAATTCTCTTTTTTTTTGGCGCGACATTTCTAAATATAACGTTCGTTCGTGTACAGCTCTACGACATCGTAGAGCATATTTTCGAAGCTCTATTTTTCGTTAAGAGTTATACATGATGCGTCAACGGGTTCCTGAGAAAAATGGTCTTGACAGACAGACAGATAGACGGACAGATAGATAGACGGATAATAAAGTGATTCTATAAGGGTTCCTTTTTTCCTTTTGAGGAACGGAACCCTAAAAACTGTCGAATTGAGAACCTCCTTTTTGAAGTCGATCAAAAAGTAAACAAAATGGACAGTTTCAATTTCTAAGTTTAAAGTTTAGTCTAGTTTTAAGTTTAATATTATACCGAGGTTAACATTCGGTTGAAGAAATTAGAAGATTAGGTTAGCTTTATTAGAAAAATTTAAAGGATGAATGTTTAAAAGATGGTCTGCTGATGGGTTCTAAAAGAAAACAGACCTAAAACAGAAAAAAACCTTCGAAAACCTTTTTTATACAAGTCTTATTTTGAAACTCAAAAATTGACGATAAAGCTTATACTTCGTATGTGAGAGAGCTGAATGAACTATAGGTATTTAATACCAAGGACATTGATAGAATGTTCAGATTTTTCTGAAAATGTCTGCATAAAAAAATAAAAAAAAGAAAATCATTGAAAAGTTCATAATGTGTTGTTTAAAAATATGTACCATTAGAAAAAACATTTTCCGAAGATTTTTTTTCATTTAAAAAAAAATTTTTTTTCAAATTTTGTTTTTTCAAGCTAAATCCACTATTTGTCGGTTACACACAACGCTCCTAAAATTTGACCACACCTTTCTGTAGCACTTACGTATATAAAATCCGTTGTCCTGACTGACGGATCAGCGCACAGCCTAATACGTATGTCGTAGAGACGTGAAATTTACAGGACGTATTCCTTATATAATGTAGGCATCCGATAAGAAAGGATTTTTGAAAATTCCACTCTCAAGAGATTTAAAAGGGGTGGCAAAATTGGTATGGGAACACGTGTTTGCTTGGCCTGATCAACTGCAAATGGGAGACAATGTTGAGTGTCAAGTTGACAATAAAAGTCAATCATGCCACAATAAAACGAATATATAAAATATGAATAAAAGTCAGATTTATTAAAATACAAGTCTTTCATAGTAGATAGAAAAAAAATTACGAGGCATTGTACATTACTGTACATTTCAGGATTTTGTAAAAATTCATATTATATATAATTGCAAGATACTTAGAAATAATAAACATAGACAAACATAGTTTTATAGTACAATAGTAATTTCTTTTCTTTACACAAAGCTACAAAGGTTATAAATTATAGATACAAGTGAGGTGACGTAAGTAAAAGGAAGGCGGCAGAATCCTAAAAATGGATGGACAATGGACAGAACCATGGCGTTTAACGAGAAAGAAAGTCTACACCAATAGCCTCACCAGCCAATCCTCTATGATGGGCCTAACCGTCGTGTGATAGTAATTGAGGAGGCAAAACCCAACACTTCGGTTTAGACCCCAAGGACAACAAAAGCTGAGGATAAACCTCAAAGAATTACCATTAACAATTAACGAAATTGTAGCGTGCCCTAACCTACTAAAAGTTCTGAATAAATTTTTAAATAAAACTTAAGGTGAAAATTTATTAAAAGATAGGTATTTTTTGCTTTTGAGTGACTTTTATTTTGAAGATTTTTTTTTTAATTAAACCTTATTTCTTTAGTAGGTACGCCGTAGCAAGTAGTCTTGATTGATTTTTGTGCCTACACTACTCTACGATGTCTGAAGTCGGCCACCACGCGGACAAAGTCGCGGGCAAAAGATAGTCTACACTAATATAACATAAGTTGCACACTTGATTTGTCTATTTCTTTAAACGCGAAACTTGATCATTGGATCTATTGGTTTGGTATAAAAATCTTAATAAAACGTTTATCGGAAAGGCTAAGAGCTATAAGATATTACACAATGACCAGTAGGATCGGAGTAGTAAGCGTAGACCAATCTAGTAAAAAAATGGTATATACGCGAAGCGAGAATCACGTATACTACTAGGAACTAGTGACTCGCGAGTCACAACCCGTTAAAGCCTTCTCTTAAGTTCGTCTTTTTGTACTGTTTTTCGCCAGATTTTTTTTTTATCTGAATACTATCTTCTGTTAAAATCATGACTTCTAGAAACACTATCCCAATTTTTTTTATCTTAAATATGTTATTTATCTCCATAAATCTAAAGCTTATTCAACTATTATAGGACATTTGAAGCTAATGATGAATTAGGCATTGCTTATTTAATTAAAAATAGCCTTTATTTGAACGATGCAAGGTGCGTTTTGGAATAATAGCTGGTAGTTTAGCCGGATTAGGTAAAATCGGATGGCAACGTTGATAGATTTGTTACTTTGATTTATCGAATTGAAGAAATCCCTTACCATTTGTGCCCAATATTTAAAACTGAAAATGTTGAAAAAAAAAAGTGTTCCTGAAACATGTAGATCCTCACATCTTTATATATAGCCGATATACAGATTGTTACAGAAAGGTGTAGTCAAATTTTTGAAGCCTTATGTGTAGTCGACAAGTAGTTGATTTAGCTTAAAAAAAAGGATATTGAAAAAATAAAAAAAATCTTCAGATAATGCTTTTCCTAGTGTAGGTGCGCATTTTTAAACAACACATTACGAATTTTCATGACAATTTCAATGATAGTTAGTAACACTGTATAGTTAAACCAGTCTGAAAAAAACTCGATTTGCATAAAAACATATTTTTCTTTGCGTAAATGAATTATAAATAACAATGTCTTGGGCTTTTTTTATACGTACATGTCCGAACAAACCCGGATATTCTGTCAACAACCTTAGTCTTCATTATTTGAATTCTTTTAAAAAAAAAATGCAGGTAATGCTGCTTCTGCTGTTTCTTTTGTGAAAACAGAGAAATCTTAAAGGGTGCATAGGTCATTATTATAGAAGACCGTATAACTTTTAAAACCAGAAAGTCTTCCGTATTACGTCCAAAAGGTACATTCATGCGTGTCTATGAAGCTAGCGTAGTCAAGTCATAGGGCCGTAATAAAACTTACACTATATTTTTTTGCTAATTATTTGCTATTTTTTTTGCCATAGTCATTTCCGAAAAACAATGGTCCTGCTGACTTGCTACTTAAGCCAGCGTAGCCAACCCTATATCTCTGGATCTGTTACACCTATCAAAACAGGCTTTAGTGCATATTTTATTGCTAATTATTTGCTATTTTTTGCCAAAGAATTAATTTTTTTGCCATAGCCATTTCCGAAAAACAATGGTCCTGCTGACTTACTACTTAAGCCAGCGTAGCCAACCCTATATCTCTGGATCTGTTACACCTATCAAAACAGGCTTTAGTGCATATTTTATTGCTAATTATTTGCTATTTTTTTGCCAAAGAATTGTTTTTTTTTCTGTTTTTAAGTATCAAGTCAACAGGACCATTGTTTTTCGGAAATGGCTATGGCAAAAAAAGATAATTCTTTGGCAAAAAAATAGCAAATAATTAGCAAAAAATATAGTGTAAGTTTTATTACGGCCCTATGACTTGGCTACGCTAGCTTCATAGACACCATTCATGCAGTGGTCGCTAGAGTGCAGCTTTCAAAGTTACATGTTGCTGGGTAGTTCTCTACGCCCAAATCCTTACTTAATATTATAAATGCGAAAGTAACTCTGTCTGTCGTGACGTGAAGGGTCACGTCAAAACTACTGAACCGATTTAAATAAAATTTGGTACACAGATAGTCTAGAGCCTGAGAAAGGACATAGGCTACTTTTTAATGCGAAAAAAAGGGTGTAAGGGGTTGAAAGGTGGGGATGAAAAGTTGTATGGAAGTATCGTCAGATTTAGAGCTAGAAGCTTGAAACTTATTTTTTAGGCTGTTGATTCGATATAAATACACTATCCCACGCGGACGAAGTCTCTTGTGACTCTTTCCGTTTTAAAGTTTTATTAAGGCATGACGTCATGACGCATTACACTCTTAAAAAAGTTGAAGTAAAATAACTCATTTGACTTTACAGTCAACCAGCCCTTTCATTTATAGGTCACTAGCAACCCGCCCCAGCTTCGCACGGGTAGCAGAGACATCTTCAACAATCATCAACATATTTCAATCAATTTACCTACACAAAATCTTAACAAATTATACACCTAAACCTCCCTCACGAATCCGTGAAAACCGCATGAAAATCCGATCAGTAGTTTTTCAGTTTATCACGAACAGACAGATAGACGCGGCTCGGGACTTTGTTTTATAATATGTAGTGATTAATCTCAAAGGTGTGAAAATACAATCATATGCTAGATTGGTCTTATATTCTTGTTCTAAACTATACATTTAGAACGAGAATTAGACGATATCCACGGTAGAGGTAAAGATAAGATTGTCGAGAAAAGGATTAGAGACATTTCTCCGTTTGACAGATTCAGTTTTTAGTGCGTACCATAGCCATTAGCGTTTCGCTTTAACTAATACTTTCACTGTGTATTTCTATAGAATAAGTTGTTGTTTTTCACTGGCTATTGTTAACAAAATTAATGCCATCTGAAGTTAAGAAGTTTCTATTTGTTTCTATAAATAGTGTACATCAAAAATATTTGAGCTCGCATAATGTATATGGTATTTATTTTATTTAGAACAAGGAAGTCTTACAGCTACAAATCCCACTAATATCATAAATGTGAAAGTTTAGATGGATGGATGGATGGATGGATGTTTGTTACTCTTTCACGCAAAAACCACTGAACCGATTGCGATGGAACTTAGTATATAGATAGCTGGAGACCTGGATTAACGCATAGGCTACTTTTTATCCCGACATTCCCACGGGATCGGGACTTACGCGAGTGAAACCGTGGGGTGCTGCTAGTGTTAAATATGATACAAATTTCAATAGTTACCTGAAAGCCAATTACAAGTCTTCACGTGTAGAGCTATACCAACAATTTGTTGTGCAATCTAAAAAAATAACAGTATAAATATTTAAAGACTAAATTAACTGAAACATGATCTCACCGAGCTGTTTGGGTTATATGTGCATTCTAGGTTTAAAATACTATTTACAAAAGAAAAAAACAAAACGAATTATGCACCTAGCCAAAGGAACACTGATAGCGAAGGAGTCAATTTCATGCTGTTTACATAATTTGTTGAAGTTTCTGCTTGCTCGTACAATATAGCTATTCTGCCTATAATAAGTATTATGGCAATAGATCCATTAACACTTATTTAAGCGGGAACAATTTGCCTAATGGCGTGTTGATCATGCTTACTACCGCTATGCGTTTCAATGGCAATAATACCATTCCCATTGGTCATTATAAAATCGCCAAATAATAATGCCTCATATAAATTCAATGAATCAAAAATCAGATGCGTTCTGTACTCGCGACACATGTCCAAGAAAACCATCTGTGCAACCTATTATCTAATAGAATAGTTATCCTATTAATAAACTTTTTGCTGTCCCATTTTGGTATAGAATGAGTAAATTAAAACCACTCTTTTATAGTGATTTAGTGGTAATAGAAAAATAATAAATCAATTTCATCTTAACATTAAAATGCTTACTTGTGTGATCGTTCACTAGCCTTTTTTTGAAAATGTAGTATTTGACTGTCAAGTCAAATCACTTAGGTACTCTTTATAGAATGTCAGAACGCGCGAACGGTACGTTCTATAGAAATTTGTATAAATGTGAAATAACACGTTTGACGTCATATTTAGCCATCGTCAAATAATTTTCCTTTAATTTTTGCCTTTCAATTTAAAATAATATCTTTATTATTATTAATATCTTTGCACCTACCACTTTTATTTCCGCATCACCCCAAGGTTGACTGGCAGAGAATGCCTTAGGCATTAAGTCCGCCTTTGTACAATCTATGTATAAAGCATTAATAAATAAATAAATAAAAAACATACGACCGCTCTGAAGTAAACAGGCAACTCTTTGCTGAAAAGTAACCAAGGTTAAAGACCACAATTATATCAACACTAGAGAATAATAACCAAACAAATGTAGGAAAGCGATAAGTATTTAGAGTGTATTCTATTTGTGATGTGCAAAAGAACATAACGGAAGTTACTTTTATAACAGGCTTGCAACAATGGGGGTTTCAATCACGTGCTGCCGACCCTGTAAAAACTTTTTACGATTAATTTGAAGAACCCCATACTTCAGTCTTTAAGAGTAAACTATGCCATGGAGGGTTTCTCACAAGTCTTTTTGCGCAACCGCCGTTTTAAAGTGTGAGAATGAACCTCCTTCAGTATTGTTACACTGACATATAATTGTCAGTTAGGCGGAGTTGGAGTATTTACATAGCAGCGAAAATACGCTCCAGCTCAGAGATAGTTGGGATAAAACTTGTGGCATACTATAAGATAAGAGATTGAATCTATAATGAGATCTATTTCTATTACATGTTTCGATTGAACTGCATCGTTTGTGGTCACTGACTGGTCAGGACGCCCGTGACCGTAATCTGTGAAATTCTTTCGAAAAGTTGAATATCTCACGATATCATTATTGTAACAAATAAGTCCCGATTTACTGATCTAATGTATCACTACATATTATATAATTCTTTAAAAAAAACCGACTTCAAAACAAAAACTATTCCATAAAAGACTTATATGGTTTTCTCATGGATGCCATTGTCAGAACTGGACCAAATTGGAAATGGGACCACACGGGAAGCACCAGCTTTCAAATAAAAAGAAGAAGAATCATCAACATCGGCTCACCCAGTCGAAAGTTCTGAGGTAACAAACATAAAAAAAAAACATACAGTTGAATTGAGAACCTCCTCCTTTCTTGAATTCGGTTAAGAATGAGTCTGTTCGCGATAAATAAAAATCTACTAAATGGATTTTCATGCGGATTTCACGAATAGACAGAGTGATTAATGAGGAAGGTTTAGATGTCGGTGTTAAGGTTTTGTATAAAACGTCTGAAATATGACGATGATTGTTGAAGACGTCGGAAAAAATTAATATAATATTATGCTCTGCTACCAATGCGAAGGCGGGGCGGGTTGCCTGTACTTAATAAGACGATAAATTATATTTTTTTATATGAAAAGAAAGAGTCTAGAAGTGAAACGCTTCGAAAAAATATAAAATTAATTAATATAGGTACTCAATGGTTTACTGGAATTCTGTAGGTGCTTTTGTTTAAAATATTTTTTTTCATAGTCTGCATGAAATTAAGTCTTAAATAAGAACTTGAAAAAAAAATCGATATTATTTACGTTTGTAACTAATTTTAAATGTAAATCCAAACATTCAACTTCAACTTTTGGTTTGTGGCTTGATTAAAAGAAAATGATTTGGCTATAGCTGATTATGACGTCAGAACTCAAACAAACAAATTTCTACAGAACGTATCTTTTTGATATTTAATAAAGAGTACTGATTTGACTTGACAATCAACTATTGCATTATCACCATTAAATTGCACTGCTTTGTTTAAAAACACTCGTCATATTATTGCTCTTTGCTCGTCATAGATATCATAACAGTTTTTAACCTGAACGTTGGTAGCACTGTATCGATTTACTGCGCGATATGGAACGTGATCTGTCACTTTACTTTGTTTCAGCTGCAGTTTTGTTTGTCATACTTTTTAGTCTCTGCGATTTTACAATGGGAAAAATATTAAAGGAAATTCTCTGTTGTGTGTGAAAAAATAAGTTTTGGGTTTCAAACCGAATTTCAATTAGAAAGAAATGAAAGAAAATTTGTTATTATTGCAAACCATAGCGTACATACCAAGAGGCGGCCAAGGTCTGCAGGGGTTCCCGGAGGCTTCCTTGTTAAGGTATTCCCGGGTCCCCTGCAATAGACCCACTTGTGACGGAACACTTTGTGGTTTTAGTCGGTTCGATTCCGACATACCACTTCACCAAAAAAAAAGCGTACATACATATCTTTAGTTACAGGTTTTTGATTTTAACAATAGTGAAAACGGAAGGTAGGACGCCCCCCAGCCAGATGGACCGACAACCCGGTAGCAGGGATGGACTGGATGCGGAAGGCGGAGGACCGGGTGTTGTGGCGCACATTGGGAGAGGCCTATGTCCAGCAGTGGACTATGATAGGGTGATTGATTAAATAACAAAGGAAAATAAAATAATGTGTACCTTCAACAATTAGTATCACCACAAACCAAAAAAAAAGAAAAAAAAAGAAGAAAAGAGTTACTTAATACATACTTACTTGACAAACTAAAATGGAGCAACAATTCATCGTAGATTTTTCATAATATTTTAAACAATCTTTGTATGCTGATGATGATCATTCTTTAATAAGTAAAGAAAAAAAAAAATATAATTGCCATATGTTGCCAAATAGTTTTTTTTTTAAGAATACTAGCAACGTGGGTCACACATTACTAGTATTCTTGTTAACCCCTCCAGCTAAGCTAAATACTTGTGTTAGGAGTGGGTTCACGACGGTAGTGTACTGGGTGGGGTTCGAACTCGCAACCACTTGACCGCAAGTCCGACGCCTTAGCCATTACGCTACCGCCGCTTTTTAAATTAGTGTTTTTTAACTTTGGGTAAGACTTAGTGATAAAATAAATTTTGATGAATGAATTATTAACATTGCTTAAAATACTAGTGCTGTGTGACGTATTATGCTAGCATATGTTAAATAGCATGCATAGCATATCTTTCTATACACACAATCCTAAGTAACAAAGATATTTCAGCTAGCTCGACATCCGGCATATAACGTCATACGTGCTCGATCAAATGACGTAGTCTCGTAGAGGATCGTAGAGTTTCGTAGCTGCCGTAGCACGCATACTTAGCAAGTTACATTTTAGTACTTCATAGGTTAAAGGGGGTGTTTTGTTATGATATTGTATTTTCTTTAATACATAAGTGGGGTTGTCTGCCTATAGTAAATAGGTGATGAATCCCTTTTAAATTTTTGTTATCAGACCAGACAACTTAGTGTGGTCACCACACTCAGTGTGGTCAAAATGGGAAAAATATACGGGATTTTTTTGGGAATTAATTTTTTTTGTCTACCGAAAATTCTTTTTGTAGTCTACACTAAAAAAATAATTTTCGGTAGACAAAAAAAAAAGAATTTATTTTGACAAAAAAAAATCATAATAATCTTGTTTAGAAATGTGCACCTACGTGCACATTTCTAAACAAGATTATTATGAATTTTGTTTAAATGATTTTGTATTTTAATTGCTTTATTCAGACATTTTCAGAAAAATCTGGATATTCCATCAACATCTCTAATATTAAATACTCATAGTTTTAATCATGTCAGCCCTGTCTCTTTTTTTATGAGATTAGGGACTAACGAGCAGACGGGCCACTGATGGTTAATGATTACTGCCATACATGGGTACCTGCAACTCAAGAGTCACAAGTGCGTTGCTGGCCTTTAAGTTTCGAGTAAGGGAAGGTGGAAGAGGGGGGAGAGGGAAGGTTTTTTTTTTACGGTATAGGGGCTAACGAGCAGACGGGTCACCTCATGGTAAATGACTACCGCCGCCCATGGGCACCTGTAACTCAAGAGTCACAAGTGCGTTGCCACCCTTTAAGGTGGGAATAGGGGAAGAGCGGGAAGACGGGAGAGGGGGATTAGAGGGGAAGAGAGGGGGGAGAGGGGAAGGACGGGAATAGGGGAAAGGACAGGGTAAGGGCCTCCGGTAACCTCACTCACTTGGCGAAAAGCAATGCAATTATTGCTTTACTGTCGGTTTTCTGTGAGGCCGTGGTATCACTCCGGTCGAGCCGGCCCATACGTGCCGAATCATGGCTCTCCCACGAAGTATATCGAAATACTACATGATACTACATAAATAGCTATGTCGTCGTGTATATTCAAGTTCGATTTGTCAGTTTCAAATAAGATTTCTGTATTAAAAATCACGAATTTTCTTAAAATTGTCACGTTATTCATGGGGTCTGCTATACAATTTTTTTTTTTGAAGTCAGAACTCCTTCAACGGCGTTGTGCACTTTTTGGGATGGGTAAAAAATGTTAAACTCGCGTCAGGACACGTGACCCTGATCGAAAATTCGTAAAACGGAGCAGTTTCTTATATTTAAAAAAATATAACATTCGAAATTCAAACATTTATGAGCGGCCAGGAGCGCAGAACTTCCAGTGTACCCTATGTATACATTTAGATATGTTATTACCTACTTTTTATTTTTAACCTAATTATATATATAGATGTGTGTGTCTGTGTATGTATATGCATATACATTGTGAAGTTATATTTTCACTTCTGACCTGCAGTCCTATGACTGACTGTTTTTTTTTATTGTGTGAAAACCAAAATATGACCACACCTGTATATTAGATTTGTATGCATTATCTTAATACGGTGAAATTTAACATTTCCCTTTTTTAACCCCCGACGCAAAAAAAGGGTTTGACGTGTCTGTGTGTCTGTCTGTGGCATCTTAGCTCTCAAACGAATGGTCCGATTAAAGTGCGTTTTTAGGGTTCCGTACCTCGAAAGGAAAAAACGGAACCCTTATAGGATCACTTTGTTGTCCGTCCGTCCGTCCGTCTGTCTGTCTGTCAAGACCCTTTTTCTCAGGAACGCGTAGAAGTATCAGGCTGGAATTTATATCAAATATTCAAGTCTACTGTCCCTTAGAGCTGTGAAAAAATCAAACTTCTAAGCCAACGCAATCAAAAGATGCAGCCGTTTATGCCGCAAATTTCCGCAAATTTTCGACACTCACAAGGGAATCAAAACCTACAGGGTACTTCCCGTGAGAGTTCTTCTCAGAATCTTGAAATTCGGTACGAAGCAACGTCTTATAGCACAGATAAAGGAAAAATTGCGAAAACTGTAAATTTTTAGTTACATCATATAATAAAAATATTTTACGGAACCCTCGGTGCGCGAGTCCGAATCGCACTTGGCCGGTTTTTTTTCGAAGATCATCAGCTCTTTTTTAATCATTGAAGTTATTTTCGAGTTCGGATGTATTTTAAATTTATTATAAATCTACTTTTTTTGCTGACCGTACTAGACTTTCTGAAATACACTGTCAGATATCTTACAATGTAGCTTCCAAATTACTGTCGCCGTCTTTAAACGTAACTTAGAAGAGTGAAAACAATTAAAGTTAAGAGAATTCCCTCTTATTGATTTTTACCTCTCGCCTCCAAAATTGGAAAGCTTTTGTTTAAAGAGCATGATTAAGAGAGGAGGCTTTGTCGGCGGGACCTCATTGTCACTCACCCTCAAATAGACACCCTTTGAGAAAGATAATATGGAGGCTATGAGTGAAGGGTCCTCGATGTAGCGTTAACAGCTTAGATTGCGTTTAATTTGGTTAAGGGTTTCTCTCGAGGTTACGTTTATAGATGGGTGACCGATTGAAAAAAAAAAATGAAAGATGAAAGTAGGTAAAGTCAAGTTTAAGTTGAGTCGGAATAGTTTTAAAGGCGCAGTACGGCACACCGTGTGGTTTCAGTAGCTTTGATTCCGACACACCGCCCCACTAAAAACCACTGTGGGGTGGTTTTCCACAGGTACAAAAAAAAAGAGGCCGGATTCAGATTGCTATTTGGCGGCAGAAGTGTGTGTGACGATGTGACGAGTACGGCCTATGCACTGTAAGTATATTAGGGATAGCCATAGCGCGTCGCGAAAATTACAAATCGATGGCAATTACTGCACATAGCGCTCTTGGGAGAAGTGATTAGGCACTTACTAGATTGCGCGTGCAATCTATAAGTAAATTTATCTTGCAATGGCGTAATGTACGTAAGTAATATTATTTGTAGTTTTACTGCTATATGTATATAAATTCCTGAACTGGTATGAATATAACATCTACAACAGTGACGACTTTAAGTACACTCATAATTTTATTTTTTTATATATTTCTTTTTCAATAAAAAAATTACAATATTTGTGTGATGCATAAACAGATGAAGTAGGTGTTCATGATAAAAAGAAACTGACCTAACATATTTATTTTGATTGCCCTATGGCTATACACAGCGATTGCAAGGCCAATCGTAACGTACGGAGCTGCCGTCTGGTGCCGACTACCTCAAGCAAATTAGACAGCCTACAACGTACGGCTTGTTTAATAGTCCCTGGTGCGCTATCTTCGACACCAGGGGAAGCTCTAAATGCACTACTAAGCCTGACCCCGCTCAGCATCTATGTGTAAAAAGAAGCTAGCAAAAGCATATACAGAATATGTACACAAATGAAACCAAAGTGGCAATCACGAACACTAAACTCACTAAAAGAGTCGGTTTTCGAAATAAAAGCTCTAAACATGCCAGCGGATGACATGCAAATAGAAATTGACTTCGTGAGAAGGTAGACATACCACAGAGGGATACATGGCTGGAAGGCCTCCAATCCAACAAAAATGGTAATCACGAGTGGTACACCGATGGGTCTAAAAAAGGCCTTGATGTAGGTTGTGGAATTTACGGAGAGAGGCCAAAATTTAGATGGAGTACCAATCTGGGAGCAGAGGCCTCCGTCTTTCAGGCTGAGCTCTTTGCATTAAATAGATGCGTGGAGATCAACCTTGAGAGAAGAGTTAAAAATCAACACATCTACATCAACTAAGACAGCCAAGCGACGCTATTGGCACTATACAATTTTGAGACTAGCTGAAAGCTAATACAAAATTGCAAGGGAAAACCTCAACACACTGGGGCAATCAAACGAAATTACATTAAGATATATACCAGGCCATTCAGGCATCGATGGCAACGAAAAAGCCGATGAACTCGCTAAAGCCGGTGCAGCCAACCGACAGCATGGCCCAGAACCATTCTGCGGCATCAGCAAACAGCGAGCATATTCAATTATAAACGCCCAATATACATCCTTGGCTATTAAGAAATGGAAGACCACGACTGGTCTAAGACACTCGAAAGCCTTTATAAAGGGCTATGATAATAAAGTATTCAAAGAACTTTTAGAGCTCAAAAGATACAAAATCTGTGCAGTAACAAGAGTCCTCACCGGACACTGCAAACTGAACAAACATATGTTCAACCTAAAGTTGGGCGAGAACACAATATGCAGATTCTGTCAAAAGGCAGAAGAAACTGCAATGCATATTCTATGCTCTTGTGGCCCACTAATGCGGCACCGAAGTATTACACCTACAACCTAGGGTTACACATCATGCAACCACAGGAAATACAAACAATCACGGCTGAAAGGATCTGGAGGTTTCTCGAAGCCATAAGTCTGAGCAGTGAACTGAAAAGCAAAAAGTGCGCTACAAAAGACCAGAAATGGTTGAGGTGGCATTAAGCACTCAAACATTAACACGCAAACATATTTATTGAAGGTTTATTCGGTTTTACTCACGTATGGGTCGCAAGAAATGAAGCGTCCTGCCGCGACGGTGTCACGTACGACATGCGTTACTCCTTAATAAAGGACGCCTGTCGCGTCCGAAACAAGTAGGGCTTCCCCGAAATACACACGTAAATAAAACCATATATCTTCAATATATATGACTATCACTCACGAAACTTGTTAGTCTGATCTAATATAGTAAATTTCTGATGCCTTCAACGGCCATCGGCAAACGGGTTTTAGAGTGGAGACCACGAATCGGTACAGGTAGGATACCATACCAGTTCAACTGATGAACTGAAGAAGGTAGCTGGGATAGACTGGACGCTGAAGGTAGAGGAACGGGTGATATGGTGTACACTTGGAGAGGTATATTTCTAGCCGTGAACTCCAATAGGCCGATTGAAGATTGCAATTTTTCACCAGAATAGGTAGAAATTGCCGTTAATTTATGCCGTTAAGCAAATGTTGAAGAACAACGTGACAGATCCTAAATAAAATATTTCTTTTCCTCATTTAATTTTACCTTATTGAAGCACCCACTGAACGCAAATTAATATTTTTAATGACAATTTCATTATGGTGAAGTTTGGAACTTTGTCAATTCAAAAAACGTTGGCGAGCCGACTTTTACTTCTAGTTTTAACTTCTTTTCAGTTTAAGTATTCCGAATTTCATTTAATTGCCTCTGTCGAATGTTTACGATTTAAGAACTTGAGCTTTTTGTACTGGCTAATGAGAATTCTTTTGTTTTTTGAGACAATGTTTTTGTTTTCTTTTGTAATTTAAACTTTAATCTGTTACAGGTAAGGACGTGTATAATTAGATAAACAATAAGTACATATGCCGTTTACTAATGTCAAATTGAACCAATTAAATATCCCTTTGTTACAGTTATTAATTACATGAGAACAAATGCTTCTTTTTAATCGTATAGGGGGCAAACGAACAGACGGGTCACCGTGATGGTAAATGACTACCACCGCCCATGGGCACTTGCAACTTAAGAGTCACAAGTGTGTTGTCGCCCTTTAAAGTGGGAGGAGGAGAAGAGGGGGAGAGGAAGAAAGAGGGGAGAGGGGGAAGAAGGAAGGGATAGGGCCTCCGGTAACCTCACTCACAGGCAAAAAGCAATGCAAGCATTGCTTTACTGCCAGTTTTCTGTGCGGCCGTGGTATCTCGTGGCTCTCCCACGAACAATGTTCATCGTCTTCATACTCTTTTCCCAAATTTATTGCCAATAATGCAATGTGTTCTCTTCTTCATTCTACTCTATCATTCGTCATTACACTGCTTACTTCCTTTCTAGCCATGTCCTCTTCAACACGGTTCATCCTTCTTTTGCTTTGGTTGTCTTCTTCTCTTGAACCCATCAACTTCCATACATAAAACTCTCTTCACCTCATTTTGCTCATTCCTTCGCATCACATGTCCATACGACGATAATGGGTGCTTTTAGTAACACCCCACGTCTATCTCAACATTCGCATTTCGAATTGTTTTGTTCATGAGAACAAATGTTATGCACTTGATATATCTGTGAATAAATATTTTGACAGGAACAGTACTGTTTCTGGATGAAAATAACCTTATGGCCTTACATGCGTACAATATTTCACGATAATCGGTTGAGTAGCCGTATGAGTTGACCGGCCTGTTAGTCTAGTGGCTAGTGACCCTAACTGCTAAGCCAGAAGTCATGGGTTCGATTCCCACCCAGGACAAATAATTGTGTGATGAACACATTCATTTGTTCTGTGTCTGGATGTAATTTATCTATAATATGTATGTTTTATAAATATATAAGTATGTTTATCAGAAGTCTGGTTACCATAGTACAGGCTCTGCCTAGTTTGGGATCAGACGGCCGTGTGTGAGGTGTGTGAAGTTATTATAATTGATAATGCGTGAAACCGTAGCAAATAAACACACTTTCGCATCTTCCTAATATTAAGAAGGCGACAGTTTGTTAGGATGGATGTATGTATGGTTGTTACTCTTTCAGTCAAAAATGGCTGAACGGATCTGAATGCAATTTGGCACAAAGATAAATTACAGTCTGGAATACCACATAGCCTACTTTTATTCCGGAAAAATGTACGGTTCGCATGGGATTGATATCTACGCAAACGAAATGGCGGACAACAGTTAGTTATTATTAGTTAGGACTGGTAAGGATTAACTATCTTCATGTTGTCTTTACAGCAATCTACTCCTAATAGGCTCCTCAAATCTTATTTCAAACCCTTTCAATATACTCACAATTTTTACATTGTTAATCCCACTAATATTATAAATGTGAAAGTTTGGATGGATGGATGGATGGATGTTTTTTACTCTTTCACGCCAAAACTAGTGAACCGATTGCGAAGAGGAGACCTGGATTAACATATAGGCAATTTTTCATCCCGATATTCCCACGGGATCGGGAGTTACGCGGGTGAAACCGTGGGGCGCAGCTAGTTCCCAATAAGTGGGACCAAATTGTTTGAGACAAAAAGTGGGCATTTAATATGCCTCTACCCGCCCCTTCGTGCAAGTATGTGTAACTTTGCAGTATGTAACCAATTGTATTTATGACTAGCTGCTCCCCGCGGTTTCATCCACGTAAGTCCCAATGCCGTGGAAATATTGGAATTAAAGTATCCCATGTGCTAATCCAGGTGTCCATCTATTTACATATCAAGTTTCATTGCTATCAGCTTAGTAGTTTTTGCGTGGCAGAGCAACAAACATCCGAACATTCATACATCCTCACAAACTTTTACGTTTATAATATTACTAGCTGCGCCCCGCGGTTTCACCCGCGTAAGTCCCGATGCCGTAGAAATATTGAGATTAAAAGTAGCCTATGTGCTAATCTAGGTGTCCAGCTATCTACATACCAAGTTTCATCGCAATCAGTTCAGTAGTTTTTGCGTGAAAGAGCAACAAATATCCATACATCCTTACAAACTTTCACGTGTGTAATATTAGTGGGATTCCCTTATTTTGAATATTTGGGTTGTAACGTAGTGTGTAATGAATATATAAGTATGCAATGGTATTTATAAAACATTATTTTACCCATACTTGAGATGTTTCAATCTATTTGAAAACCGATTTTATAGGGTTGTCCAAAATCAAGAATATCCCTCTTCAATGTCCATTAAGGAAAACATATCTTCGTTGCGACATGGATCTTTTGGTGTCTTGTACGTTGACAGAGAGACACGTGTGGGATTATGGTTACCAGTTTGTTTATTTTTGATAGAAAGAGATAAACATTGACAAGGACATTTAAGCCTTGATCCTCCGAATGATGGACATATATGTATACTGTACAGGGACTGGATGTGATATCCCTTTAATAGGAAGGGAAGATTCTCCGATTAGGTTTTATAATCGCCTGTCGGGTCGTAGTAAAACAAATAAAAGGCGATGTGAGAACTTTCATTTCTTAATTCAGGACCCCTTCGATTCAGTATGTTGTTGTGCATGATGTAGGTCGTGACGTAGGTTGTGACGTATAATGTTATAAATCGGAAGTTCATACATTCATACATACATGGGTGGGGCTTCAAGGTGGGAGTTGGGGAAGAGGGGGAGTGGGGGAGTAGGGAAAGAGGGGGAGAAAGAAGGGTTAGGGCTTCGGTAACCTTACTCACTTGCCAAAATACAACGCAAGTATTGCTTTACTGTCGGTTTTCTGTGAAGCTGTGGTATCACTCTGGTTGAGCCGGCCCGTATGTGCTGAAGCATGGCTCTGCCACTGTTAAACATAACTTTGATCAGATCGTGCAGTAGTGCGCGGTTCTCCAGACTTCTTTATGGCCTATATTCTAAACCTTAAAACCAATGTGATAAACATAAGCCTAAACAATGATGCCTGCGCTAGCCACTATATGTAGGCTCCCCCCATTAGGAATGGTAATTCTCTCCGTCTCTAAGAAAAGTTTCTTGAGACAAGTTTTAAGTCAATTACGCAACACTTCAGCGGCTCTAGAATGTAACTTGACTCGTATGAAAATTACGCAAATTAAATTAAATCTAATTAAGTGTTTAATAAAGCTGAGATAAACTTGTAATTTATGAGTGTATTGTTTATAAGTACATGTAATATTTAAGCACATTTCCACTAGAGTTAGAACTCCAATACACGTGTACATACTTACGTATATATTCACGCATTTAAGCAAGTACATAAACGCATATATGCACGGCTGGGTCAATAATACTTACTAGAGATCGCGTGGTGGTCGAATTTCGACCATGGTTTATTTCATTGGCCAATATTACTTGACCTGTCATTGTATAGACTTTTGTACCATAACAGGTCAAAATATATACTGGACACTCATAGCTGTATGTACCCGCTTTTGCATTTTTTTAACTTTGTAGCAAATATTTTTCAAAAATTTTAGCATTCGTCACTTTATCTCTGTATAAACTATAAGTGTGCGAAATTTCATACTCCTCCGTCAGCCCAATTTTCGTAAAAAGGGATCCAAAGTTTTCGCTTCACGCATTAATATATAGATAAACACATTCACACAAACATTCAAGTACATATACACAACACACACATACACACAAACGCGAGCATGAAATCTGTTATGCGCTACCTCCTAAACATTTGTTCATTAAATAATTTTTTATATACCTAGAAACCTAGGGTCATTATTTTATATACCACGTCTATAATTAGGGTAATCCTCTAATTATAGACGTTCGCACTCAAGGCTATTTCCACCAGAAAACTCTTTTATTATTAAATTTCTTGACGTTGAAAGTTAACGTCAAGTATTTTTAATTCCTATGATTTGACTTTGATTTATTAAAAGAAGTCATAAAATTATTTCGTAGCAGTACCGTAGAGCATTCGTAGCAATATCGTAGCAGTTACGGACTAAGGTTGTGACGCTAATACAGTCTAACAGATCACCGAAGTGGTGGATTATTTAAATGAGAGCGTCCCCACGTTCCTAGTTAAAAAGTTAGACTCTCACAACAAGCTTTGTTTACGTCTTGCCTGATTGACTCTATAGAAATTCAAATTTTATTGCTATACTGTAGTACTGGACTGGCTGGACTCGAGCTACGTTGTTGCTGATAAAACATCACGCTGTATCAGTGTTAGCGGATAGGCAGAAGCAAACTTGCTACTTTATGACATTTACTTGAAGAATAACTGAATGAGGCCATTGTTCAGTTGTGTTTAGTTTATCATTCAATCAAAAGTGTTTTTATACCGCGATAACCGCTTTTATTATATACGAGTTTATATTTATTTTGTTACAAAAAGTGTGGTTAAATTTTAGGAGGTGAAGCCATGAATAGATGATTTAGCTTGAAAAAAAAAATAGATTTCTTAATTTATTTATTTTTAATATTTTTTTTCATGCTTTTCCTAGTGTGGTGCACCTTTCTAAACAACACATTTTTTTTTTTATTATTGTATAGGGGGAGCAGACGTGTCACCTGATGGTAAATGACTACCGCCGCCCATGGGCACCTGTAACGCGAGAGTCGCAAGTGCGTTGCCGCCATTTAAGAAGGGAATAGGGGAAGAGCGGGAAGACGGGAGAGGGTGATTAGAGGGGAAGAGAGGGGGGAGGAGGGGAAGGACGGGAATAGGGGAAAGGGCAGGGTTAGGGCCTCCGGTAACCTCACTCACGCGGCGAAAAGCAATGCAAAGCATTGTTTCACGGCTGGTTTTCTGTGAGGCCGTGGTAAAATTTTGAATTTTCATGTCAATTTCAACGATTGTGTGTTTGATTTTTTTTCAGTTGCTTACTCCTGGCTTTAGCAACCTTATGTAGTACTAAGTTAATTTTGAGTAAATTTTTTTATTTACCCCCCCTCCCCTGTACCGACAAAATCAAATTCCCCCCCCCGAGATGCCAAAAACTAATTTTGCTTCCCCCCTGGGCTAATACCTGGGTACGCCTACGGGCTTGCCCCTATTACGAGAGTAGGACCAAATTGTAGGTGGCAAAATGTGAGTGCTTATTACGCTTCTGCCTAATCCCTTCGGGAATACTAACACTAAACTTCTTTTTAGCTATTCCCGAAAATAAAGTTTGGTGCCGTGTCGTCGTGTTCGAGAAGCTATAGTAAAACTCAGCACTCAACGTTGTCAAGACATTACTCACAGTCATCTTATTTTTAAGCGAGGTGTAAAACTGTTGTAAAGTCCCGTTATCTTGTATCCGCACAACTCGACACTCTTGTTTTATTTTATATATCCAAAGTAGTAAAGGAATTTTGTCTGTAATCTTCTGTGATATAATCACAGAAGATTACAGCCAAACATAATTTAGACTGTTACGTTGTAAACGTAACAGTCTAAATTATGTTTTAGCTGTGTTTTATTAAATTATTCGTGAATTAAATTGGAGATGATTGTAAAAAATTTTGTTATGGAGGGCGCTCTACTTAGGATTTATTTCGAACGTCCAAAGTAAAGCGTTTGGAGGAAGTGGTATGTTGTCCCTCCGACACATAGAGAGGTTCCACTGACCAGGGTAAGTTAATTGGCAGACTGCGGCCCAACGTGTGAAAGTTGTATATATGCTAACCAGCGCGAGCACCATATTTTTTTATTAAAGATAATTCCCGCATTAGGAATGACTCCTGTGTCGCGGGGGACTTTAGAAACATACAAACACAAAGAAGACCCAGACTCGGGTGGGAATCGAACCCACGACCTATGGCGTAGCAGTCAGAGTCACTAACCACTAGGCCAACAGGCCAGTCATTGCGCGATGCAGTATCAGTAATTACTATGTAGTTCAGTAGGCTTTCACTAGATGGCTCTAAAGTATGTTTTTGCTATACCCACATTGTGCCACAAACGTACTATCGATTTATATATATACATACATACCCTCACACCTAGGAGGTAGACAGAGGCGTATTAGACACCCACACTTTGCCAAATATTATTTGGTCCCACCAACGTAAGAGGGGGCAAGCCTATTGCCGCCAACTGGACACTTTACACTTGACTGACCTGTTAGTCTAGTGGTTAGTGAACCTGACTGCTGAGCAGAGGTTGTGGGTTCGATTCCCACCCAGGACAAATCATTGTGTGATGAGCATGATAAATTGTCCTGGGTCTGGGTGTAATTTATCTATAATATGTATGTATTTAGAAATAAATAAGTATGTTTATCAGCAGTCTGGTTACCATGGCTCTGCCTAGTTTGCGATCAGGCCCCCGTGTGTGAGATGTGTGAAGTTATTAAAAGATTAAATGAGTCTTGAGGAGTATAATTAAAACATTAGCAAATACTTAATAGTATAATGAAAATTAACACTCTCGCTCACTTTTTTTGCGAAAAATATACACAACTATGAAAATAAAGAGGAAAGACTGCTACCTGAAAGCACAAGAAGAAAAGATATGCCATCCATTATAGCACCGACTCTTAACGTAAACATAGCTCGTGTTATAATTCAGTCAGGCTATTCAATACAGTTCCTTCAGAAATAAAATGTATGATTTATGAAAAGGAATTCGAGTCCAAACTTAAAGCATTTCTTGTTGATGGGTGCTTCTATTCAATTGATGACTTTACTTTATGAATGCTCTTTAGTTTTTAAAATAATTTTATTTCAACGCAATGTGACTTGAAGAAACAAAAAAAAAACAGTCAGTCGTAGGACTGCACGTCAGAAGTGAAAACATAACTTCACAATGTATTTGCATATACATACACACACACACATCTGTATATATATAATTAGGTTAAAAATAAAAAGTAGGTAATAACATATCTAAATGTATACATAGGGTACACTGGAAGTTCTGCGCTCCTGGCCGCTCATAAATGTTTGAATTTCGAATGTTATATTTTCTAAATATAAGAAGCTCGGCTCCGTCTCTGAATTTTAGATCCGGTCACGTGTCCTGACGCGAGTTTAACATTTTTACCCATCCCAAAAAGTGTACAACGCCGCTAAAGAAATTTTCACTTCAAAAAAAAATTTTACTAAAAATATTAAATTGAGGTCATGACATGTTTGGTATCAAAAGTAAGATCTTGACGAGCACATTACAAACATATATAAATATCATATTGTCTAAGTAAATAAATATGTTTTTTTTTTTTTTTTTTTTTTTTTTTTTTTTTTTTTTTTTTTGTTGACGAGGTGGAAGATCCTACATGGATGTCCTCCGCCTTGGGGAGGCGAAGGGGTCTGTCGGACTCTTACCGACTAAAAACCACCCCGGTGTTCCACTACTTGCCTATGATCAGGGGAGCGAGAATCGCTATTGCATTCTTCCGCAACCCCCGACAGGCATTGACCCGTCTCACCCTAGACGGGTCCCGTCACCCGGTGCGACCATCACCCGTCGGCCGCACTCCTCTGAGAGCGCACGCGGAACACTGCATGCTGCCTCTCGGGCCTGTATCTGTTCGGACGACGACTTCCCCAAAAAAGTTCACCGCCCGCAGGCCACTTCCTAAGGTGGCTGGAGGTCATTAAACGCCCTCCGGCGCCCGGTGCGTCTTCTGCGGGTAGAGAGAGCTGTACTCCACTCTCTCTCCCGTTCCGCCGCCTCCTTTGCGGACATCACCTCCTCACAGAAGGAGGCGACAGCGTTCCATGCGCTCTCGCTCCGCACCATAGCCAGAACTACGGTTGGGAGCGAGAGATTACCCGCAGCACCAACTGCCACGACGAGATCACGGCGCTGGTTAGCCCAGGCTGGGCATTCCGACAGTGTGTGCAGCGCAGTGTCGTCGGGGCAGTTACCACAATGGTGGCACCGTGACGTCGGCTCCCGGCCGATCCGACACAGATACTTGCCGAAGCAACCATGTCCGGAAAGCACCTGCGTCATCCGGAAGGTAAGGGCTCCGTGCCCTCTCTCCAGCCACTCTCGTAGGATGGGTCTTATCGCCGCTATAGCGACGTGCCCATTTTTTTTAAATACTGGAATAACATTTGACAACAGCGTTGAACCTGTTTAGGACGAAAAGTTTTTTTTGTTGAATAAAGTTAAGATAATTTCAACAAGTTTCTTACCTAAAAATGCTTTGTTTCTTAGTATAATTTTTACAACTGTCTGTCTAGTTCTTGATGCGTAAAACATGATTTACTAAACTAAGTACTTTTAAGGTTCAGTTTTGCAAGACACCGATTGTGGCTTAAATCAAAGCTGCCATACAAAAAATTGCGTCTAAAAACCCCTTTCAAATTAGCGAGTTTCAGCATACCATGCACTTTGTTAATATAGTGTCGTGCAGTACCGTAACCACAAACAAAAAGAAGTGAAGAAGAAGTGATTGGCGAAACTCGTACCTAACGGTGACGTAGCTCAGCTCTCATCAGTGCATACCTACTGTTGTGTGTAAAGTGTCGATTTGCACTGACCGTAGTTATGGGTGACCATAACCATTACTACTGCAAATTAAAAAGGCCTACAAAAGAGATATGCGACTATCCTATTTCCACTTTCACGCTGTAGCTACTTAAACCATCATCATGATATTTTACAAACACGTTGAGAGGGTACAAAAAAAGACCCAGGATACCTTACGAGTAGAAACGACTTTTCCCGAGAGACATAAAAAAAATAAAGTTTACGCGAGTGGAGCCGGCAATAGCTATTTAAGCATAAATATTTAACGCGTTTGGGCTGTTGGTACTGTCCATAATTTTTATAGCTACAACACATTGGTGAGATTTAGAAACGCCATCGATTTTGCTTAGTGACTCAAAAGGGTCTCTTGGTTTTATAGGGCTGCCCTAAAATTAGCATAAAGGATAGATAGACAAAATAAACAGGTATTGATCCATAACAGCTGTGGACACCTCGGTGTTGGGGTAGGAATAATGTTCCTAATTTATTCAGGCTGACCCTTGCCTACAAGTCAGGATGTCTTTAGATCGAATTTGTAACATTTTGTAACTTTTCCGCAGATAAAGAATGTTTCACTGTGTCCTTTATCTGTCTATCAAATAAATATGTTTCAATTGTTAACAAATAAGCTAAGGTAACACTGCGCTACGTATTCGTGATATCGCATTTTTTTTTAATATTCCATGTATATTAAAAAAGATTTTAGATATAAATCTCTTAATAAAAAAAACCTCTCAGACGCTCTCAACAAATATAAGTTTAAACATTAATATTACATTTTCTAACTTGATATTTTATCGTTTCTCTAATTTTATTTTACCTATTATTACAATAGCATTTAATTACGTATCTGACAATAACGCTGTCCCATTACGCTTTGACAATAATTCATCATTATTGTATTCAATTATTTGTGATAAGCTACAATTGAAATTGTATTTAATTCTGAAACAAATATTAATAAATAATTTATTGTACAGTGTAATTATTTCTTTATCAATTATTTTGACTAATTAAAAATAAAGATTGGTTAAGTGGCTACTTACACTACAAATATTAGAAGCCTAGTTGTAAATTTTGTTCTAAATAATAACAATGTTTCATGATATATTAGACAGCGCTTTTTATTAAATGCATTGCATATGTTCATATATATTATTACATACACAAATTCAGCAATCTTATCAATACTATTATCAGATATTAGATATTTATTTATTTCTCTCTCTGAATTTGACGATGGCTCACTGTCCGTGAATATCATTCTAGGTGTTAGCATAATAGCAGCGCTACTTCTAATGAGGTAGCACAACGCTGAGCTAACGACCATTTTTGGCTCATGCAGAGGTGCCTTTTTTATTTTTGTTGTGACACTCCTCTTTTAATATCTTGTACCTGTGTATGAGTGCAAAATAAATATGTTTCTTTCTTTATCTTTCTTTCTTTCTACACTCAAATTAAGCTTAGCTTGTTCCATAGGTTCTAAAACACAAACAAATAAACATATTTAAATAATTAATCATGTAAATACTTACATAGTAAACAGAAATACCCGGAACAGTGACCGCTATATTTATGTACAAAAATATTAGCCTATTTATATATTATATTATATCCCATCGTGGGAGAGCCATGTTTCGGCACGTGTAGGCGGACTCGACAGGAGTGATACCACGGCCTCACAGAAAACCGGCAGTGAAGCAACGTTTGCATTGCTTTTCGCTTAGAGAGTGAGGTTACCGGAGGCCCTAACCCTTCCCTCCCCTCTCTCCCCCTCTTCCACCTATCCCCTACTCCTACCTTAAATGCTGGCAACGCACTTGTGACTTGAGTTGCCCATGGGCGCCGGTAGTCATTTGCTGACCCGTCTGCTCGTTTGCCACTATACCATAAAAAAAAATCTAGTCGCCGCACACTTTATGTGCTCTGCTTCTCTTTTATCGTCTCATTCATCTCTCCTTCTATATTCAATCTATTCTTCCTTGTAATGAGTTTTGAAGTAAAGATACCTACTGAGACACATTTCAAGCTAAGATTCAAGAATTCTATAGCTCAGATTTAGATAAACCATCCTAAAAATATACTTCCTTAAAATATACTCGTAGTTTAGATAGGTACACTGATTTATAACAAAATAGACACAATTTATTTAGATAATTAGCAATTAACACAATTACAATAGTCGCTGTTACATATAAAACTATTTCCACTTCTTTATTGACTTGTACTTAGCACTTGTTAACTCGCAGTATAGCGCTATTAAAACTGAACTAATACTGAAACGCAACTGCCTAATATACTCCTAACGTTATTTCATAGAGAGTTCGTGACATTTCCCGAATACTCGGAACCCTTCTGGAATCTTCTAATACATTGTGAGACATTCTATAAATAGACTATTAGTTATTAGTAGTATTTAAATAAAAAAATAAACTTTCTTAAATAGAAAAATAAATTAACACTAACAAGTATTATAATGAAAACTTTTGTGATTTTGCACCGTGGCGGCAGATCGCTTCGCTTCTTGGTAAAAGTCTCCCGTAGGGTCCGAAACTAGTCGGTCATCCCGAAATCCGAAAGACACGTGAGAAAAACCGTATATCCTTAGTAAATTGTAACAAGTAACCTCTGTAGATATACTGCAACGTTTAAAATGCCCCTTGTGAATGCTGGTGCATTTAATAAATTTAAAAAATAATGAAACAGTTCCTTTAAACTGCCACTAAACAAAATAAACGAGAAGAAAATTGCGAAGTTATTAATTTATTTAACAAACCAAGTCATGGGCGGAATGTTTTCAAACTGCGAAACTGCAGCCTTCTCAACTTTTACAGAATTTAAAATTAAAACTTTGAGCCGGGCTTTGGACTAAAGTGATTATAGAACAACATTGCGGTTTTCTCTACACTCGTGTACAGTGTAAGCAGAGACTTAAAATACTTATTTTAAAGTTTGATGCACCCAGTGTAAGTTCATTATATGCTAATGATATGAAATTATTTTATTATTCATATTTTAGATTGCACCGATATATAGAAAAGATGGATGGACTGCGTGAAATAGGATATAGCTGGAAAGGGAGTAAGCAGTACAAGTGAGAATGATTTATTTGTAGTATTAATAAAACGTCAGGAGTTTGGGTGCACTTAGTGTCCATTGCTTGTGTACGTCAAGTTCTCTGGATATGTCTCTGTTTTGTAGTAAATACAATGGGCCTCAGCGCCTCACCTAACACACATTCTCAAGAAACGATTTTGCGTCTCTCAAACCTACGGAGGAAGAAGGCCGGCGTTTCACAATAAACTTTTGTATATGAGTATGAATAAATAACAAGGGTATTGAGATAGTACTGTTACCGAAGCCTAAATTGACCCGCGGGCGCCATCTATTAACGAGTAGAGGAAGTCATAAATTATCTAAATTAAGACGAACAGCGCCATCTTTTATCGAATTAGGGAACTAATGGTCTATCAATAAGAATTTTCTACTGAGTTCTACAAGTTCATTTCAGGAAAGTTTACGAAATTTCTATGATATGTTTTTATAACTATATAAAGAGATGGACATTTAGTTCTAGTTGAGCTACTGCGAGTTAACAAGTGCAAAGTACAAGTGAGAATTGAGTGGAAATAGTGAGAATTAATTGTAATTGTATTAATTGCTAATTATTTAAATAAATTGTGTCTATTTCGTTAAAAATTGGTGTAGGTACTTTTCTAATACCGAACTCCAGCTCGTAGCAGTATATTCAAAATTATTCAGGAACATCTGAAATGTTTAAATAAAGAAATCTATTTCTAAAAGGCTTATCATAGGTGCTAGTATACATTGCTAACTAAACACCAACCAATTGCCATTACTAAAGCACACATTACGGACAGTAGAATAGAATAACATGTCGGAATTAACATTTTGATTGAATGACAATTGCGTCCTACGACTGGACACAAGTGTGCACTAATTAACTATTTTACATAACATCGCGCTGCTATTGCTCATTTATATATTTATTGCTAACTTGTAATATAGTAAATAATATTATAAATAGGAAAGTGAGTTTGTTTGTGAAGTACGTATACCTTCAATAACTTAAGGCAGATTGCGGTGGGTACATTTAGTATCCGCTTAAATTAAATGACAAAAATAATTTCAACGTCAGGAGCTTTTCACTAAAGGATTATTCTATGTGCCTAATGTCGTAACACAACACAAGGAAAAAAGCGGAAGTAAACTAATAACACTATTTTATATAATGAATGAAACAAGTATCAGAATAACCGGTGTCAACCGTGTGAGGGGTCACAAAGGGTTCGCGATCAGGCTAGGTGATCGTGGCTGAGGTGAGGTAGCGGACCGTGACCCAAGTACTTGGTCGCGGTCTGCCAGGTCCAGGTTGCGATGTTAGGAAGTTGTAGTTATATAATACGGTAACTTTCATTGCGCACTACAATAAAAATAAACTGTTTGGTTCGGCTTGTCTTCGCTAGATGGCGCTATAAAGTAATAAAATTTCAAACGTATTCTACATAAAGTTTTATTCCAATAAATATCATGAAATGTATATAAGTGGATTTCTTTAAATTTACTTTAGAAATTACAACTATATCAGAAAGAACCCAACCGAAATACAAAACCAGGTTAATCAAGCAACTTCTGGTCTATGCCATATAGATGAATTGGCAAACCTTAGTGGTTAATAAATCATCACCTATGCATTAGGAAGAGCGCTATCGGAATGAATTATTAGTCAGCCGCAACCGCGGCCTACAATGACGGTGTATGAGCTTGAATACCGCAATGTTATATACGTACATAATTGTATTAGGGTGCCTATTCTCTAGCAGTAGATAATAACCTTAACTAATATTATAAATGTGAATTTGTTCGTTTGTTATCCTTTCACAGCTTGCCTACATTTACATACAGATTTAGAATCGTCGTAGTAGGATATCATCATTATTAAGTGATGAAACTTATAAATATCGTCATGCTCACTTGCCTTTATTCTAAAAAATGACGAGGAATACGATGGCTAATCCACGCCTTATGCTCGTGGACGGGTGTTGCTAGCTTTTACTGGGTACAGTGAGTGTACTTATTTAATATATTTTCATATGAGGGTAATATATGTAGGATATTATAATTGAGAGTGACATAAAACATCGAGTGGAAGACTAAAGCTTTAAGCTCATCACATACTATACCGTCACAGTAACAGCATGGCTCCACCCCAGCAATTAAGTTGTCATTCAAATCTGAGCTTTAAAACGTGGTCGTATAATACATTTCATAATGTCAATATGAAAAAGCCAACGGCGGGCAGTAAGCGCGCTTGCTGCAACCATACAACTCGATTTGCAGTCGGTGTGCTGTAAGCTCGCGGTCAGCTCGCTTACAGCGTGCGGTCCGCGTGCTTACAGCGCGCCGATTGCGAGCCGCCAGCGAAAAAACTTCGCACACGAAGACGATGAAATTAGCTTGCACCTCGCGGGCGGCGCGCGGACTGCGAGCTTGCACCTCGCCGGCGACGCGTGGTAAAGCACGCTGCCGGCTAGCGGTAGCCTCAATTTCAGGCGGCGTCGTGCTGCAGCTGTGCCGTTGCGGTGCCGTGATAGTGTGTTATGACCTTAACATTACTGAAACTTTGTGAAATCTACCAACAAGCGCGGCACGCGTGACATTTCGCAAACTGAGAGTAGGGCTGTTCTACGAAGTGGGACACTTTACATTATTGCTGAAATATTGATTGATATCTACTATTACACGAGTCTATGAACAACAGGATTGGGACCAATTCTTACTTATACTAACTAACTACATTATGCAAGCATATTCAATAGGTTTAATAATTCAAGTTGTTCGGCTCTTGCGGTCTTCATTACTTCGAAAATCATCGTGTACATCAATTGTTATTCATCTGAGTGATGTGCATGAATTATTGCCTCAATTAATTTTAAAATGTCAATTAACAACCTATGTTTTATGTGTATTCGTGTTAAAGACAACTGTAGTCATATTATAGGTTCGTTATGAATTAGCCTGGCAATAACGTGAATAACAAAAATTAAAAACCTTCGACTCAAAAATCCCATCAGCGAATAGGAAAGAGTTGATAATCTTCGAACGGTTTAATAGATGTTCCTGAAT
Organism: Euplagia quadripunctaria; assembly: GCA_963859945.1. Lineage (NCBI taxonomy): Eukaryota > Metazoa > Arthropoda > Insecta > Lepidoptera > Erebidae > Euplagia > Euplagia quadripunctaria. Next base: position 15,317,124 of record OY982582.1, on the reverse strand, counting down.
TATAGCTAAGAAAACTCTCGATCAAGTCAACTTTCAAAGAAAAAAAATAAATCAAAATCAGTCCATCCGTTTAGGAGCTATGATGTGACAGACAGACACACAAATACACAAACTGCAACTGTTAAACTTATAACTTAAACGTTAAATTTTCGGAAAATGCATAATCTCATATAGAAATTCATTTTTAAATAATGTTTAGTACATTTTAATTGATTTTTAATGGTCTTGTTTGTTAATTTTGTTACACCGATATTTCCGAACGACAACATCCTTGGTATTTTTCTTGGCTTCTGAATGAAGTCCTATCTCTTACAGAATATCAGTATTTTATTTACTTTACTGTCAGTTCTTTTACATTTTTTCTTTATGCCATGCCTGCCATGTCTCTCACTACATTACTAAAATGTTGACTTGGTATCATGACACATAAAACGGACGGTAAAATTTTCGTTGAAAATTGAATGGAATTTTACCGTCCGTAAGCAAAACGAATCGTTTCTTGATTATAGGAACCGGGCATTAGTGATTTAAGTAAGTGTTCCATTGTCATAAACAGCCTGTATAAAATTCAATGTATATGTGTTTGTATTTCATGCGCATGCATTCATCCGATCATCATGAAATTTTGCATCCACGTTGCCAGCGATACAGGGTATTCATTCAGAAAAAAAAACAGTCAGTCGTAGGACTGCACGTCAGAAGTGAAAACATAACTTCATAATGTATTTGCATATACATACACAGACACACACATCTATATATATAATTAGGTTAAAAATAAAAAGCAGGTAATAACATATCTAAATAAATACATAGGGTTCACTGGAAGTTCTGCGCTCCTGGCCGCTCATAAACCATGTTATTTTTTTTTTAATATAAAAAACTCGGCAACGTCTTACGAATTTTCAATCAGGTCATGTGTCCTGACGCGAGTTGTCCTGACGCGAGTTTAACATTTTTTACCCATCCCAAAAAGTGCACAACACCGCTAAAGAAGTTTTCACTTTAAAAATATTGTTCCCGAGGGAGGGGCAAATAACTTTAACGCGAGCAATTCGGGGGCAACAGCTAAATATGAATACCAGTCAAAGAAGTTATTAATCTTTTCAAATTAGAGTTGATATTTATATGTGCTCTATCTCGTCTACACAGATTTCCTTTCTATAAAACTTTCAAGAATTGTAGTAAAAGCAAAAGACAACAAGTGGGAGAGCCATGCTTCGGCACGTATGGGCCGGCCCGTTCGGAGTGATACCACAGCTTCACAGAAAACCGGCGTGAAACAATGCTTCGTTGTGTTTCTTCTTCCCCTTCACCTTAAAGGCCGGCAACGCACTTGCCACAGTTGCAAGTGTCCATGGGCGGCGGTAGTCACTTACCATCAGATGACCCGTCTGCTCATTTGCCCCGTATCCCATATTTTTTTTTAAATTTTTTTTTTTAACTTATTGTATTACTAGTTGTTCTTACTATTGTGCGCGGAACCCTCATTCTTTTTCCAAAATAAAAGTAGCCGTTACTCCTTAAAAACCCAGCTATCTACCAGTGAAAGTCCCATGGAAACCGGTCAACCCGATCCCAAGAACAACCGGAACAGACAGACAAAAATTGTACAAAATGATATTCTGGTGTATGTACCGTGTAAACATTCGGATGCATTCAGTAAAATGCTGTTATTATTTTCAACATTATTTATTTGTATAAACATAGAATAGATTGAATGTCATGGATTCTAGGTCAAGAGGTGTTGGATGTATAAGGTGAGAGTTATATTGAACAAGTAATTTATTGAGCTGATAATTCAAGGTCAGGAGCAAGGTCAAGTAGTGAGGATATTGGCGGTGGTGCTCTAAACTAGATAAAGTGCTTTCCTTGATCTTGAGAAGGGAAGTAAATTAACTTTGAATGAGGGTTGCAGGGATGCAAGGTTTAAGATTACTAAATAGTATTTTTAGATACTATTCTGTAATAGCCCAGTTAACCTAGCTGTTTTATGATCAAAAATGGACATTTCGATTTCGACGCATTTTTAATTTTGGATAATAGTGAAAAAATGCGGTGATTAAAAATTTCGATACCCGCAGTCTGGACAATTGGAGCATTTAACAATTTGACGCAAAAAATTATAGTTTATAAAGTTTATAAACAGCTCTGGTGTCGGCAATAGTCATAGCAGTATGAGTTCGATGTTAAACAAAAAGAAAACAATTCAATTATATTGCAATCGATTACCTTGAAAATTCACCTCGAAATAATGCAAAAATAACATTTGAAGTAACCCAATTTGCTTTAATAATTAAGACTGATTCCAAAACATGTGTTGCCACTATCACTAAATCGAAATACCTTGTAACGAGTCGTAAGTACAAAGTACAAGCATGTATTAATTCATGAAACTAATGAACAATTAATCAACTTATATAGTTTCGACACGCACGTAATATGTTATTTCAGTTCTATCAGCGGCTTCGTTTGCTTGATTTGAAAAACTATTAGCTACTTTTGAGGAATAAGTTGTCATTTACGCCACTCTCTGGCTTAAAAACTTCTAGACGTTATCGGACTGTTAGATTGAGAAGCAAAATGTGACACAGCAGGAATTTCTTCGTCTTAATATAAAACAAACAAGTACATAGTTTGGTAGTTCAAATTCGATTCATATTTGGACTGCGTAAATATGATCATGTCTCTGAACTCCGAAAAAAACTCAAATGGTTACCTATTCGCCTTCGCCGGGACGCTCATTTTCTTTCTTTGCTATACAGTATACTGTTTAACCCTCATACACCTTCCTATTTAAAAGGACGATTTGAGTTCCTTCACGATACTCATACGAAGTTCTTAAGATCATTAGAAAATTTCTTATTAAAAGTGCCGGCCCATTCAACAACTTTCTTTGATAAATCATTTATGGTTCTGGTCGTTCGTTTGTGGAATGAACTACCGGTACAAATTCGGCAAGCTGAAACCCTTACAGCCTTTAAAAATTTGGTCAAGCAACATTATCTGTCACTATAATACTATTATTCTATTCTTTACCATAACTAAGATCTAAATTGCTGTCTATAATACTACATTATCTCCACTAAGTAACTGTATATGTGTATGTCTATAAGTATTTGTAAATTTTTCGAATAATTTGCCATCAACTACTATGTATTTATTAAATAATTTTGATACTATCTCCATCCTAAGGTTGTCTGGTAGAGATCGCTTTTAGCGATAAGACCGCCCATTGTACTCTGGTTTGTAAGATAATAATTTTTTCAACTGTTCTTATTAATGGTGTACAATAAAGAATATTTTATCTTTTCTTTCGCAGTATTTTACAGATTGTAAATTTTATATTGTTTTAAATGACTTCAAAAACGGAGGTTCTTTATTGGATCCGTATGTATGTATGTACATATCGTCTCCCGGCAAAACAAGTGTCATATCACATGTTAGGTACGTTTAACATTTTTATAGCATTGAGTAGCAAATGTTGCATTTGGTCAGCTGTAAAAACATCGTTATTAGCTCAGTGAAAAAGGGAACAAATTTCCCTTTTTCACTGAGCTATTTTGTTCAATTGACAGGCATATCTCTCGAAATTGCTGTTTTTGTATTATGACACTTTTTTGCAGGGAGGCGATATGTATGTTTGTATGTCTGCAATTTTCTTAAAAAGTATTAATCCAATTTTCATTATTGTTTCAGTAGCGTATTCTACATATTTTCAGGAAGGTTATAATATAATTATAACACATTAGGTAAAAAAAACATGAAATAGTAAATTTTTTCACATTTAATTTTTAGTGAATTTGAAGATAAATCATTGCTCGAAATCAATGAGGATCTGACTCATTTTAGTACAAACTCATGTAAACAAACATAGGTACCTACATATAAAAGTGTTACAATAAAAAACCATTAGCAGGAGGCACTCTTCAAGCATCTCCTGAAGGCTGACGTGGAAAGTGTATTCAAACTGTGAGTTGTGCCTTCGCTTTCGACACCGGAAATCGATACACTTGTAATACCCATTTTACCTTAAGCTTTTGGCTCCCCAGAATGTTCAAGTTTAGTTTTAGGGATCCGTCCCTGCCAAAAAAAAACTTGACAATTAGATGATTACTACGTTATCTGTCTGCCTGCTTGTCAAAAAGTCCCAACCCTTGTATTATTTCTACGTTTTCTATGTGTCTTTGAGCTTTCCTCTTAAGACTGCTTGTCTCAGGAAGAGCAGAAGGTATCAAGTTGATTTTCAATTAAATATTTAGGCACTTCTCCTACTTCTATAGTTCCTTCGAACGATACGAATTAAAGGTTATCAGTAAAAGCAACAAAAATACTAAAATGATTCGACTGCCACATATTTTGATATTTGAAAATAAACGTACAAAATTTCGTGTCGACTCTTTTATATAAATGCAACTTAGGTAAGTTAATTAGACTCACGCTTTCCAGGATTTATGAATTACCAACTAAGTAAATGCAATTAAGTTTGTACGGAACCCTCATAATACGAGTACTACCGGTACTTTTCTTTATTTTTTTGACTGAATATTCTCAGTACAGAGAATATTCAGTCAAAAGTGTTTAAAGTGTTTTACAATCAGACGGGCTGTGTGCGTTTATCAACATTTACATCAACCCTGATTATGACCTGTGCCCCTCCTGGTCTCAGGCTTTCTCTCAGTAGCAATGACTTCACCACGCTGCCCTAGTGCGGCTTAGCAAACATCAGATAACTTTGATCGGAAAGCGTAGCGTAGGACGTCCACCAACAAGATGAACAGACAACTTTATAAAGATCGCGGGTCGTCGGTGGAGGCTGTTCGCTTCCAGCCGTTCTTCTTGAAAGTCATTGACGAAGGCCTATGTCCAGCCTGAATTGATGATGATGATGACATAACATGATGGAGGGCTCTGCGGTATGCAGGTTCCTTCACGAATTTTCCTTTACCGTTGAAGCAAGTAATTAATAATATCTAATAAGCATATACTCTGGAAATTCAACCGGGGATCAAACTCGAACAATGCGGTGGCAGTGGCTAGAATACTTAGTGTGGTAGGTAGTATTGCTCCCTTGCGTCTTGGTTAACAGAAAAGAAACTCCGTAATCAATCTCAAGCGTCATATCTTAAACTTTCACGTATTAATACGTGAAAAGAATTCTATTTCTAATTCTGTAGCGGGTTCGATGCAGAGGGTGAGCAAGAAAACGTCGACACGGTACTGACGTAGGGCGTATATTTTAAACACTTTGAAATACCAATACAAAGTTAAACTAGTAACTTAACCCTGAGACCAAGTAGGACGAGAGGGCAGTCGTAGACACTAGACACTTTAGGAAGTCCCAAGTAACCTTTCCAAGTAGGACGAGATTCTCGGATGCAACCAAAAGTGTAAAAGGTTCACCAACACAAGATAATTCTATTGAAGTCATTAACTCACGGAGAGTCTTAACACCGACTTATAAAAACTATGTCAATAGCACAACGCCATCTAGGTTGGAACTTATAAACTATTTTACAATGGGTCAAGGAACTATGAACTTAATGAATAATGATTAAAGCTATATTAGATTAGATTCTAAATGCCAAATAATGTTTTATATGCATGGTTGTTACAATTCTAGTTAAAATGTTGAAGATGTTGTGAAAGTTATACTTTTTAAACAATTTGTGTAACAGATTAAAAAAAAGAGGAAACGTCTACTAAAAGATACGTAAGTCCAGTGATGTGTTCCATTGACTGGCCTGTTGGTCTAGTGGTAAGTGATCCTGATTGTTGAGCCAGAGATCGTGGGTTCGATTCCCACCCAGGACGAATAATTGTGTGATGAGCATGATCATTTGTTCTGTGTCTAGGTGTAATTTATCTATAATATGTATGTATTTAGAAATATATAAGTATGTTTATCAGTAGTCTGGTTACCATAGTACAGGCTCTGCCTAGTTTGGGATCAGACGGCCGTGTGTCAGATGTGTAAAGTTATTAAAAGTTATTGTCAGATACATTCTATATGTATGTCGACTTGTACGGAGAGTCTCTAAACAATAATAGGCCAACTTATACCGGAAATAAGCAGCTTGATTTATGTTTCAAATAGGTCAATGAAATATAACAAAATATCAAAATTAAATGAAGTATGGTCCAAATTTGACCAAAGGGCCATCTCTAGTCATATTTAATATTAATTTTGGTTATTAAAGTATTTCCAAATTCCGTCAGTAATCTGTTAGGGTTTCTGTTCTAGTTACTAATCTACTAACTAATCCTAGTTAAAATTTCTAGCGTTGAAAATAAATTATGAAAATACAATTTCCTTACTTAGAAATGAGTAACGCAAAATGTAATTAGTGTAGTGAGGTCATCGCTCAACTAAAACCGAAGTGTATATTGAATTTTACACTGCTGCTCAATATAAAGAAAATTGAGTTAGTTGTGTGCACTTTTGCTTGATTAAATGATGCAAATCTTGTTTAATGTTAACCTCTGAGGCAAAAAGGTTATAAGTTTAAAGTGTGTAATTGTATCTGTTTGCCTGCATAAGCGTTGCCGGCCTTTAAAGTAGGAGTAGGGGAAAGGTGAAAGAGGAAAAGAGAGTGGGGGGAAGGAAGGGTTAGGGCCTTTGGTAACCTCACTCACTCAGCGAAAAGCAATGTAAGCATTGCTTCACTACCGGTTTTCTGTGAGGCCGAGCACACACAGCCCAAGACAGACACAGATGGCGGACTTTCACACACGCCAAGGTCCACAAAAGAGGTCACGACCCTCAGAATTGAGGAAACCGACACAAGGAACAGGGAGTTCGCCACAAATTTTATAAATACATGTTATACCTACGCACTAACACCCAAAATATTTGCACTGAGCGGGAATCGACTCGCAACCTCTGATTTTGCAGTACAAGCTATGCTTAGGTCCAGTTAGTGCAGCGTATAATAATGCCATAAAAGATTATTATTATAAAAAGTTCACAGCATCTGTGATGTGAAATCACGAAAGAGGTTATAGCAAATTAAACCGTGTTTATTCAGTATATGAATGTCAATCAAAATATCAATAGTTCATATATCTTCGAGCTAATAAGGCCCTGCTTCTTGGCACCTTGCACTCAGCCAGTGTGTGGATTCTGTCACTCCTCAAGTAGGCAGGATCGGATGATAGTTCTGACAGGGCTTGAAGGACCTGCTCCCTGTTTAAGGGCCATTGTATGCCGTCAGAAATTCGGGCGAGCCAACGAGTTTCAACGCATCTGAAAGAAAATACCTTGATTTAAGAGTTCTTAATGGAATTTAACGTTATAATATATGAATGTAACCATGTCAGGTTACCAAAAAGGTGCTGTATCTTACAAATATTAACGCCATTAAGTTCTGAAGACCTCTAATATGTATAGAAGTGACAACAATTGATAGACAGACTGTGCAATGCGATGCGTAGACATTTGAAATTATCTAATTATTTGTAATTAGATTATTTTATACGTACCTATGTTGTTCAATACATACCTATGTAACATTTATTAGTGAATGCATTGTATGTAAAATATAGTAGTAGTTCCAAAGTTTTGGCGCCATATTAAAAAAACAATATTTAAATCAAATCAAAATTATTTATTTTAATTTCAACACAATTCAAAAATACTTACACAGGGTATCCCATGTAGGTATTTTTTAATTGTCAGGAGTAGGAGTCAGACAGCATAAGTCGGTCGTGAAGCTAGTTGCCTGTTCCAATACGTAGATCCTATGGAAAAGAACAGGCAAGAAACTCCAAGGACACCATTTTTCAACATGTTTTTTTTACAATTTTCTGGTTATAAGCCTACCTTGATTATAAGCGCAAATGAAATGTGAGGGAGGCAAATGTAACATATTAGTCTAGAATATAAACAATCACGCAAATTCACATTTGTATTCGCGAATGATGGAAATCAAACAATCTCTAATATGAGCTATATGTTTCAACATCGGTTTCACCATACCTACTTATCTGAAGTTGTTCAAGGTCCAGGCCAGCGCTGTAAACCTGAATGAAATATTAGCTGGTTAAGACAGAAGGTTTCACGTACGCTGAACAAGGATCAGTAGGTAACAGCATTGTGATAGTCAAAGGACTGTAGTGTGCAGGTTTCTCGCCGTGGACGGTGTACTTTTTCAATCGGGATGCGGTCTTATCACTTTTTTGTGTCTTCTGCATGAATCGCTCCTACAAGTAAGAAATATATTTAAATTATTGGGCATGTGGAATATGGATTTCTAAATACTTATGAATGATTATTTATTGATTGATTGAAACAAGTGAAAGGAAATGACGAAGAAACAGTGAAATATTAAGAGATTGAAATCAAATGTGTGACCACTATTTGTTACCAGACTTTAAATTCTACGGTGCTCGATTAAGGCATTTACTTGCTGCATTTATATTCATAATTATATTTTATAATAATGCGACTTCTACTCTGTTTATTGAGGTGAAATATTTTACATTATAATTAATTTCTTTAGGTACAGGCACTGCTTTAACGTTAAACGACCCGGTTGTCTCAAATTTAGTAATTAAACGACGGATTTTGGACTCTGCAAGACGGCCAGGAATGCCATAAATTGGACGCAACGCACGGAACTTTAGGTGAACAAACATTTTTGATACTTTTTTATAATTTAAACGCGTTGTTGAAGCTTGTAGCAGCTCGTAGAGTTCCATGGTAAAATAGATAAGTATTCTTGTCAAATTTGACAGCTATCGCTTTACCAAGATGGCCGTTATACGCTGTCAAAGTTCGAGCGTCCCCATTGGAAAACCCTTTATGTGTCATGTTACTGAGAGGCAAAGAGTATACAAACACTTGCTGAGAGGTATTGTCAATATGGACATTGGACATAGCTCATAAGGAAATAAATAAAAAAAAATAGTGCACAGATTTTTAAACCTTTCCTAATCTGGGGACCCTTAAGTAAATAATAAATGGCCTCTAACAGAACTATTCTACTAACTATACTATATACTATGATATCTTACGTAATAATAAACGGTTTCTTTGTACTCCTTGATTTTCTCAGTGATGAGTAGCAAGGTAAGTTGCATCTGATAGATCGAAGGACCCTTGTCTCCTAGAAGGTTCTGGTACGGCTCCAAGCTGCAGCCTAGCAAACTGTAAAATTGATTATTTATATGGATATAGAAGAAACTATAGCGATTTATTACGATATTTTCTGATGTCGAAACTGAGAGTCGTTTACTTAAAGGTTGGAGTTTAAAAAAATACCATAAGAATTTTGATTGATTGAAAGATTAGACAGAGATATATATTATCATAGTTTGGTCAGCTTATATTTGTATAATTACCACGGCCAGTGCAACCTGGTGGAAATTTAGTGGCTTCTTCAATCACAGGACGTACAAACGGGCACGCGACCCCGTCCTCTTGGAGCTACTGCAGGAGCTGCTGCTATCTCAGTCCCGTTTTGCCATCCGAGACTTTCGGTGTCCCTTAGGGAACGTACCCATACTACGTGTCCCGTTCTGGGGGAGAGGGGGTTCTTCAAAATACCACGCTTGGTCACAGGGGCGGAGGGGGGAGCTTAGGTTTTCGTCACGTAGTTAATATCCTCTCGTGCTTTTTCGCTATCCTTATCTAGCTATGCTCACTCCTTACTATATATAATATATATGTATTTTAATATTATAAATGCCAAAGTAACTCTGTCTGTCTGTTGCCTTTCACGCCAAAATCACTGAATCGATTTAAATGAAATTTGGTACACAGGTAGTCTAGAGCCTGAGAAAGGATATAAGCTACTTTTTTATGTGAAAAAAGAGGGTGTAAGGGGTTGAAAGATGGGGATGAAAAGTTATATGGAAGTATCGTCAGATTTAGAGCTAGAAGCTTGAAGCTTATTTATTAGGCTGTTGATTCGATATAAATACACTATTCCACGCAGACGAAGTCGCGGGCACAGCTAGTATCAAATATGGCGCGCAGCGTTTAGCGCTTTTTAAACTCTCAGGTGGCTTAGCGCTTTTTAGCTTCTTGTCGGCAAAAAATGATTTAAAACCATATTAACTAGAGGGGGAGGGGGGTCTTGGCATATACTACGAGTAGTCACCGAGGGGGGGGGGGGGTTCCTTTACCCTAGGTCCTTCGCCCTGTCAGTTGTCTTTACCCCAATTTACCACCTTAAACCACGTTTAAAAAAATGTAAAAAGCTATAAAATATTAACTATTATCATTTGACTGCAAACGCCAACCAGATCCAATGCGTCATTAACCGATGAACAAGCTGACAGAGCTGTCAATGGGTATCATACTTTTAGCTACATTTTTACTTGTACCACTCTATGAAGAACTGTCAGTTAATCGGCTAGTGACGTAATCAAATGCGATGGAGTGTTTTAGCAGGAAATTATAAAAGTTACTTTTTTTTCTTTCTGTCCAATTCAATTTTTTTATTACATATATATATTACATATAATGGAATTTTGTTAAAATTCACGCATTGGGGAACTGCATTAATATGTGATAAATATAGATACTATAAACACTAAACATATAAAAACGGTCACAAAACATACAAAAAAGTCTGTGAAGTAGAAGTACCCCTCAAATTCATCATTCTTTTATCTTAGCAAATTACATAGATGATGAAACTCGAATTTTAGTTTTTTGTTCTGAAGAATCACGAAATCTAATTCCGCAAGTTAATGAATATTTCTGTGACGGTACATTTGCTAGTTGTCCAAGACCTTTTAAACAACTGTATAGTCTGCACGGTGATTTAAATAGCACCATGGAAATAACTAATATTAAAACATTAATTTTTGCTCTCATGCCAAATAAAAAAGAAAGCAGTTATTATATTCTATTTCACTTAATAAAGTCCCAAATACCACAATTTTCCCCACGAAAATTCCATTGTGATTACGGAATAGGAGCGATGAACGCTATTTTGAAATCATTTTCTGAGATTGAAGTTAAAGTATGTTATTACCATTGGTCCAGAAATATTTGGCAAAAAGCTAAATCCTATGGCTATTCCAAATATGGCTGACAGGAGAATAGTAGCCATGACGGCGGTTTTACCACTTATTCCAGCGAATAACATTTTAAAAGGTTTCGATTACATCAGAGAAGAATCAAAATTAAATGGTAGTCGTCAAATTGATGAGTTTCTTAAATATATTGAAAAATATTGGTTAAAAGTTCACACTCCTACCGTATTTAGCGTTTATAGTGAACGTCATCGTACGACTAATACTTTGGAAGGTTTTCATTCTAAATTAAACAAATTAATAAACAAAAACTTGGTAACAGTTATGCGTTTACTTAACGTTTTACTTAATATATCATCGCAGCCTTCAAAAGGCGTAACACGAAACTCAAAACAAATCGCGAACGACGACTTTATCAGGCACGTACAAATGCAGTTACTGAATGATGAGAATAAGATGAGATCACTGTAGACCGTGCATTAGATAAATTGCGATAAGTATATTTAGAACACTTTTGGTAGTTGGTGTCCATTTCTTTATTTGTCCAGTAAATGTTGTAATTAAATACTTATTATGCATTTTGTTTCTAATAACTATCATTAACAAATATAATAATACTAAAAAGTATTTTTCACAACACTATTAGTTGGTAGTGTGACGGGTATAAAAAAATACCCGTTACACTACTGGTGGTGCAAGTTGGTAGTGTAACGGGTACAGAACGGAAATTTTCGCTCAAATTCAATATCTTTATTTCATAAAATTGATCATCAATTATTCGAAATCGTCGATTTAATAAATAATTAAAAATTATAGATCAACACACACAGAGTCACCGCAACAGTAGTTTGCTTCGTCAAATGTAACATTATAAAGAAAAAAGAAAATGGAAAACATAATATCACATCTGCCTGTTTCGATCTATAACCGCCAGACTACATATTATAAAACAAAGTCCCCCGCCGCATCTGTCTGTCTGTCCGTCTGTCTGTTCGCGATAAACTGAAAAACTACTGAACGGATTTTCATGCGGTTTTCATCAATAGATAGAGCGATTCATGAGGAAGGTTTAGGTGTATAATTTGTTAAGATTTTGTTGGTGTAAATTGATTGTAATATATTGATGATTGTTGAAGATATCTCTGCTACCCGTGCGAAGCCGGGGCGGATTGCTAGTTTCTGTATATTTTTATTTATTCGCTAATGATTAATATCAGACTGAGCCAAGCAAAGTTTGGCAATCAAAATGGCGAATTTTTTAAATTACGTCCTATCTACTTAGCTAGCCTACAGCACAGCAGGCTAAAGGTCTTTTATGTTTTTTTATGTTATTGGTGGCAAACGAGCAGACGGGTCACCTGATGGTAAATGATGCATGAGCACCTGCAACTCAACAACTCAAGAGTCACAAGTGCGTTACCGGCCTTTAAGGGAGGAAGAGGGGGAGAGGAGGGAAGAGGGGGAGAGGGGGGAGAGGAGGGAAGAGGGGGAGATGGAAGGGTTAGGGCCTCCGTTAACCTCATTGCTTCACTGCCGGATTTCTGTGAGGCCGAGTCGGCCCATACGTGCCGAAGCATGGCTCTCTCACAAATCGTTGGATGAAAGTACTACCTCAGTTGGGATTTTGGTTCTGAATATATTTTGGAAACCCTATTCAACTGCTCTGCCATACCTCCTATGAACTCCTTACCACAATGTTAACAACGGATACTCAATTAATGTGATTAACAGCTAGTTTCACATCTAATTAACTGATTTACAATTAATTATCAGCTAAGATACTCAAAACCTGTTAATACTCTAGATATAACGTGAATAGAATAGTTAAGTTATTTAAAAGTCTGTGGGAGAACTATGCTTCGGCACGTATGGGCCGGCTCGACTTCGCTCGTTACCACGGCTTCACAGAAAACCGGCCGTGAAGCAATGCTTGCATTGCATTTCACCGCGTGAGTGAGGTTACCGGAGGCCCTAACCCTTCCTTCTCCCCTATTCCCGTCCTTCCCCTCTCCCCCCTATTCCCACTCTTCCCACCTCTCCCCCTCTTCTCCTACTCCCACCTTAAAGGGCGGCAACGAACTTGTGATTCTCGAGTTGCAGGTGCCCATGGGCGGCGGTAGTCATTTACCATCAGGTGACCCGTCTGCTCGTTTGCCCCCTATACCATAAAAAAAAGTGCTTAAAAGATATGACGACAGCAGAGAACGATAAATGAATTTTATTGTATCTAATTATATTCATTCATTATTCATTTATTAATGATGAATGATTGATGATGTTGATGAATGATTAATTTATATTTATATTATAAAAATTATACTAACCAGTTGTATTGATAAAAATTATTAACAACTATCGAATTGCGATGGCATGGGAAACTGTCCGGAAATTCGACTGCGATTTACGGCCGAGATTTAAGTATTAGTCTTGGTTTCACATGTGTAGAAGTTTAAGATATTTGTTTGTAAGTTTTATAATCTTTTCTACGTGTTCATGATATACTGAAACTATCACTACATATTATAAAAAAACAATCCCCCTCCACGTCTGTCTGTCTGTTCGCGATAAACTGGAAAACTACTGAACGGATTTTTATGCGGTTTTCACTAATAGGCAGAGTGATTCATGAGGAAGGTTTAGGTGTATAGTTTGTTAAGATTTTGTGTAAATTATTTAAAATATGTTGATGATAGTTGAAGATGTTTCTGCTACCCGTGTGAAGCCGGGGCGAATTGAAAACCCAAACCGTAAACCTTATTAAATATCAAAATTTGAAGGTTTTAACTTAAAGTTTCAAAAGAGAGAGAGTGAGTGAGAGACAAAATTAACGACAAGCATTCGCATTTTTAATAAGCACGTATTCCTTCTTTAGAAGCTGTATTTATTGTATTACCTGAGCTATCTGAATGATGTCTATGCTCTCCCATGCTTGATCCAATCTGTGATTGCGTTCACTAACCTAACTTCATTATAGCCTGCATGTTATTGATTCAAGGCACTGCAATTTCGATTAAATTCTATTAAGCTTGACATTGTACTCTGGTAATGGATATGCGATGTACATATTTCAGTACATATTAATGTGTGTGTGTACTACGACTATCGAGGTTTAAAGGCGAATATTCGAGCTTCGGGCAGTGCTACAGTCGCCCGCTTATCTGTTTTTTGACGTGATGACGTCTTATAAATCGATGAAGCCGGCTGCACGCACGAAAAAGCATGATTCATTGTCACGTTCCGCCTGAGCCGAGCGTGCAAGCGAGACCGCGGAACAAGCGATAGAGAGGCACGATCGGCCAAGTGTTCGGCTTGTGACGCATCTATCTCTCTTCCACTGTTTTCTTATGACGTTATCACGTAAAATTATCGTCCGTAAACCGACGGACAACCAATTTTGTTATAGGGTACACATTGCTTTACTAATTTATTGAACCCTCATTATTCCCTCATCGGACTACTAGACGCAGACAGAAGTTCCATCCTTTAATTGTTGTCACACTAAAAAGTCGAACTAAACGTTTTGATTGTTCCTTTTTTCAGAAGATTCCAGAGTGGTTTCGAGTTTTCGGGAAATGTTAAAAACTTTCTATGAAATAATGTTCGAATATAAAAGGGTAGTTGCATTACAGTAGTAATTGAGTTCTAGTTGAGCGATCCGCGAGTGAACAAGTGAATAGAGAAGTGTAAATATAAGTGCGAATTATAAGTAATAATATAAATAGTGACAATTAATTATAATTATGTTATTTCTGAATTATTGCAATTAATTTTGTCTATTAAATTATTAAAAAAAACTTTTAAATTCGGTATATTCTTAAATCATTATTTCTTTTCTCTTCGTAGCTACCACACTTTATATCTGCATAATCCTAAAGTTGCTAGCCGAGAATGCCTTAGGCATTAAGTCTGCCTTAGTACAATATGTGTTTAAAGTTATAATAAAGTAGCTGTGCCCCGCGGTTTCCCCCGCGTAAGTCTCGGTGCCGTGGGAATATCGGGATAAAAAGCTAGCCTATGTGTTAATGCAGGTCTCAAGCTATCTATAAACCAACTTTCTTCGCAATCGGTTCAGTAGTTTTTGCGTGAAAGAGTAACAAACATCCATACATGCTCACAAAATTTCACGTTTATAATATTAAGTTTACGTTACGTTTAGGATAAATAAAAATCTACTCTCTCTAACCTGCTTGAAGAATACGACTCTAAAATACAATAACACATTTCTGTAAGTCATTTTATATTTGGTCATGAGTTACAGCCTTAAAATATCAAAATACGGGTAACACTCGATCAATCTTCGCCAACTAGTAATCTAACCAGTTGCTTTCAACAATGGCTTCAATGTAAACACTTCCAATCTAATCCGTCTAACTTGTTACTTGTAAAATTGATTGGAACTACTTTTCTATTAACTTGGGTAATATATAGTCCGTTTTTGTATCTTTGATTTATAGTTTTGGAATATATGGTTCGATAGTTTGTACAGAATCGAAATTAATATGTACCTTGACGAGTAGACCGACTTTCTAGCTACTAGGTTCTGGTTAAGTATATTTTTATTAAAACCTCGAAGCATCACAACGGCTGGATGAATTTAAATCAATAACTTAGTTGTTTAAACCCCGCGGTCTTGATAATGCTAGGGTCCCACTATCCCACTAATATTATAAATGTGAAAGTTTGGATGGATGGATGTTTGTTACTCTTTCACGCAAAAACCATTGAACCGATTGCGATGAAACTTGGTATGTAGATAGCTGGAGACTTGGATTAACGCATAGGTTACTTTTATCCCCATATTCTAACGAGATCGGGACTTATGCGGGTGAAACCGCGGGGCGCTGCTAGTGTTTATATAAAACCAAAATTATGACCTAAAGTAAAAAAAAATGGAGGCGAATGAATCAAGTTGAAAACCCTGTTTAGTAAAAATATATGTCAAAAAAATTTAAGACGTCCGATTTAAATAAGGGAACTCGATTATTACATGTGATGAAACCTGGCTGTATTTTTGATGTTCCTACTGAATCCCAGAGTGTGGGTGTTTGAAGATGAACTATCGCCGACGTCTGTGAAAATGTCCCGATCCGTAAAGAAACAACCATTCTTGTTTGCTATATGTTTTACTAAGAGAAGAATATTGGCTACGTTTGTACAGTATTAGAAGCCTTAAAAAATTAACGACCAAACTCATACATTTTCCGCACTAGGAATGCTACCAGTGTCGCGGAGTATAATGCGAACTTTCAAATAAAATACACAAAGAACACTCAAACTCGTTACATTTATTTGTGAAACACACAATTTTTTTTCTTGTATGGGCATTGAATCCACAACATTCAGAACGGTGTAATAGCGAGGATCTTTAACCATAGCGTCATACGTGCAGTTAATTAATGTGATTATCCATAAGAGGAAGTACATATAATACTTAATAGAAATCCTTTGATCTTCTTTTTATAATGAAAAAGTTCTCAAAACATTATTTAGACAAACGCGCCTCGCTTAACTCGAATTTAGTGTTTTAAAAACACTTCTACACATACGAATGTCAGTGGAGTGACTTTGAGTGAGTCTAAATAATAAATAAACATTCATGTGTTCGCTCGTGCTCTTATTGGCGCGTGTTTTTTCTGCCAAGCATTCGGAATGATTTAGTTTGTTATTCGATGTAACTGTTGTACTACGGAGGTATATTTCACTTTACTTGTACCTATATTTTATGTCAATTCTTGTCAAATGTCAACAAAAATTGACATAATATACAAGATGATACATTCTGTATTAGTATAGGATTTAGTCTCCTCCGTATATCTACTTGACATTGGCAAAATTGTGGTAACTCCACAAAGCCAAAAACCAAAAGTTGAAGTTGAAGAAGGATTTAGTCATATTACAGGATATCAAGTGTTATATTTATGGGTGAAAAATTCTTGAGACAGCTTAAATTATTTTTTGGGAAAATCTTTTTCCTCGGGCTGATGTAGGTACTTTGGACGTCGCCTAATTGAGAGGTATTCTACCTGAAGGTGGTGCCCGCGCTTTTGCGGGCAGGCGCTAGGAGGGTTCCGGATGTCTTAATAAAAGCTGTTCCCGGATCCCTCCTACTTAAGGCGCAGTACGGCACACCGTGTGGTTCGGTTGGATTCCGGCACACCGCCCCACCGAAAACCCTGGTGGGGTGACGGCCCGAGGGGGTTTCCACACGAGGAAAAATAAAAAAAGGTACTTTTAGAAGCTGTTCCCGGATCCCTCTTATTTCAGGCGCAGTACGACTAAAACCACACGGTGTGCACCGTGTGGTTTTAGTCGGTTCGATTCCGAGACACCGCCCCACCGAAAACCCGGTGGGATGATGGCCCGAGGGGGTTTCCACACGAACAAAAAGAAAAGTTATCAATTTTTATGTTAATATTTATAAGCTGTAGTGTCATTGATAATAATTTTCTCGCTTACGAAATATTAGCTTTATTGATAAATTACGTTACCAATTAAAAAAATCACAACTTTTCCGAAAGTTGTTAGCGTGTGTTTTTCTGCTTGTCTGTGCAAAAACCTTTCTTAATCATTACTCGATCTTTTTCAATGCCGAATACCAATTGAAGAGTTTTAGAGGAAGAAACTTACACAAACTAGTAGACACGCCTGCTATCTGGCCCGGCCTTTAGTTCAATGTATTGTACCCTAGCTCCAAGAAAAGAAATATAAACAAACATAATCTTTGAATTCTGAGACTAGGGGTCGACCTCGGCGTACCACTGCCATTTTTACTAATCATTAATATATCATACTGCCTAAAGACCAAAATAAATCTAATTCCCTAAATTGGCCAAATTAGTTACAACAATAATATTACAAGCGGCTGATGATCCACAAATCAAACACGTCAGGACGTGACGCGACGTGCCGTTAGCATCAAACGTGCGTTAAGCGCCACACGGCTCTGACACGTTGATCATTACGGCAGAATTAATTATCGCACAACTTTCTGCTAAGTTAGTGAACAGATCTTTGGGGGGGGGAGAGTAGGTAATTGCCGAGTTTGATTTTGGATAATATGAAGTTATGAAACGAATTGAGGTTTAGATACAGTAGTATAAAAGGTTTGGTTGAAAACCAGCGCTAGGCACATTTCTAGCAAATGCTGAACCAGATCCTATTCGTTAGGCACCTCGCGTGCCTAACGAATAGGTACGTCAGGTAAACATGTTTTAAGTTTCTTATTACTATAATTATTGTGTGTCTTAAGTGTCTACGATTGTTTTTCTTTCTTTCTTTCTAATATGCATTTAAGTAATTTGGCATGAAGTCTTAATATAAAAGTTATTTTTTTCTTCTTTGCTCCTCCTTTTTCATGCTAAGCGCAAGATGGAGTTATCATTAAAAAGTTTCCAGAATTCGTGTGTCTAGTCTAAAAACCGGTATTTTTGAATTTGTGTGTCTAGTCTAAAAACCGGTATCGTCACTTAAAGTTCTAGGGGCAAGCTTCTCGAAGCCACTCTGGACTTTTTCGACCCCCAGTAACTAGGTTGTGGATTAAGCTAGAGGTTTGATTTTGGTAACCAAGAGGGAATAGCATACCTAAGAATAATCCCAAATCCCATTCGTTTTGAACCTGTAGTTTAAAAACTATAGCAAGTCAAAATTTCTTAATTTTCTCACAGACTCACTCACTTAGCGATTATCAACATTTTAAGGTATTTCTAGCAAACACACAAGCTTTAAATTTTAAACACAGATAATGTTTACCCTATATAACATGAAAAAACCAAAACATTCTGTAGTTATAGTAAGAATAACTTTGTAATCATATATAATAGATATGAAATTACAAAGTTACTTCTACGGTTCATACAATTTTTTGGCACTTGCACTACCTAAATAGAAAGTACAGTAAGTCTGCATCTTTTCTGCAATCTTACCACTTCTTGCATTGCGAAACTGCGTTGCGAGACTTGCATTTTTTGTTTTTGATGGGATTAGACTTCTCTGTACTTTTATAGATTGTTTTTGTTAATACATCCATGTTTTGTAACAGTGATAATATTGTACGCTATATTAACTATCATAGGTTCTCTGAATTTATTCTTTGATTAAACTTGATATAGCAGGGTAACTCTATAATAGTATACTGACATTAAACATTTATGAATGTATTTAGAAATATATAAGTATGTTTATCAGCAGTCTGGTTACCATAGTACAGGCTCTACCTAGTTTGGTATCAGACGGCCGTGTGAGAGATGTGTGAAGTTCCCCATCATTACTTCTACTGAATAAAGATACGATTCAATAAAATGAACCGTCTTCTTAATAACTGCATTCAGTGCTGCTTTGACCTTCGTGTGATCATATATCGCCTTACCAAATATGGCGTTACCATACGTAGTAACACATATGACGCACGACGCCAATGTGAACTGACTAAATATAAACTGATTGAAAGTGTTGTCCGACCTGCAGTCACTTTAGGGTATGTTTGAAATGATTTTTTTTTTATGAAACTCATAATAATACTGGACAGTTTTATTTTATTATTCTTTTTTTTACGATATTGGCAGCAAACGAGCAGACGGGTCACCTGATGGTAAATGACTACCGCCGTCCATGGGCAGTACTTTTAACTGAGAAAACAGCCAAAGTAATTTTGACTGAACAGGTTGGTCAAAAGTTATTTTGACTAAAAATCACGTCGTTAATAATGATTTGGCTGCACATTTATGGTTAAAAGTGGTTTTGACTCATTATTACTCATTAAGGCTCTTAGTCAAAATTACTATCAACCACTATAGCATTAGTCAAAGTCACTTTTAATTGGTTAGAATGTAAATCAAAACATCTAACCTAATAATACTTTTAACCAATGGGCAAAACAACTTTTGACTTAAAAATACTTCGGACTGATCAAGATTTTTGACTGCAACATTCATTTAAGCAGAATTCTCCTTTGGAATACCTTACATGATATTTTTAGAAGGTATACAGGCATGTCCAATAATGTAATTCGGCATGTAACCCTCAACTCTTCCAATCACTTCTCTATCACTTTGAAAGTGTAAGTCAATTTCCAACGAACGACGATCTGGTAAATCATGGTGCATCACGATTGGCGGTTGCGTTATATACTTTTTGTGAGCAATAAAATCAGAAATACAGTAAAATCGGCAACATCCATTAGGAACCTAATGGATGTTGCCGATTTTACTGTATTTGCTTTTAAAGGGTTGTTTAAATTTTTGTCATATTTGCCGTTACAGGTAAGAACTATTATAAACTCTGCTACAGAAAAATGTTTTACTTACTGAAAAATATCATTTATATGATTCGTTATGGTTTTCAAAGCTTGTTGAGAATCTTCATTCCTCTTTAAAAGTTCTTCTTTATTTACTCTTCTCTTTTCTAGTTCCTGCTGCATCTTGGCTAGTGTGTTATTGATATGCTCTTCTAACCCCTCGATCTGGTCTTGGCGATCACCTACACAGTGAGATAAATGAGTTTGTGCTTGGCGTTTGTTTAATAAACACTATTATTTTATAATGGCAATTAGTTTTGAGTAATTGTTAGGACTAAAGCATATCATACTAGCTTCCTGCCGTATACGTTTGATATCTCTACGGAGCACTTCGTTCTCAGCACAGTACTCGGTCAGCAGTTTGTACACAGAGTCGATCTGCTGCTCCCACCACCAGAACTGTTTCTTTATCTTCCTTATGCTGATTTTGTCTGTGAAGGCCTGAACAAGGAAAGGTGATTTGAGTACTTGACTTGCCCCCGATAGCCACCTTTATTATTTTTGATGCAATAATTAAATAGTTGTCTGTCATACATACATGCAAAATAATGTACGAATGATACCTTATAGAAATTGTTTCGTATCTCAGACAAGGGGAAACTTTGAAAAATATACTTTCAGGTATAAAGTTACGCATATCCGTAAGATCCCAACGTCAAAGGGAACGTTGGAGAAGCAAACATACAATTGTAATGCAAGACAGCGAGGCTTCAGGTACCTTAACTTCTTGATGAAGAGCTCTTGTCGGGTCGGACACTAGTCGCGCTTCCATAACTATGATACCTGATCTTATCGATGACACAAACAATATACATAATTGTATGTATAGTATGAGAGTTGAACCCACGATACTGGAAAGAGTGGCAGTTGGTGAGGTTCAGTGCACTTTTGCCATAAACCCTATTTAAAAAAAAAGGTTTCTAAAAAACTTACGAAAATATCTTCAAGTATTTGCATATGGTACTGATACTGTTCAAGAGTCGCGGCTTCTTCTTTTCTTTTGTCTTCCTCTTCCTTTAACTCTTCTTTCTCGTTGATTCTGGTAACACCTTTTGTGGCGAGGAACTGGTACAATTTCATCTCATGGTTATAGGCTTTCATGAGGTCTCGCATTTCCTGCGAATAATGCCATGTATTAACACGTAAAATCCTTTTTTACACTTCTACAGGGATCGTCCTTTGATTGTGCTCTCTTAATGTTAG
The DNA here is from genome assembly GCA_963859945.1 of Euplagia quadripunctaria. Lineage (NCBI taxonomy): Eukaryota > Metazoa > Arthropoda > Insecta > Lepidoptera > Erebidae > Euplagia > Euplagia quadripunctaria. Next base: position 15,295,643 of record OY982582.1, on the reverse strand, counting down.
GTTGGGAACTAAGAAAATCGCGTTGAAACAGGCACAAGGTTAATAATCTAAAGAATATACTTGATTATAATGCATAGATGTAGAGGGTACAGCAAATTTTCCTAGATCTGGAGCCATAAAGGTATAGTAATTGTTATTAATAATATAAATATCTACATTACGTGCGTATCTGTGCATCTGTGTATCTGTGTATCAGTGTGTCTATCTGTGGCATCGTGGCTCCTAAACGGAGCTTTATTTTATGAAAATATGTTCAGCCGTTTGAAGATCATCAGCTCTTTTCTAATAGTTGAAGGGATTTTGAGTCATGGATATTTTAAAATTTAAATTCATAGTTGTTACTCGTTTAACTTTTTACCTGTATCTGCACCATCTGATCGATCTTGCCTTTCTCCTGGATTGATTTGAGTTTTGCAACCCACTCGTCCCGTTGGTCGTAAGCCAAAGTTGAGGATTCAAACAAGTCTCCTAAAAACTTCTTGCCTTTACTTAAGGCTGTCAGCATTTTGTTCCATGCCTGGTTGAAGAGAGTCCTAGGAAATACACAATATGTCGTCACAAATATTTGCCCAAAAACGGCAAATAAACAGTTTTTATTCGAATGCAGCATCTTATTTGAGGCTTTTGGCATGGAATGGAACATGGACATTTTGTAGACGGTGGGCTGGAGTGAAATACCGTCCCGATAGGTTCAGCATACCAAGCTTCTTCAAGGTGAATGTGGCCTTGTAAAATAGGGAGCTGGGCAAAATAGCTTCATGCTCGAATTGGTAGCGTGCAAATGACGTCATCCATTGCACGTTTATAACCACTTATTATAACATGGAATTTGTTTATTTCGCCAACTTATTTATTACAAAATTTATAATATCTTTTACTGACCGATCTTTCAACATGTGTTCAATTTCCTCTCTAATTTTGTTATTTTCATATTGTACGGCGTTGAACCTCAACTGGGCGGTTTCCAGCCTGTTCTCAGTCGATATTAACCGCTGTTCGCTCTGTATCCGACGGTCGTTGAGCTAGAACATTTCAATAATTAAAATTTGAGCAAGACTTTAAGGACAATCCTTTTTTCATCGATAAGCGAGTTATAAGAAGTCTTAATGACGCCTTTATCTGGGATGGGCAGAAGCTTATTGAACTTCCACGTTTTGCCAAATATAATTTGGGGTCGCTTACGTAAAAGGGGGCAAGCCTATAGATGTAACCGATGAATTTGGAAATTTACGATGGGAAAATTGGTAGTATATTTGAAAGATAGGTAAGAGGCAATGGAAGAAAATCAGGAATCACAGCATATTCTGCCACGAGTGGCGTATAAATCCTTAATTTAACAAAGAAGAAAATGCTCTTAAAGAAACAGGTAGTATAATGAGCAGGACAATATTTATAGTTAGAGACTGTCATTTAAATAATCATTAACATTGTAATTAAATTTTTTAGATAGTATTTTACACTAACTTTTAAAATTTCGCGTTCCCTGATAGAATTATGTATTTAAACGGGAATTAAAGCGATCACGAAACGTAGTAGTATAGTATGTGACGGTACATGGCGAAACCAAAAATTCAAAAATATCGAAAATGTGCGTGTGGATGAAGAACCTTCTACCTCACGATCTCGACGACGGAGGGCGTGCACCGCTGAGTCAGCCTGTGACTACGGCCAGTGCAACCTGATCAAAACTTCAGGCAATTCAGAAGTATGTAAAACCTTTTCGTGATTGCGTTAATTCCCGTTTAAATACATAATAGTATTTTTTTCAGTTTCTTACCTTTTTTTTTAAGACTACCGTTTATATTTAATTGTTTATATAATATATAACTAATATATAAAACATTATATACATAGGGAAGTTTATTGTATATTTTTGGGGCTAACCAAAAAACACGTTTCCACATGAGAGATGTGTTAGACCAACGTATGCATAAATTATTTTTTCGCCTATTGCGACAACAACGTCTCATAAGGTGGGAAACAAATGAGGATGCATCTTAACAAATAATACGACTTCGATATTTAAAGAGACGGAAGTGTTAGAATTTGGTATCTCAGAAAATTGGCATTACAGTTACTGTCGGTTATGAAGCCCAAACAAGTTGCTGGGAAGTCTGAGCCTCTAACGTATGTTTGTATTGTAATATTAATGTAAGTAATTAATTTTGACTTTAATATAATATAATTCATTAGGAACATTATCACTAGACACAAAAAACTATGGTACGGTAATAGCTGCAGTAGTAAAACTGTTTTATAGTAAAAAAAATAATGCAATAATAAAATTAGTGATAGCTTTAAGAATAACAACTAAACGGAAAAACAATAAGAAATTTGGTCACTCATGTGTGTGTGTGTTTGTGTGTATGAGTGCATGCGTGTGTGTGTGAGTACGTATTCCAATATGCAACCTTTACAATATTCTCGGCATCTTCATACGATAACATATAAAGTCATTTAATCACCCTAACTTTACATTTCTTCAGGTTTAAAGGATAAATATTCAGTTCTCTGTTTACCTTATTATATAGTCTGGGACCAATTTAGAAGTTTTCACAAAACAAACGAACAAGCCAATGAATTAGTTAAAGCGTTCAATTATGTTATTTTCTAGTTAAAAAAATAATCAAACAATTTAGTATGACACTGTAAAGTTAAAAAGTTATTAGTGTTATAAAATATTAATCATAAAATTTAATAAAAAAATATGGACACCCCTACAATAAGCCCTGTTATCTGATATGTCCCACAGTACAATTTGCGAATATTTTTTCTTAATTTCCTAATTTGGCCCCACAACTGATACCTTTATTCAAAATTCATTTATTTACGTTGCACACCTGTGTCTGGGTCACAGAAATTGATATGTGTACCAAATTTCAACTTAAGGTTCCGTTTTTCATTCGGACGTATGGAACCATAAAATTTCTGTACGAAAATTAGAAGTAGGTAGGTTAGAATTAATAATAATAACATTAATAACTTCACACACCTCACACACGACCGTCTGATCCCAAACTAGGCAGAGCCTGTACTATGGTAACCAGACTGCTGATAAATATACTTATATATTTCTTATTATTACAGATAAATTACACCCAGACACAGAACAAAATAATCATGCTCATCAAACAATTATTTGTCCTGGATGGGAATCGAACCCACGACCCTTGGCTCAGCAGTCAGGATCATTAACCACTAGACCAACAAGCCAGTCACATTGAGTTCTAAGATTTAATTAGGTAGATTATTTGTTAAAAAAGCGTGTTAAAATAAGCTTACCTGTCCTCTAGCCATATGGGCTATCTGTCTCAAGTGAGCAGTATCCTTATGCTTCCTCACCAGTAAGTCATCTATCTGACTTGTTATAATCAATCCAGCTGGAAATAATAATACTCTCGGACATTACACATGGCTATACTAACTTTTAAACTTTCGCGTTCCATGATATAATATTATTTATGTATTTACGGAAATTAACACTAGGCAATTCAGAGGTATGTAAAACCTATTCGTGATCGCATTCATTCCCGTAAATACATAAATAATATTATTACGCATGGCTATTTAGACCCATAAACTAGACACAGCTTGTACCTATGAGTTCTAGAACACTGATAAATATACTTAGATAATATATTTACATTATACATAGTAACACCGAGGGACTCGTGGCTAAGTGTTAACCGAGTAGGTTAGCATATTACAAGATTAAGTAATACTAGCCAGGTCAATCTTAGGAAGGGTGACTATTCTTAACACATTGAGACCCCTCCGTGCCTCGAAGCGCACGGTCGGTCCCGGTTGCCATACGAACATCTGTGGCATTTGTTGCAGGTAGTTGGAGCCCTAAAAAGTAAGACAACCTGGTCTAACTACAGAACTTCGATATCGCCTAGTACTTGGGTTGTCAAAAAATCAAAATCAAAATATCTTTATTTTCAGCTATTACATGGGTAATATTATAGGGTTTGGGAACTCTTCTGTCAAGTTTAATTAACCTGTATTAGAAGAGTCATTACAAACCATAGGTTAGCTTAGCTTAGAAATATTTAGCTTATAAATAACGTAGTACTTATAGGTCTTGAGTAAAATGGCCATAATAAGTAATTGATTAAAGGTATAGTGTGTGTGTGTGTATGTGTGAGTGAGTGTGGGTGTGTGTGAGGTTGTTGCTTTTTGTGCGAGTTGCGTTGGCTGTCATTTTAGGAGTTCCTCAGATTCTAAGTAAGTGAGATATTTAAACCATTCGGTAACCGTTGTTTTGCATTGCTGATGGGTCATGTAATCATGTTACATATATTTTTTTTTTAAATTTATAGTGTTATATAATTTTAGAGAATTGATATGAAATTGCCTTGAAGAAAAGACGGTTTTAGTCACAGGGTATGTCACGACTGAGCGTTGTGTTCGTTTTTTACATGTGTTTGGGTCAATGTTAAGGGTTGTGGAGGTTTGATGGTAGCCGCTTTACGTAAAATATCGAAGTTCGGCCGTATCGTAGTTAGACTGAAAGCCGACTCCAAGTTCGTTGGGAAAAGGCGAGGAGGATGCTGATTTACATAGAAACCGCGAAACCAGTTCAAATAGCCACCGAAACAAATATTTAGAATTAGAATCGAAATCGATGCAACTTTGACGTTAAGGGTTCTTTATCAAGTGATGACACACTTACTCAAAGGTTGTTTGGGTAAAAATGCAGGGAACATAATACATGTTCCCCTCTGTTCAAACTAAGAATAATGTTCACATAAACAAATATAAGACAAAGCTTTATTAAAAGCTATAAAATTACCTTCGCACTCTTGCTCTGTTTGAAGTCTAAACAACAATGCTTCTTTTAAATCCTGCTTCATCTTCTTGTCTTTCTTCTTATGTGCTCCAGATCTTGCTATCTACGGACAAATATTTTATCTTATCATTATTAATAAATACATAGACGTTACGTCGAAAAATTATTGATCTGAAAAGACCTAATAACGAAACTTTGTACTGAAGTGCTTGCTTTCCACAATTATATACAATATTATATTAATATTCTCGGACATATTACATATGGCTATCATCAATACGCATGTACGTGATGAAATGATCCCACTTATATTATAAATGTGAAAGTTTGGATGGATGGATGGATGGATGTTTGTTTGTTATTCTTTCACGCAAAAACCACTGAACCAATTGCGATGAAACTTGGTAGGTAGATAGCTGGAGACCTGGATTAACGCATAGGCTACTTTTTATCCCGATATTCAAACGGGATCGGGACTTACGCGGGTGAAACCGTGGGGCGCAGCTAGTACATAATATATATTAAACATAGAAACACTTCGCTAAACGCCGATACCATGTTCATGCATACAATGTTTTTTTTTAAGGTATAGGGGGCAAACGAGCAGACGGTTCACCTGATGGTAAATGATTACCGCCGCCCATGGGCACCTGCAACTCAAGAGTCACAAGTGCGTTGCCGGCCTTTAAGGGAGGAGTAGGGGAAGGGGGAAAGGGGGAAGAGGGGGAGAGAAGGGGGAGGTGAGGAGGGTGAGAGGGAAGGGTTAGGGCCTCCGGCAACCTCACTCACTCGGCGAAAAGCAATGCAACGTTGCTTCACTGCCAGTTTTCTGTGAGGCCGTGGTATCACACCGGTCGAGCCGGTCCATATGTGCCGAAGCATGGCTCTCCCACGAAATAAATAGTTGTATATTGCAAATGCATTGAGTGGGAATCGAATCCTCGAAGACGTTCTGCCGCCGCGTGACAGTACCTAGGTGTATGGAATAGGGAATGGAGAAATAAGTTGTCCTGAACTACTACTCTGTGATACTTCTACTTTCATACAATAACTCAATTCTTAACAGTAACAGAGTCTTCCTTATGGAAGTGACGATAAAACTAGGAGTAAATTTTCAAGGCCTATGTCAGCCCTGTTATCAGGATGTTCTATCGACGCGTATTTTAAATAAATTAGTTGCAATTTATCACAATTGTTAGACTTCCCATACACTAGAGCGAAATATCCAAAATTAAAATCAATATCGTTTTAGGTAGTAGGAAGTAGTCAGAATCAGTCTCTCGTGAAACTTGTGCTTGGATACTAAAGAGCAGGCATATTACATATGGCTATCATCAGAACGCATGTACGTGATGAAATGATCCCACTAACATTATAAATGTGAAAGTTTGGATGGATAGATGGATGGATGGATGTTTGTTTCTTATTCTGTAGCTCCAATGTTTGATAATTTTCTGGTTACATTGCTTAAAAGTAAAAGATAAATATGAGGACATGGTAAAGTAATAAAATGTCTGGAAATCCAACCAACCAACAATCAACCGACGTAAAAATAACCAGTGCTGAAACATATTGTACTGTTATGATTTTAGAAAATAGTACTCAGGAAATGACAAGCTCTGAATGACCCGTGCACGAGCATGATGCATGTGTCAGCAATTGCAAAAGTCAGCTATCGCCCAGATTAATTATATTTTAATATGTTTGAAAGAACACAGCCCATAGTGTTTTACCAATTAATTTAACTTTTAAATTTAAATTTAACTATTAATTATTGTGTACTTTTTAATACGGAAGATGATTGACAAGTCAAACGAGTTCCTCTTTATTAAACGTCAAAACGAAACGTCCTGCAGAAATTGGTATGAAGTACTTATGGTACGTCATATCTAGCTATTGCCAAATCCTCTTGAAAATAGTACAGTTTCTACAGTCATTATGTCATACTGAATTTCATGAGGACTGTTAAACAATTTATTTTAAGCAAAGGAAACTAACTGATTGTCAGCTATTAGACGGATAAATCTTACTATAAATTTTATACTTATAAATCAAGAAGTTTGGATGGATGGATGTTTGTTACTCAGTCACGCCAGAACGGATCTGGATGAAACTTGGCACATAGAAAGACTATAGTCTGGAAAAGACCATGCACATGGGTTACTTTTTATTACGGAAAAATGAACTTTCCCGTGAGATACACGTTGGAAAAAGGAGTGTTTAGTGAAGCAATTAGTATAAAAATTATGAGCCTAATTATGAGGCTGTCTCAACGCGGGAGGAAACGGCCGCTCACGTTGTCCTGGAGCGCGAGGGAGTGGCCACACAACGGAGGTCGCTCCTAGAAGCCTATGACCGCCCCAGGAGGCTTCTGTGCTTCTGGAAGAAGCTAGGCTGGCTTAACTAGTCAGCTTATGGGAACGCATAATGGACCGCCTATGAGTCTAGATGCGGAAACAGAGCCCTATACCAATATGAGTCAAATTTATTTACCGTAATTACACTTCAGTGCAACGGTGCCTTTATATTTCACAGTAGTATCTAGACGCGTACAAATGGTTCGGTAGATAAGTCAAGGAACTAAAATGTGTGACTAATGACAGACAGACAGTCAAATTGGTGATAACTACTAATCTTGTGCTGTAGAATTGTTGTACGTTCGCTATTGTTTCAGGTTAATTGGCTCGTTGAAGTATAATTCGTAATCACTAGTAGTATTTTATAATCTATTTCTATACCTACATCTACTGTATATATATATACTGTATACGTGAAGAGATTCATTTATACCCTTATGTAAGCAAAAAAAATAAAAAAAATAAAAAACCCCCGACTCAAAATAATAAAATAGTATGAACGGCCATATTGGATTTGAAATTTATCATAGTGTATAGTATTTTACTAGTCAAGCCCTTTCATTTGATACCCATTTTGAGGGAGTTGTGAAAAAATATGTAATCCGCCATTTTGTGGCGGCGGCCATCTTGGACCGATTTTCATCGAACATAGCTATGAACACTCCCGACTAATTCACCTTTCAAACAAAAAAAAACAAAATCAAATCCATTCGGGAGCTATGATGCCACAGACACACACACACATACAGACACGTCAAATTTATAACACCCGTCGATTTTGCGTCGGGGGTTAAAAATTAAGTGAAAACGGCTATATCTAGCTACACGTGTTCAGTATATGTTGATCTGTCATCGTACGTAAGTCTATATACCATACCATATAGGTCTAAATTATACCATCACGAACAAAATAGACAGCTTTATCGTATGCTAGCGCAAGAATAGAAATCAAATAGAAGTAAAATAAGTAGAAGGCAAATTAAATTTGTATTGTTATTGTTGTGCTTTCAACTGAAGTAGTGATTAAAAAAAAAAAAAATAATTACCTACGTTAAATAAAACAAAATTTAGCCAAGTTTCTGCGATTAGCATGATCAAGTACAATCTAGTACTGCACAAATGAAGTCTTCACTATTATAATATTTCACTGTATTTTTACTCGATTACCCAAAAAAAGAATGGTATTATCAGGGTTCGTATATGTATGTACATCTGTGAGTTTCTTTATTCCACCATAAATTACAAATGCCCGAACAGATGTATGGTGTGTCGTTAGAATCTTTACATCATCCCGAATGATAAAGGGTAAATATAAAAAAAAAAATGGCGGCCGTATGGCGCGTAATTCGTTTATGGCAGTTGTTGTATTTTTTTTTAAGTGATGACTTCTGATGGGAGGGTAAACCGCTTCGTTACGTAACGCGTTACTGCGCTAGTCTGTCTGGCTTCCCTTTCTCTCACGCATACGGCAGCGGTAGGCAGGCTCCTCCTCTCTCACTCTAACCCCCAGCGCTAGCCGTATTTGTTTGAGTTATCACTTCTATCGGATGTCCCTAGACGCACACGTTTTTTTTTATTAGTAATTAATATACCATTAATACCTTTACCATACTTTATACCTTTAATACATTTAGGTATACCATTAATATAAAAACAGAAGGAGATAGTAGATGATAAGGAAAAGGCGGGAGCTGTACACACACATTTTTATACTTTTGGTCCCACATGTTACAGTTCATACTAGACTAATGCCGTCTACCGGGCACGTTCTCAGAACGTGTGCAGCTAAAGAGAATTTCCTTACAGAATAACCCAATAAGAATTAGCCCAAAGAACCTAAGATGTTACGATTGCACGCCACGGGTGCGAGATAAAACGCCTCCGGAAGTTTTTATTTCTTTTCGAGTTGGAAGCAAGGAATATTTCCTTTAATTAGTAATTCTACCGGTATTGCGATCTCATACACCTATTGGATAAATGTCACAGGTCTGATATGATGACAGGATAAACAGACTAAGATGAAATCCTAATTAATAATATAATATTTAGGAACTAATTACACAGCGCTATGTACATAGACTTACACCTATGCAAATAGACATTTTCATGCATACAACATTTGTATTGAGCTGGAATCAAATCCATGACCAACATAATTATGTACTTAGATAAATTTTTCATTCGTATATACTTATGTATACGTATTATACACAGAAAACGCAGACGAATACATTATTATCACTAGTTATACCGGTAGCGCACGCTATTGGTCGGCCTGACAATGGTTGGGTGATAAAAGGCTAGGCATGCATTATAAGTTGATGACGATCACTTCAGTGTTGATTGAGGTACGAGCAACATAGGCAGTTACTGTTATTTACTGAATTTAATAGTTTATTGCAAAAGTGGTGAGATTGTTGTTAATATGCATACAAATGCTCTAGCGGGAATCGAACCAGTGACAAATTTCAGATAAGCCTATTTTACCTTTAGGTCCTTGCGTAGACTAGTGTATTCTGAATTAAGGCATCGCAGCAGCTCGTCTTGACTCCGGAACTGAGGGTGCACCCCCATGATACGGTTTAGACGATCGGTCTGAATCATTCGAACCTGGATATCAAGAATTAGGCTTATTAAAGGAAAGTGAAGGCATTAGGATACACAGACATTTATGTCTGTGTATCCTAATGCCTTCACTTTATAAATGCCTTCACAAATATATTGTAAACCCCCCAGAGTTATTTATAACTCTGGGGGGTTTACAATATATTTATATAAAATTTAATAGTAAATTGACTTCACGGATGACGCAATCTTTCTTTCTTTCTATCTTTCAATGGTTTCAGTGGTCGTCTCGCCACTACGCCGAGTGTTAGGGGTTAGAGTCCCATACGAGACAAAAATTTGTGTGATCTACAAATAGTTGTCCCGATTCTAAATGATCTTTGTGTCCGTTGCTCAAGTGTTCGTAAATTCCCTCGGGACACAGGAACGGCTCTGAGTGCGGGATTGTCTTTATTATAAACGCCATTAAGGAGAAAAATAAACTCGTCACTCTCGGTTGGTTGACCCCAACGATAAATCTTATTAAATTAAGGATGACACGGCAGATACCTTCAAAGTTATACTGCAGAAATATGCGATTAGATTAGACTTCTGAACCCTGAGAGAAGAATCAAGTAGTGTCACATGCGTGATGCAAATCGTGTATTCTACCAGCGTTACTTATGAGTTGTTTTGCAATAAAAACATATTTTCTTTCTTTATTTCTGCCACTATGGAGATCTGGTGTCTTAACTCGCTAGAAGACATGCAAGAACTTATAAGTTAACTTTGTCTTTCGGAAAAAAAGGGTCAATCTTCGAGAATCGATTTCCAAGATGGACGAATTATCTACACGACAAGTTTGCAAGGAATCCTCGTTGCGCGAGTCAGAATCGCCCTTGTCCGGTTTTTTATTGTGTCGAAACTACGACGGGTCATCAGCTCACGGAGACTAACGGGGAATTGACCCATCTCGAATCAGAGTGTTATGTCAGAACCGAACTAACTGACGTCAATGGAACATAGGTATATGGATCTATTTCTGGGGATCAGTTGTATGGGTCTACGAGCTTGCGGCTTTCCTCGCGTTAATGTACCCTAGATACTGTCGACCAATCTATCCTTTCGGAACAGTATTCGTTATCTGGGTGAAAGGTGTGTCCTTTTATGTTCCTTTTTATGGTATAGGGGGCAAACGTGCATACGGGTCACCTGATGGTAAATGACTAACACCGTCCATGGCCAACTGCAACTCAAGAGTCACAAGTGCGTTGCCGTTCTTTGAGGTAGGAGTAGGAGAAAGGTGGAAGAGGGGGAGAGGTGGGAGGAGAGGGGGGAGGGAAGGGTTAAGACCTCTGATAACCTCGCTCACTCGGCGAAATGAAAGTATTGCTTCACTGCCGGTTTTCTGAGCCGGCCCATACGCGATCGGTTGAGCAGTTAAGGTGCGAAAGTGTAACAAATTAATAACCTGATTAATTAGGATTGCAAGGCCGAGTATAATGTATGAAGGATACGTTTAGGAACGGGTGTTATGTCCCTCCAACACAAAGGGTGGATCCTCCGACCAGGATAGGTGATCATGCTTGGCGGACCGCAGCCCAACGGTTGATGTTGGGAAGTTGTATATATACACTAATCGGCGCGAAAACATTCATAGCGCGATGTAGGATTAGTAGTTCCTCCATAGTTCAGCTCGCATCTTCGCTAGATGATGTTGAAGTATGTATTTGTTGTATGCGGAAATCGCCACAGACAGATGTCCGACACAGACTAATTTAAATTAATAATTAATGCTATAAGGCTGTCCACTGTGATATAAGTATAATTTAACCTGTCTCTGTAACCGCAGATGTTCATCTTCCATTTTCTTTAGAACCTCTATGTCATTCCCTGGATGGTCAGGAGTTGATGTCTCCATTTTGGTAGAAGATTTTTGTATAATTTGTGTAAAAAATTATTTGAAGTTATAAATTATCTGGTGGCCATGCGCGGTGCCTACTAGATTGTTTTCAAATAAACTTATTACTAATTTTAATTATTAAAGATAAACAAAAATACTCGGCTATATGCGGGCCCACGGGGACCCATTATCAAGTGGGGAAGCGACCGGCAGTGACAGTGCTGGGCGCACTGTAAGTAGTCCGGTATTTCCAAAACACACACGTGAGAAAAGGATATTCTTACTATCCAATCCCACTAATATGTAAAAGTTTGGATGGATGGATGGATGTTTGTTACTCTTTCACGCAAAACCACTGAACCGATTGCGATGAAACTTGGTATGGAGATAGCTGGAGACCTGGATTAACGCATAGGCTACTTTTTATCCCGATATTCCCACGGCACCGGGACTAGCAATACTATAAATACGAAAGTGAGTTTGTTTGTTACGCTTTTGCGCCTTTACTAAACCGACCATTATGAAATTTTGCATCCATGTTGTCAAGGATACAAAAAAGGACATAGGTGGGGTACCTTTCTGCCGGAAAGGTACTCTTACCGAGGGATTCCGGAACTGATTGTCAAAATATACATTCACGCGAGCATAGCCGTCAAAAAAAATAGTCTTTAATAAATATAAATATGTAATAAATATATGAAAGACTTCGTTCGCGTGGAAATATCCTACGGGAAAAGTCATTTTCAGAATAAAAAGTGGCCTGTGCCAAATTTCATCTAGATCCGTTTAGCCGTTCCGGCGTTATTAAGTAACAAATATCCATCCATCCAATTCTTCCTATAGAGGTGTTGATGTTAATGATGCAAGATGTTTAAATCGACACTTAATCGCGGTTATGTTTTTAAGGTAAGATATTTTTTAATTCATCCGACTTTTCGTTTGAATTGTACCGATCGTTGATACAGGTGGACTCATACATTAATATTTAGACATCTAATATTTAGGATTCAGCAGAAAAATGGCGAAAGGAATTAAAAAGTAAAAGATCATTATTAGCTAGCACAAGCTGTTGGACTCGTGAGAACGAATCATATGAGCCCAAACTAGAAAGGTTAAAGGCTGATTCACTCATATCAGTGAAGTCACAGTTCCGCCACAGTTCCGGCACAGTACCGGCACATTACCGCCACCGAAATAATTATTCTTTCATATATTCTCTATGAACGCATCCATACCTGTCAGTGTCAGTGACGGCGCAGTGCTCTCAGTGACAGTGCCGCCACTGACACTGAGAGGTGTGTGTGGGTGTTCATAGAGAATATATGAAAGAATAATTACTACGGTGTCGTTAAGGTGCCGGTACTGTGCCGGAACTGTGACTGCACTGATATGTGTGAATCGGCCTTTAATGCAAAATCAAAAATCAAAATCATTTATTTCAATTGAACCCATTATAGATATTTTTGAATTGTCACGAGTAGTAGTCAGTCAGACTAAGTCAGTTGTGAAGCCTCCTATTCCTGACAATATTAAAAAATACATATATTTGTAGTAATTGGAATAAATTTTATGATTTGATTTTACTAAATAAGTGTTATTTTAAACATAATTTTTTATTAAAACGTTATGGAAGTTTTAACAAAATAAAATATACTTAATACTTTATATACACAAACTAAAAGTATACAAACTATTAACCTGTATGTAATATTTACAAACGTTGTAGGTACTCCTATCGCTTCAAGCAATTTCTCGCAGACCTCTTAACTCTATTTCGAAACAAGATACGACATTATTTTTGCGCTTTTAAAGCTCTAAACTTAAAATGCAGTGTTCGTTTGTAAATAAATACACTACAAATGGGGACATAAAGAAATAAAATCATTTTAGAGAATTTCTATTGTGTACCACAGACAAGTGTTTTCTATTGTAGAGCGATAAAACTTTTGTCTGTTTTGTTGTCTTTGGTTGTTGGTTTTAAACACTTAGTTTAAGTGTTTAAAACGTAAACATGGAATAACAGTAACACTTACAGTCATACAAGACAAGGACATTTCGTCATGTGACTAAAATTAGAACTATATCTGTCGGTGTGAAACGTCACTTTTTGTCATTTCAGTGTTGCCATATATACTGCTTTTCCACTTTTAACAATATTAACAGGTTCCCTGTCCCCTCACAACACAGAAATTTCATTCAGTAATGTCCAAAGCTTAATTTCGATATCAGGAGGTAGATGTATATTTTTAGAAGCACGTAAACACAGTTTTGACGTAAAAAACACGAAAACAAAACGTGCCGATGTATATCGATATAATATGATCCGTGTGATCACGAGCGTGTTGGTCACATAATTGCATTGACAAGTCCCATGAATCATATATAATTCTGACCGAGATACCTTGGAGGGATGGAAAACTTATACGAAAACGGTGTGTCACTTGCTACACGAATAATAAAGCGAAAGGAACCCCCCTCAAAACCAAATGAGTAAACACGGAGTGTCTAGAATGCGGCAAGGCTTACTGCTTGAATTGTTACAACGAAGCCCACTAAAACATCAGTTGGATTTTTTATAATTATACAGGTATTTACTTTTCTGTGAATTTTTAGTTTCTAGGTATTTTTCACTAATAAAGTCTTTAAATAATAATTGTTTTCTTAGTATTTTTTACTAATTTACTATTTTTGCCACATTCATGTCAACCATGAAAGAAATAAAACTAAATTACGTAACTTTTTTATTTCTTTTGGGAAAAGACTATGTACTCCCTACGTCCCCATACTAAAGATGCCATTTATCTTGCTATGTCCAACAGAAATAAATAAGCAAAATAACCTCTAATTTTGTTCACATACGATTCATGAACTAGTCAGTGTTGGTACAGAAAGTGTCATGTGATTCATCGGACAGGGAATCTGTTAAGTCGCTTTTTTATAGTCAATGCTGTCTTCCATAATAATTTTAACAAAACGTAACCCAACTTATAACTATAACCAAAACTTATGAACTAATAAACTTATTATTATTGTAATAGTTTTGTGTAAAGTCAATAACACGTATCTAAAACACAAAATAATGACCAAATTGGCATAAATGCGCTTAAATAGTATACCAACTGCTCTTGTATTCATTAATCGAGAGGAACGATTTAGACTCACTTCGTGCTGCGTCTCAGTTGCATTGGATATTGTGACACCGTTGTGTATCATACACTACGGGCCAAGTTTATGTGGGCGTAATAACTTGCCCACTTTCGGTTTTTGGTGTGACTCGACAAGTACGCTTTCTTATTTTGAATTAACTTTCTATGAGTTTACCTCTTACGACGACTGCACGGATGGCACAATGTCTAAAATGGTCGCCTAGCTTCTATGCTAAATGTTCGTTGTTGGGGATTCGATTTCACACGAGGCAAATATTTATGTGATCCACAAATAGTTGTACCGAGTCTGGGTGTTCTTTGTGTCCCTTGTTTGAATGTTTGATTGTTGATTGTGTGTTGATGTTGTAAATGATCACGACACAGGAATTACTCTTTATGCGGCAGTTGCCTTTTAAAGGAAACAAAAATAATTAAAAATATCTGGTTGTGTTATAGCACAGTAATAAAGACTTAGCTTTAAAATGCTATAAACTGACAGATTGAAACGGTACCGTATTGGTTAGGGCGTCAGACTTGGTTTGAGTGGATGCAAGAATGAACATCACCCAACACGTAAATACTTCGTGCGTAACCCTCCGCTACAAGCATTTCAGCTTAATCAGAGGTGTTAACAAGAATACCAGTAATATTAAATTTACCAGTAGTGTACTGGTAGGTAGTAGGGTAGGGTTTCAACAACCGTTTCATTTGCTACTTCAATGGCGTATTTTTTTTTAAATTAAAAATATACAGGTTAAAGGCATGTAAATGGGTACATAAAAGAGTAATAAATATGTGTAAACAAGTTGCTAAAAATATATAAAAGGATACCGAATATAGAAAACAGAATAATTTAAAACAAATATACGACCAACAAGTATATTAATTATGCATGACCATGAATGTTTGCATAACTATCGTATGTGCAGAACTAATGATAAATGTAGATCTAGATACAGTAAAAGATCATAATGTACTTATGACTTATAATAGACAATCGATTTAACTGGAAACCCCACATAGTACATGTCTGTACAAAACTAAGACCTATATTTAGTAAAGTGTATACATTGAAATATAAAATGACATACAAAGCTCTGTAATTACTAAATTTAGCACTGTTACGCACTGTAAGCTATAGCTTATGTAATTATGGTCGTACCTATAAAACTCAGATTTACTAAAAATGATTGTACCTAAAAATATAAGATTTTTTTACGGTATAGGGGACTACCGCCGCCGATGGGCACCTGCGACTCAAAAATTACAAGTGCGTTGCCGGCCTTTAAGGTGGGAGTAGGGGAGTAGAGCAAGAGTGGGAGAGGGGGAGGGAGGGAAGGATTAGGGCCTCCGGGAACCTCACTCACTCGGCGAAAAGCAGTGCAAACATTGCTTCACTGCCGGTTTTCTGTGAGGCCGTGGTATCACTCCGGTCGAGCCGGCCCATACGTGCTGAAGCATGGTTCTCCCACGTATATATATCCAGTTATAATGAAGATTATGAAGAATTATTTAATTACTGTAATAAATTACCCATACAAGATAAAATTAAAATGGACATTATCAAAGCAGAGATTGTAAACATTGACCAACTTACTATGCAAAGGCGAAAAAGTAACTTAAGACAGCTGTCAAACATGAAAAGATATGTAATACTCAATTTCAATAACTTATATGGTACTAGAACATGTAGGTACATACATATTACCTAAAATTTACCGTTTAATATACAGTTTACCATATGAAACAGTTAATAAATACATAACAAACACCTATTACAACAGATAGAACAAAAGCACAAACTACACACATAAACATTATATTGTAAAAATAAACAAGCGAACTCATTTTCGCATAAAAACCTCAGTTGTTTAAGCGAGCGGTTTAGGTTAAAAATATTGTTAATATATATTGTAACATTTTGAACAATAAAGAAAAAAAAATACAGAGTATTCTTGTCCCATACACATTCATAAAACATACCAGTGTCTATGAAATAGACGGAAATCTAATCACTTAGGCTTGAAAAAGATTCCCGCGTCGGTGTAACAGGCGGCCTGTTGTCGGTCTCTTTGTGAAAAGCGCTCTTTAATGTCGGCGCAGTTCCTATTCATCACGCTGCTCAGTGTTGCAACAGTTTTTTGTCACCCATTGATGTTTTAAATCGTTAAAATGGCATCTGTTATTAGCTTGTTGGTTAGTTGATTATATAGGTTTTAGCCTGGTACAAATATTACAAAACATACATGCATACACTCATGCCTCTATCCGCAAAGGGGTAGGCAGAAGCGTATTAAACACTCACATTTTGCCAACTATAATTTGGTCCGACTCGACCCACCCATTAGGACTCACAACACTAGAAACATGTGCCTTATTTATAAAAGTGAACGGCGCGACCTCTTAAAAAAAAGGAGGTTTTTACTAGTTAGAAGCTAGTGGGGCCTCCCCGAAACACACGTTAGTAGAAACCATTCTCTTTAATGAATAGTGAACATTACTCACTGAAGTTATTATTCTAATGATGTACCTACTTAGGATGCTAACAATTTCTAGGTAACTTATTCTGTGTCTCACTACTGTACCAAATGGGCGTCCAATTCAGCATGTGCCAAGCGAAGGCCCAGCGCTGGTTTACGACTGGAATACGTTAGTAAATCAACCATGAAAATTGACTCATTGCTTTTTCATAGGGATCGAAATGTATCTTATTCTGTTTGTCTGTATACCAGCAAGCTTTGTCTAGATAGTACTTAAAGTACGTTAAAAAGTAAATGATTTGACGATACCAAAGTATGTCGTCAATATGTTATTTTCAAAATCAAAATCATTTATTTCAATTAAACCATTAAAGGTATTTTGAACTGTCAGGAGTAGTAGACAGTCAGACTAAGTCAGCCGTGAAGCTAATTGCCTGTTCCAATAGGTAGATCATATGGAGAAGAACAGGCAAGAAACTCCAAGGACACTCTTTTTCAATCGTTTTATATTTTCTATAGAATGAACCGACTTGACTTTTAAATAACCGATGTGACCGGATAACCAACTATCGCATTGCACAATTTGATAATATATCATATATGTCAGAAAAGAAAGAACGAAAATTTGTTTTTATTGCAAACCATAGCGTACATACATATTTTTATTGACTAGTTTTTAGTTTAACAATAGTAGTAACAAATAAAAATGAAATAATAATAAATATATAAGTATCTAAGTAATATTAACAATCACAAACAAAGAAAGTTACATAATACGTAGGTACTTCACAAGCTATAAGTGACGTAATCTGTGAAGATGACGTGTCATTGCGTGTCATTCTTGACGTAGCATTTCCTTTTTTTGTTTTTTTACTTATTTAATTATGATTATGTTTAAACAATAAATCCATACTAATGTAATACAGCTGAAGAGTTTTTTTGTTGGATTATTTGTTTGTTAATCTGTAAAACTATGAGTGAGATTTTAATGATTCGATATAGGAGCGGAGCATCAATGAAAAATATTCCAACAAACGGGGAAAATTTACGATAAAAACCCTGGTACAACTTAATTTCCCCTAAATTCTAGGAAACAAATACAAAAAAGGCAACACTGTATGAAGGTATACTCAAACTACCGACTCATCAGTAGTTCTTTTTCTTACCATTAACGAGCAGTGTTACCATCCTACTAATATTATAAACGCCAAAGTTTGTAAGTATGGATGGATGGATGGATGGATGGATGGATCGATGGATGGATGGATGGATGGATGGATGGATGGATGGATGGACGGATGGATGGATGTTTGTTACTCTTTCACGCCAAAACTATTGAACCGATTGCGATGAAACTTGGTATGTAGATAGCTGGAGACCTGGATTAACATATAGACTACTTTTTATCCCGATATTCCCACGGGATTGGGACTTACGCAGGAGAAACCGCGGGGTGCTGCTAGTTTAATTTAAAAATATGAGTTAAACATTGTAACCACGCTCAAAGTTATAGGTTTTCCAATATCCCAGTTAGATTTCTGTGGGTCAAAGTTGCTCTTATTTAGTTATAAGTGTTAGTTACCAACATTGTAACAATACGAAACTCCGTGAATTTTATTTAACTTACAAAGTGTATGTGTATGTGTGTGATACGGAAAGTACAAAGGTGCACGTAAATGTAGGAACGTGATCGAATTAATGTTGAGTTGGTTGACTTTTAGACAATCTATTTGTATGTATTTAGATTTCAGTTATAATTTTTGAAGTAAGCAAATTGTATTTTTAACCGACTTCAAAAAAGGAGGAGGTTCTCAATTCGACTGTATGTTTTTTTTTTAATGTTTGTTACCTCAGAACTTTCGACTGGATGAACCGATTTTGATGATTCTTTTTTTATTTGAAAGCTGGTGCTTCCCGTGTGGTCCGATTTCAATTTGGTCCAGTTCTGACAATGGCATTCATGAGAAAACCATATATAAGTCTTTTATGGAATAGGTTTTTTTGTTTAAGTCGTTTTTTTTTTGAAAGAATTATTATATAATTTTACTAGCAACTCGTCCCGGCTTCGCACGAGTAGCAGAGACATCTTCAACAATCATCAACATATTCCAATCAATTTACACAAAATCTTAACAAATTACACCTAAACCTTCCTCATGAATCACTCTGTCTATTAGTAAAAACCGCATGAAAATCCGTTCGGTAGTTTTTCGGTTTATCGCCCGTTTGGTAGTTTTTCGGTTTATCGCGAACAGACAGACAGACAGACGCGGCGGGGGCCTTTGTATTATAATATGTAGTGATGATGATAAGTTAGAAGAGATTGAACGCTGAGAGGGGTCTAACCATTTTAATATACTAACGTAATAGTTTATAGATCCACCACGTGATGGTGGCTTACAGTGGTGATACTCTGAGTGACTTGATGACCATCCTGATATATTGTAAGTGCAAAAATAAAAAAAAAATATTTTGCAAAACAAAAATCTGAAGTTCAGGTTTCAGATGGCTCAGACAGTAAGGCTATGATTAAAGTCTATTATGGGTTCGAGTTCAGTTTTGATTTCCAAATAATTAAATCCTGCCTAATTTTGCGAATACAATAATTTGATCGGCAGCTATGTTTTTGAGCGTTTGGGGTCGGGACGTCTAGGGTCATGGGGTTCGAGTGCTCGTTCCGTTTATAAGGAACTAGTAGCGCCCCGCGGTTTTATCCGCGTAAGTCCCAATGCCGTGGGAATATCGGGATAAAAAGTAGCCTATGCGTTAATCCAGGTCTCCAGCTATCTACATACAAAGTTTCATCGCAATCGGTTCAGTGTTTTTTTCGTGAAAGAGTAACAAACATCCATCCATCCATCCATCCATCCAAACTTTCACATTTATAATATTAGTGGGATTAGCTAAGCGACTGACCCAAACTTCTCATGGCCAGAAGACGGGTCTTTTTCTTGCATTGATAATGCATTGCCATTCCACGTGGCAATGCTGATGCAATGAAGATGCGGAAGAATTTTATGACACATGCATGTAAATAGTCTGTAAATATAATTTTTTTAATTAGTTTTAACATACCTAATTATTCGGTTTGTATGTACATGTTTCTATATATTAATACGTGAAGCGAAAACTTTGGATCCCTTTTTACGAAAATCGGGCGGACGGAGGAGTATGAAATTTCGCACACTTTTAGTTTATACAGAGAAGAAGTGACGAATGCTAAAATTTTTGAACAATATTTGCTACAAAGTTAAAAAAAATGCAAAAACGGGTACATACATACTATGAGTGTCCAGTATATATTTTGACCTGTCACGGTACAAAAGTCTACAATTACAGGTCAAGTAATATTGGCCAATAAAATAAACCATGGTCGAAATTCGACCACCACGCGATCTCTAGTTTATATCATTCTGAAAAAATAAACTAAAATATAATGCGAAAGTGTGTGTTTGTTTATATATTTGTCACGCTTTCACGCTTTAACTACCCAAGCGATAATCATGATATTTTGCTTACACGTTGTCAGATATACAGAAAAGGACATAGGGTAGTTTTAATTCAGAGATTTTTTACTATTCCCAAGACATAAAAAAAAATTACACGTGAGCGAAGTCGTGGTCAAAACTTAGTTTCATATTATGCAGATTCCTTCTCGAATCGGAGCTTCCTAACAACGAAAACACTCCCAAACTTACAATAAGACTACGGTAAACCAGTACTTCTTGGTTAGTGTTGTGTTATTGCTACTGAAAAGGTATCTAGAGCCCTTTGGGGAGAGATTCACAGTGGCGGAGGTAAACTATAAGATTTTATTTATTTTTATTTTATGTTATAGGGGGCAAACGAGCAGACGGGTCACCTGATGGCAAATGACTACCGCCGCCCATGGGCACCTGCAACTCAAGAGTCAAAAGTGCGTTGCCAGCCTTTAAGGTAGGGAGTACGGGAAGGGTGCGAGAGAAGGGGAGAGGGGAAGGTTAGGGCCTCCGGTAACCTCACTAACTCGGTGAAAAGCAATGAAGCATTGCTTCACTGCCGGTTTTCTGTGAGGCCGTGGTATCACTCCGGTTGAGCCGGCCCATTCGTGCCGAAGCATGACTCTCCGTCGAAGAACGAATAATTTCGATGTAACTTAGTGCGAATCGAAATCAAACTAATGAATTAGCTTGCATTTAATTTAAGGAAGGAAGTCGAATCTTTATAAGCATACTTTGAGGTGGCGCGTGTGCCTTTACTGGCATAAAAACAAAAAAGGATGAACGCTCAAATTTAGTATCTGGTTATTTTAAAGGGTGGATGTGAGTTTGTTTCTCTGCTCTTCTCACAGGGCTCACCAATTTGAATACGCGCGGTTATACTCGTAGATCGACACTGGCATAAACGGTATTATTGGTTATTAATTTTTTTGAAGTGAAAACTTCTTTAGCGGCGTTTCGCACTTTTAGGATGGGTAAAAAATGTTAAACTCGCAGGACACGTGACCTGATCGAAAATTCGTAAGACGGAGTTGAGTTTCTTATATTTAAAAAAATATAACATTCGAAATTCAAACATTTATGAGCGGCCAGGAGCGCAGAACTTCCAGTGTACGCTATGTATACATTTAGATATGTTATTACCTACTTTTTATTTTTAACCTAATTATATATATAGATGTGTGTGTGTGTACGTATATGCAAATACATTGTGAAGTTATGTTTTCACTTCTAACGTGCAGTCCTACGACTGTCGGTTTTTTTTAATAATTTTACATTTGCAAAGCCCCTATTGCTGCGGTGACTGAGTGTTGACCTATAATTTTTAATCATATATTTTTGAAATTGACGATTTATATTAATTGTTGAGTAGTTTTATGAAATAAAAATATTGAATTTGAATTGCAAATGTCTGGTATCTTTTAAGAAAATAAAACCGACTTCAAAGCATCTAAATTATTCGAAACTTTCATTAGCGATTTTGCCTCCATTGGGGTTGATTTTTTTTATTTTATGAATCAACTCTATCCAACAAAATAAATTATTAAATACATTCACAAATGACGAAGATATCGCGAAACATTCACACAAAAATAACAAAAGTCAAATTGAGTGCCTCCTCTTTTGTGGACTTTAAATTTTTTGAAGTCGGTTGCAAAAAGAGACGCTTGTTAAAGAAAATAATGTTCTTTCTTTTTTTTAAGTTTGTTTGTAATTTAGACGATGTTTTAAAAATGGAAAGGTTATTAATAACTTTTTTTTCTTTTTTCAATTTCTTTCTTAAATTAAATGCAAGCTAATTCATCAGTTCGATTGGCACTAAGTTTTTGCCGACGGTTGTGGTATGGGGCGTTGAAGGCAGAGGAGAGGGGTCCACGCAGGCGCCATTTCCCGCCATTTTCTCAGAACAGGGATGCCATGCTTGCGAATTTTCTCAACACTGAGGGAGGTTGCTATATTTTTTTAGTTTAGGTAATTTTCAAACTTGACTTGTATTTTTACATACATACATATATTCACGCCTATATCCTCAAAGGTGCAAGCAGGTGTATATTAAACACCCATATTTTGCTAACTATAACTTGGGCCCTACTCAGGTAATAAGGGACAATATCCCGACTTTGGGAATTAAAGTAGGGAAAATTGGGAGTGTTTGGGAAGGGATATTGCTTATACGGATACGGATGGATCGAGGAGCAACAGCTCGAACAGGTCAGGGTTAGCTGGAGGGGTTAACAAGAATACTAGTAAACTAGTAATGTGTAACGCACAATACTTATTCTACTTTCTTCTACTAAGTACTATTACTATTCTACAAAATCTTTTCATTTCATTTTATTTTTATTATGTAGGGTGTAGGTACTTTCTTAGTTTGTTAGCTCCAAATTGATCTGTTATCTACAGTGCCGTACTCTTTACAATTAAATATAAAAATAAGGTTAAAATATATTTTTCACTTGCCATCTCGTTCAGTATCGGGGGTTCAACAAATACCTTGGACAATTTATTTCATTCATAATTTATTGAGGAGTTTACTTGAATGGTTGGGGCAGACGCCGGCCGGGACGGGACTGCGACGCGGCGTGAGCAGGTTGTAATGACTGCTAATTATCATGCGATTTGTATACTAGTTTGCTGCCCTAGAGGTATTATAGAACTTTAGATCAGCGTTACACAGGTAGAATTCAATAGTACTGGAGCTGTCTTTAAAAATAATATTTATGAATAAATTAATCTTCTTAGTAAAGTATAAAATCTAAATCAAAAATGATTACATAAGGACTATTTTTGTCCATCAACTTCGGTATTGAATCATTAATGTAAATCATGAAGCACTATTTGAAATTACTTATACAGTACATAAAGAGTTAGTTTTATTGATTTGTTATCTTTTCTAATCATTACAAATATTTATTACCCCTAATTTAGATTTTTTATATGAAAAAGTAATTTGTGACGATGATGTAATAAATACCACTAAACATGTCATAAACTGACAGATTATAGATTATGTAACACAATGCACAGAATAAAGTAATTTTTAAAAACAAGTGGGAAATTATTCTTAAAATTTCCCAGTTTTCAGGAATTTTCCCCGGGAAATTTACCCTAAGACCTTGGTAACATACATGTCCCGAATGGTCAGTCGTTTTGGCGCCGTCGTCACGCGCGGTCGACGCGAGCGCTTTAGGAGCACGCGGTTCGTGTCTAACCAAAGAAAATCAAACAAAAATTTGTGACAAGTTCTGTGTCAGTGTTTTTGTGACAGTGTTCCCTTGTGTTGTGTTCTCATCGTTCAGAAACCGTGAGTATATTTTTTTATTGATTTAAAGAATGCATTTTCGTGGATTACATGGGATTCCACGACCTTTGAATTCCTTTCTCGGGATCTTCAGAATCGTAAATAAAGCGAGATTGTGCTAGGAATGCCTGCTAGACTTTTTATAATAAGTTCTTTCAGCACATTGGCATTTTAGAAGCTGTACTTATTACTTTTGATGCAATAAAACACAGAATTTTTATGGAAAACTGGTTGAAAATATTTTTCTTGCGTATTGCAATTGCGTAGGACAATGTTATGAAACAATATTATACTATTTTAGTCAGTAAAGTGTCTGTCTGTTATACACTGTATGTGTGTAAAAGACGTCTTGTGTTGTTTTTTGGAAATATATCAATGACAGTTAGTAAAATTTAGGTACATCGTTGGCCGATAAAAATTCGTAAACAATCTTTTAACAAAATATCCACTTGGTTGGTTGTGGCACTCACACAAATATAACTTTATTCTACCATCAACTTTCATTTTCAATCAAATAATTAATTTATGTATTAAAAGCATTTGGAAATATTATCTATTTAGTATATAAATAATATCAATATTCAAAACTGCAGACTCTTCATTGTATTGAAACTGACGATATTTTTGTTAAAATTAATGATTTTTCTTTCTAAAATTGTTTAATTAATTCAAAAACAATGTAATAGTTTTTCTTGAATACTGAATACTGATATTTTTAGCAATTATTTGGTTTTGTTTACATATTTTTAAATTACGTAATTTACGTAGTATTTAGGCATCTAAGTTCAATAACCTTAAAACTTAAGTCACAAGTAATGTTACATGCCCTTTGTGTAAGTTTTAAGCATGAATTAATTTCTATATTCGTTTAAAAACAATAAAGGCTGTTTTTAGGAGTGTTATGTGTAGCCTACAAATTGATGGTTGACCTTGAAAAAAAATGGATTTAGAATTTTCCTGACATTTTAAAAGTTGAACGTTATTTGTAGGGTCTGCTATACGACCCTAAAATAAGACCACACCTTTCTGTAACATCCTGTATATTTTTAATTTTTTTTTTAAAGTTCATGTAAATTAAAATTTCAGAAATATGAGGTGAGAAAAGATGAGTCATATAAACATTAGAAATACGAAAATGCTGTTTTAACTAATGTCTTTTTATTTAACTTCACGTGTATGTATGTCCTGGAGTTTTGCAATCAATATTTCACCCACTTCCACTGAAGCTATCGTGCTGAAATTTGGAACACACGTTTGGTTCTTATGACAATTCACAATAAAAGCTTTTCTTCTTAAATATTTTTTTAAATTATTATATTATTATAAAAATGTAACAAAAAACAATTAGTACAAGTACAGTAAGTACAAGATAGTTTTCTCTTATTTTTGAATTTCATATCACTGATATATTAATTTGGTTTATTATCACAAACATGGCAATGATAAAGAAAGCATTGAATATAGTGTAAGCAGTAAGAAGAGTAATAAAATAACGAAAGATAGAATAGAATGAAAAAAGTAATTAAATTGCGTCGACTACAAATAAACTTAGAAAAAAGTGTAAGAAGATATGTGAATATACAAAAACAAGTCATTACGAAAGAATGAAATTGTGGTACAGGTCTTCTGGGTCTAGCAGTACTTCTGCAGGCATGACGTCCAAACTGCCTCTATCGGCGAAAGGTCTGATGTCAGACATCGCGTAGTTTTAGTTGGTTCGACTCCAACATAATCGCTTTGACGTGAACGTGAAAGCGTCGTGAACTGGAACGACGATGGTTTTTACATCTAAGCAAGAAATTATAAGTTAAGTTAACATAAGATATATATTAAACCTACATAAATGTCAGCATTTAAAATATTAAATTTTAAATAAAACATCATCGAAGCAATCTCAAAGTAGCCATTCTATTGTTTTTTGTTTACGGTTTAGTAGATCCTCATGGATGTTTCTCCGCCTTTGAGAGACGAAGAGGTCTGTCGGACTCTTACCCACTAAAAACCACCCAGATGTTTATTGCATTCTTCCGCAACCCCCGACAGTTCGAATTTGCAATTAGAATAAATAAATCTGAAAATATATAAATGCCTATAAATATGAAAATAAAATGCAAAACAACAAGTTCTTAGAAATTTTATGATCGTAATTATAGTGACATAAAATATGTAAGTGATATATATTTATATTTTTTAACTATAACTGCGACAATCATTATATATGTGCACTTCATTGCAATAATAATGTTACATAAACGTAATCTACTATATTTTTGCAATTAATTAAAGCAGATAAACAGGTTTTGCACCAGTTGCATCTACATAAAATAAATATAAAATGCTTGGAAAATGCAAATAAACTTATATTTATTGTTAGTCTTGGGTAACTAAATTTAATGCAGCATTAAATTAATGTTATCCTGTGTTAAGCATTTAGGTTCGGTTCCTAGGTCGAACCGCCTCTTTTTTTGAGGTTTGCGCATAAGAACTTCTAAGTTTCTGTGCCGTAGTTTTGGTGTTTTAACCGATAGATGGCACTCGGATACCTTATAGACATGTATGTTATATTTATATACAGGATGTTACAGAAAGGTGTTGTCGTATTTTAGGGTCGTATAGTAGACCCCGTAAATAACGTAAGTCGCTTACAATTTTAGAAAAAAATGTGATTTTTAATACAGAAATGTTATTTTGAATATTACAAATTGAACTTGAAAATTGACCGATAAAGCTTATATTTCGCAGATGAGAGGTTTGACATGAATGAAACTATGCGTATTTAATACTGTTGTACGTCCAGATTATTCTGAAAATGTCTGCATACAAAAAAACATTGAAATTGACATGAAAATTCATAATGTTGATCGGAAATGTGCATCTACACTAGGAAAATATTTTTTCAACGAATTTTTTTTTTGGAAACCCAAACCCAGACCTACGAGGCACAATGGTAAAGTAAGTACTCGATAACAACGTTGAGAGTTACGGATTCACTACCCATTCAGTGCAAATATTTGTATGAGAGAATATGTGTCTCCACATTAGTCAATTTTTTTATGTACTACCTTTTCTGTAACTACCTTTTGCCCGCGGCTTCGCTTACGTAAAAGTAATTTTTCCAATTCTCGGGTACAGTCCTCTTTTCCGAATGAAAGGTATCTGTACCCCTGACCCCACAAAGATCTAATGAACGATTTTCATGTGGTTTTCACTAATGGACAGTGATTCATGAGGTAGGTTTAGGTGTATAATTTGTACCCGTGTGAAGCCGGGGCGGGATGCTAGTTATTAGGTATGTTAGATATATATGAATTTACAAAACCTGTATCTGTGTTCTCGAACCCATATTCCAACCCATACATCTATGCTTTGTTTGGTTTTCGATAGCTTTGCAAAATGGAAAAACAATAATATTATGTATAGCTGAACCGCGCAATTTCGTCTGCGTTTGTAAATTTTGCCCGTTTTTGCAACATTTTTCATTGATGCTCCGCTCCTATTGGTCGTAGCGTGATGTTATATAGCCTATAGCCTTCCTCGATAAATGGGCTGTCCAACACTAAAAGATTTTTTCAACCAAACAAACAAACTATTCAGCTTTATAATATTAGTATAGATTAATCTCACTATCTCTAAAGAAAAATACAGAGCTCCTTGTCTGTCCGCAGTCAGGGAAGCTCGCTTATATATTTAAAAGTATGAATATAAATAGTTATAAATTAAAATGAATTAATTAAAATTACCGGACAAACTTAAGTGCCTTAAATGAAGTGGTCGATATTTTTCCATACAGCGCATAGACAGTCCTTGCTTAAGTTTCCGATCGTACGTTCAAAAAGCGTGTAATTTTAGAAATATGTACCTTTGTTCAGAAGTAATATAGCAAAATTAGTACTTAACTTATTTAAAGGTTTTAAAGAAACAAAGACAGGCTATAAATCAATTATAAAAGTTTTATGAAATTCTCAAAAAATAATTCTATTTATAACTAGCTGTCCCCACAGTTTCATCTGCGTTTATGGTCACTGCTCCGCTCCTATTAGTCGTAGCATTATGATATATAACCTATAGCCTTCCTCGATAAATGGGCTATCTAACACTAAAAGAATTTTTCAAATCGGACCCGTAGTTCCTTAGATTAGCGCGTTCAAGCAAACAAACAAACTCTTCAGCTTTATATATTAGTATAGATAATATAATTCTATTTATAAATCCTAACATGGTATATTTTAGGCCACGTGATACATTAATTTATTATTCTAGTCATCAATATAATTTAAAATGCACCTACTTCTTCTTTCCTCTGCATCACTCAAAGGTTGACTGGTAGAAAATGTATCAGTATTCTTCAAGAACAATTTTTTTTCGATGAAAGGTACCTTTTGTCTTATTCTGTACCCCTGACAATGTGCTGTGAAAATTTCATGATGATCGATTCAGTAGTCAAAGCGAGAAAGCTAAGAAACAAACAAAATCGCTTTCGCATTTAAAATGTTATATCATCTCTAATAAATAATAGTTTTTAAACAAATTAAAAGTAAAAAAATAAAAATTCCACTATTCCCCTCCTGGTTTCATTGTCAGACTAGTTACTAAGCCCAATCCGTTAGACTCGTCAAAACAAATCATACGAGCCCAAACTCGAGGGGTTTACTAACAGCCGCTGAAGAGCTCCTCTATCCACCTCCTGGCTCCATCATAAGAACAGTTCCAAGATGCCTAATTATAGTATCATCCGAACAACATATACATACAAAGTTTCATTTCGATACGACATTTAGAAGTAGGCTAAAATTGTCTTCCAAGGTTTATTTAAAGTGGTAAAGTATATTTGAGGTTTTTGCTGCTGAAGTACTGTTGGCCCTTAGCCCATGTAGATATGGATGTGTGTGTTGGGTCGTTCTGGGCTCCATACCTGGGTCTTCTGTAGTAAGTCTAGAAATGGAAAACTATTTCCCGTAACTCGTTTCCCGCAATCCCAGTAATTTATATCCCGTTTGACGTCTTGGCAAAAGTAATATTTATGACACGTAATAAAGACCTCTGCTCAGATTTTTTTATTCTAACTGTGTCAGTAAAACTTCGTAACTCCCTATAGAAAAAGCGGTACCATTAAGACAACGACGCTATCAGTGTTCAGTAGCATATCTAAACGAATGGTCTCCCGCGGTGCTGAGGTACTTTGACAATATTTTCTGAAACTAATTTTCTTTGAAAACATTATCGAGATAATTAAAGTGAAAAATGCTTTAAACGTATTCTAAAATTTTCCACTATAAAATGTAAGTAACAAATTAATTAATATTATTGCATATTTAACAAAGCTGTTCTGAAAATAATTTCATGAGCATATTTTCTCTAGAATTCGTTTAATGTAGGTTAATGTTAATGTAGCGTATTTTTCCTCCGCGCATTTTCTCAACCAAGTTGGGGTCGGCTGTCAGTCTAACTACGATACGGCCGAACTTCGATATTTTACGTGAAGCGACTGCCATCAGACCTCCACAACCCATGTACTAGACGATAGGAAAGTTCTGTGGTTAGACCAGGTTGTCGGACTTTTTATTTTTTGAATAATATACATAACATAACTTATTTAACTCACTGAAATGGTATGACCCTAGCATACAGTTACAATAAGAATTTTTGAAAAAAAATAACTATCCGTTTACAAGTTATGACCGCAGCTGGAATGTGTAAAGTTAAATATTTTAAGCAGTACATATTTTTTATTTTGGAACAATTCACCCAGCTATTGAGAAAATCCATAAAAACTAACTTAAAATTTTTTGGAGTTAGTTATTATGGATTTCCTTAGTAACGAATGAAAAAATCCAAATTAAAAAAAAAATAAACATGTATGATTGAAAATCTTTAATTTTACACATTCCACCGACTTTTATGAAAAACGGAGGCAAAAATACCTGGAAATTCAAACGGTCATAACGTGTAAATGCATAGTTTTTTTTTCAAAAATTCTAACTGTCACATGCTAGAGTCACGGCCTTTTAGTGATTTAAGTAAATGTTCCTTTTTCAAATACAGCCTGTATATGTCTCTGAGCGTGACGGTCACGCGAGTTCAGTGCTTTTTCCCCATACCAAAAGTGCCCAGCGTGCCTACAGAAGTTTTCACTTCAGATATAAAGATGTAGTAGGACAATTATTAAGAAACATGTTAAAACAAACAAACGAATCGATACAATACAAGTAATGCGTGCCCCACATTGCTAGTATTCTTGCTCCAACAAATCTAAATGTCTATGTTAGGAATGGGTTCACGTCAATTTAACGAATTTAACGTGGGAGAGCCATGTGGCACGTAAAGGCTGGCTCAACTCCGTTCGATAGTACGGCCTCACAGAAAATAGGCAGTGAAGCAATTCTTGCATTGCATTTCGCCGCGTGAGTGAGGTTACCGGAGGCTCTAACCCTTCCCCTCTCCCCTCTTCCCACTCTTCCCTCCCCTCTTCTCCTATTCCCACCTTAAAGGGCGGCAACGCACTTGTGACTCTCGAGTTACAGGTGCCTATGGGCGGCGGTAGTCATTTACCATCAGGTGACCCGTCTGCTTGTATTTTGCTTTGCCTTATACCATAAAAAAAAATATAGGCAAATATTGTAGCACTGGATCTTTCTTCTCAAATCATTCCGAGAATTGAGATAAATTACTACAGTGGTTCGAGTTGATTGATCGGCCTTGATATTGAAAAGTTATAAAAGAATATAGATTTGTTATTTTTACTGTTTCAATATAGTTTTATTACGATTCGGAAGCGTATTGCTTTCATGTTATTGTATTCTCTTTTAGGTTAATCAATGTAATCATTTCTAGAGCACCTCTCTAAAAGTAACAACGGTTTCGTGAGTGGGATTCATATTTATTATTGACTGGCAGTTCCCGTGCGGCTTCGCTCACGTGTACATATTTATATATTTTCTGCGGAACCCTAATTCTTTTTCCAAAATAAAAGTAGCCTAAGTTACTCTTTATAACACCAGCTATCTGCCAGTGAAATTCCCTTGAAAATCGGTTCACCCACGGGCAGACAGACAGGAAGACAAAAATAAAAAATACTGATACCTATGGTATTTATCGTGCAAATAACTGTACTTAAAAAAAACGATTATTTAGACATTACAAACAGACACTTCAATTTTATTTATTTATTTATTTGTATTGACTACCGCTAACCTGCGGTTTCGCTTCCGTAAAAGTTATTTTTCTATTCCTCGGCAACCGTATTTTTTTCCTGTGTGAAAGATACCCTAAGTTTTTTTCTGTAGACATAGCAACATGTAAGCAAAAAGTTATGTTGATTGGTTCAGTAGTTAAGGGGGAAAAGCGTACCAAATACACTAACAAACAGACCAACAAACTCCCTTTCGCTTTTACGATATTACTTAGGATTGTATAAATATAGATGTATGGTTTTACTCACGTGTCTATTTCGTTCATTCTCTCTTTCTATCTCTTTCAATCTACCCCACCTTTCTCTCTAACTTTTATTCGACGCACGACTCGAGTTTACAATAGATACGATACAATCAAATTTACACACACTTTTATACACATAAATGATTCAGAATGATTAAAAGTGACAGAAAACGTAACGCTATTATTAATTTCACTCCTCATAAAATGTCATTACCGATTCGGTCCGATACCGATCAAAAATCGATTCTTAAGCACTCCAACTAAGATACAATATTAAAAACGGTGTTTACAGGACCATTTTGTTGTTGGTTAGTCGGTCAAAACGTAAGAGCAAAGACTTGACGTTCATATTAATATCGAACTCTGGTCCTAGGACTCGCACTATCCTTCCCCTACTCCCACTTTAAAGGCCGGCTACGCACTTGTGACTCTTGAGTTGCAGGTGCCCATGGTCGCTTACAATCAACTTACCCGTTAGCTCGTTTGCCGCCTATACTTACCATAAAACCATAAATATTTCATGTTTCTAGCACAAGAATAATGTCTCCATTGCAATATTATTATGTAGAATATGAAATTTCATGATCTACATTCAAACATTTTTTTCTCCGAGCCCTTTCCCAACTAAGTTGGGGTCGGCTTTCAGTCTAACTACGATACGGCTGAACTTTGACATTTTACGTGAAGCGACTGCCATCAGACCTCCACAACCCAAATACTAGGCGATATCGAAGTTCTGTAGTTAGACCAGGTTGTCGGACTTTTTAGGGCTCCAACTACCCGTAACGAATGCCACAGATGTTCGTATTGCAACAGAGACCGATGGCTTAACGTGCTCTCCGAGGCACGGAGAGGTTTCAATATGTTACGAATGGTCACGCATCCTAAGACTGACCTGGCTAATATTACTTAACCTTACAACGTGCCAACCTACTCGTTACCACTTAGCTATGAGCCAGTCAATTCAATTTAAGAATGTCTATAGATATTTTCTAGATAATAGTATCTGGGATATCTTCGCATTGAAACAATGCAAACTTTTTATTAAATTAAAACGTAGTAAACGTAACCATTGTTTACAAAAGTTACAAGCAATTAAGGATCTTTATTTATGAGTTAATGACGAATAGTTTTTTTTTATTGCAAGGCAGCAGAACATTTGATTGGGCTGGTGAGTAAAGTCACCAGAACTTTTTTTTTTATAAACGACAACTCCCGCATTAGAAATGACTCCTGTGTGGCAGGGGACTTTACAAACAAACAAACAACGGACACAAAGAACACTCAGACTCGGGTGGGAATCGAGCCAACGACCTCTGGCGTA
Source organism: Euplagia quadripunctaria (assembly GCA_963859945.1). Classification (NCBI taxonomy): domain Eukaryota; kingdom Metazoa; phylum Arthropoda; class Insecta; order Lepidoptera; family Erebidae; genus Euplagia; species Euplagia quadripunctaria. The sequence goes on along the minus strand of OY982582.1, from coordinate 15,262,883 downwards.
GCAGTCAGGGTCGCTAACCACTAGGCCAACAGGCCAGTCATTGAAGACACACCATAACTGCATTTGGAATGGATATAGCAACGCACAACTGACGTCACTAGTGTTGTGTTTTGTTTCTAGGTAGTCTTTACCAACTAAATTGTATCTAGGAGAAAGGATTGCGGTTAAACAACGCGGGTATTTTTTTTTTAAATTTTACAGTTTTGTTTTTATTTTTAAATTATCAAACTAATTTAACAACAGCTAAGTATGCGGAGGACCGGGTGCTGTGGCGCGCATTAAAAGGCCTATATACAGCAGTGGACTATGATAGGATGTTAGATTGATTGATTGAAGGTATGACGTCGTAACTGATTGTTTCTTACAAATTTCTAAAGAACATAAAGTTTTGACGTTTTCGACTTGACTTGACATTCTAATACCGTATAAGAAGGAACTAATGACAACGGTCCCTACGTACAAAACGATATAAAAAAAAGTCAGTCGTAGGACTGTACGTCAGAAGTGAAAAAACTTCACAATGTTTTTGCATATACATACACACACACATCTGTATATATATAATTAGGTTAAAAATAAAAAGTAGGTAATAACATATCTAAATGTATACATAGGGTACACTGGAAGTTCTGCGCTCCTGGTCGCTCATAAATGTTTGAATTTTGAATGTTATATTTTTATAACATAAGAAACTCGGCTTCGTCTTACGAATTTTCGATCAGGTTACGTGTCCTGACGCGAGTTTCAAATTTTTTGACAATCCCAAAAAAGTGCACAACGCCGCTAAAGAAGTTTTCACTTCAAAAATTAGCGACATAGCTAGCAGGATAAGCATGCTGAAGTGGTAACGGCCACGTATGCCTAAGGACCGATGGCCGTTGAAGCAGACGGGTCCTAGAGTGAAGATCGCGAATCGGTAAACAGAAGGTAGGACGTCCCCCAGCCAGATGGACCGACGACCTGAAGAAGGTAACAGAGATGGACGGGATGAAGGCGGGGAACCGGGTGCTGTGGCGAGTATTGGGAGAGGCCTGTGTAGAGCAGTGAACTCTGCTAGGCTGATTGATTGATTAATTGAAGGCATGACCTTACTATTGCCAAATCATTAGTCTTTAATATTTGCTTTAACTATTAAAAAAATATAAGAAACTTGAAAACAGTACCCGGTTTATATTAAAAATAGAAAACTATCCTATTCTCTTTTTGTTAGAATTTTTGTAACAAGTTGTTTAAACAATTTCCGAGTGCATAAAAGCCTGAACCCGCCATTATGAAATCCTAGCTTTAACTAAATGAACAAGCGGTAAGTCCATTTTCCAAGTGTTATGAATCGTAGAAGGACTAATAAAAAAAGAGATTTCCTTTGGGAAATCAGTATATTGGTCTGTGTGGGCTAAGCCGTGCGGGTCGTAAACCTGTGCGCTCGTCTCTTTATGCCTAGCTTAGCAATAGTTTAACCTGGGTTTATAACTCTAAGGTAAAGTATAAAGGCGGGTGTATACTGCAATGTAATTTGGTTTAGTTTTATGAATTACTAGCTGGTGCCCACGGCTTCGCCCGCGCCGCGAGGGCCACGTTTAATACGATAAAGAGTATTCTACGTGTTAATTTAGGTTATACCCTATCTGTGTGTCAAATTTCATTAAGATCCGTTCACACACAAACTTTCGCGTTTGAAATACTAGCTGTTGCCCGCGACTTCGTTCGCCTGGAAATTTTGGCCATGGGAACCGTATAATTTTCGGGAAAAATACCATATATCCTTTTCGGTGTCCCTGGCCACGTGTATGCAAAAATTGATGATGATCGAATGAACGGTACGGTACGATATACATCGATTGTTATATATTAGGTTACTATAAGTTTTAGTAAAATGGTCATTTGGCATTCAATACGGGTATTCAGAGCCCTGAAAAGTCCGACAACCTGGTCTAACTACAGAACTTCAATATTACCTAGTGCTTGGGTTGTGGTGGCAGTCGCTTCACGTAAAATATCGAAGTTGGGCCCAAGTGGGAAAAGGAGAACGATGATGGTCGCCATACTGCCTGCAGGTATTCCCCGCAACGCCGTAGTCATTAAAAATGCACGTAAAATGTATTAGGAGACTAATACAGTAACAATACTCATTCTAGGATGTGATGACGTAGGAACTAACCGGAAACCGAAACTACGTCTTCCATCGAAAAGGGAATTAAAACTTATTTTTTCTGACCTCAGACTTCCCGGCAACAGACAGTTTGAGTTACAGGTATGCGAACCTAACCTTCTCGAACTCTCCTCAGTCCATCCGTATAGGCAATATCCTTTTCCTTCCATTGTCATCACTTCTTGCCTACTTTTCCTTTTCAATATACTCCCAATTTTCCCATCTTTAATTCCCAAAGAGCCCGGTTGGCGGCAATAAGCTATTACGTAAGTGGGACCAAATTATAGTTGGCAAAATGTTTGTTTTTTTTTCTTTTTTTCCAGGTTAATGTTTTTTTTTGTTAATTGGGGTGTTTAATACGCCTCTGCCTCCCCTTTTGGGGATGCAGGCGTGTATGTATGTTTTAACTACATTCTAAAAATGTCAAAGGTCACCCTTCAAGTCACATTACAAGCTTTACCTTGAATAATCAAAATTCTTGCAAAATTTTAATCCCCTAACCAGTAAAATTTAATTGTGTGTAGACCCCATGTCCACACGGGGTTTGCAAAGGCGGGTGTGCAAACATGGTAGTACCGTCCAATTGCGGTTTTCTAGCACCCCGAAAATTTTGTCGCGTAGTTAGCTGTTCGTGTATTATACGATGTTGTGGAATAACTGTCATTGGATTTCTAAATCGGTATACATGATTATGCAAAAATAAAATGGTACAGCACCTGTTTTTCCTTTGTCCGTCAACCCATTTAGTTTTTTTAATTGGCTTAATTAACCGACTTTAAGCAAGGAGTTTCTGTATACCATGCGTGTGTAGTATCTTTTTTTAAAGGACAACTCCTGCATTAGCAATATTCCTGTGTCGCGGGGGGCGTCACAAACATTCCAACAACGAACGCAAAGAACACCCAGACTCAGGTTAACCATTTGTGAATCACACAAATCCCGTGTGGGATTTGAACCCAGAACACTCGGTGCGGCGTAGCGGCGAGGTGACCACTTAAACCATTGCGCCATCCGTGCAGTCAGTCATCTATGTATACTATGTTTGTTTGTCCGCGATGTAACTAAAAAGTAATGGATCAATTCTAATTATTATTTCACTAACGTATTCTACAATATGTTCAGGAAGGTTTCAGTATATAATACATTAGGTACTTATTAGTTAATTTTTTTCACAATCAATTTCGCTTAATTCGGTTTACTTTCTTAATTTTATTTAGATGTATAGGTAAAGACATTTTTACTGGGGCTTACAGAATGTATTCATAATAAATTCCAAAAAAATTTATAATTAAATTGTTTCACATTTTTTCGGTATTATACTTCCTGACTGAGGGTTCACATTTGGACGGAATAGAATTTCATTTACACAATTTAGTTAAAAAATGAAATATATATATAATTATATTTAGTTAATATAAAAAAAAAATGGATTTTGGTCGGATGGTCAAATAAAATAATCGTTTTTAGTACACTACATATAAAATGTAATTGAATATTTCAATTCAATTTTCAAACTATTTTAACAATGTCCTTACTGTATAATTATGTGTTTAAACAGGAATTAACGCGATCACGAAAAGGTATTACATACCTCTGAATTGCCTGACGTTTCGACCAGGTTCCATTGGCCGTGGTCACAGGCTGACTGGCTCAGCAGTACACGCCCTCCGTCGTGAGCCAACCGCTGAGCCATAACAATGTCTGCAGACGCCTTTAGGGTAAATATTTTAATGTATATTTATTTAATAGTATAAGTAAGGAAAATTTGTTTTGACAAACTGAGGATATTTCCAACGAATAAATTTCCTTTAATCAAGATGCAAATAAGCATGCATCAAATAGAAGAAAGATTCTTGTGCAAAAACACTTCATTTCACTTTACAAATCTTTTCTTCTCCATGAAGCTTTGACGACCCGATCCACCAAAAGCCGTACTGTTCACCCTTGGTTCTTTAAGGATACTTATATTTGCTTCCTCATTGGTGCAAAAATCAACTGTTCACCATTCCAATCAAACCACACTTCATATATCCCACAATTTAATGTCGCACAGTATTTCGTAATGACATTTCAAGAGACGAAAGCTAATTTAATTACGCTCACGTTTCTCCCATAAACCCTGAAATATCCTCATAGCTATCTAAACCCGATCCGTTAGAAGCAACGTCCTTGCCCCAATCTTCCTTGATCCACCCTACTGTAAGCCGTTCCATTTCACTCAGATAGTAGCGGACACGTTTCGAACCAATTTCGTTTTAATTAACCATTGTTATAAGTGAATATAGTTACTGGGTAGATATTTTATTTAATGAGTAAAGAAAGGATTTTTCTTTTGGATTTCTGTATTTCTTTGTGATGTATAAAATATTTATTAGATTTTTGATTACATCTGTGGCGCGGCGGTAGAGAATTTGACTGCAACGTCAGAGGTCACAAGTTTGATTCCCGTTTAGTGCAAATATTTATAAGCATGGCACAAAAACATCCAAACCAATTCAAATAGAAATATCTATTTGAATTGGTTTGGATGTTTTTATGTTTAATATGTGACTGTCCTGTTGGTCTAGTGGTTGGTGAGCCTGACTGCTGAGCCAGAAGTAGTGGTTTCGGTTCCCACCCAGGACAAATAATGTGATGAGCATGATCGTTTGTTCTGTGTCTGGCTGCAATTTATCTATATTATTATGTATTTAGTAATATATAAGTATGTTTATCAGCAGTCTGGTTACCATAGTACAGGCTTTGCCTAGTTTGGGATCAGACGACCGTGTGTGAGGTGTGTCAAGTTATTATTATTGTAATGTATTTACAAAAAGAAAAGAATGAAATGAGGCGTACAGAAAAAGACATGGGGATGGAAAATAGCTTTAACGTGAACGAAGCCGCAGACAAAACCTAGTTTTAAATAATAGTCAGGATTAGGATGATAAGTAGGGAGACCCCAGAACTTGAAGGTCGAGGGAAAAGCAAGCCAACTTGCCAACACGTAAGTGGCAGAGGTAGTCCCACCACTGTCACCACACTACACAACACTAAGTTCTGATAGTTGTACAGTCGTGGGAAAACTCCTCTGCTCCCTACATTGAAAACTTGTTGGAATAATGTTCAAATACGTGGAATAAAGTTTATATACTTGGAATAAAGTGTCTATTATTATCCTATTGTCCTTCTTGGAATAACGTGACTACAAAAGTCATAGTACGAGTGCACACTGTGCCGTACATTTTAAAGATAGCGTTGTATAAGTTTCTCAGAATTATCGATTTGTCTTTCCTTTGTTCGACTGGTACGATAAAATAGAGTAATGGATTATTTCTTTTCTAGGACTGAGGTGGCAAACAACTGTATGATCCTGGTGATATCTCACTCGACTCAGCTGTAGGAATACTGTATTATTCTAATAGTGTTGATGAATTATGGTTTTTGGTAGGGTTAATCTGTTTCCGCTCTTTTTAATAAAAAAACAATGGCTACTGTCCCATTCGGGTCACCTGATGGTAAATGACTACCGCCGCCCATGGACACTTGCAACACGAGAGTCACAAGTGCGTTGCCTGCCTTGAAGGTGGAAGTAGGGGAAGGGTTGAACAGAGGGAGAGGGAGGGGGGAAGTTAAGGGTTGGTGTCTCCGGCAAACTCACTCACTCGGTAAAAAGCAAGCATTGCTTCACTGCCGGTTTTCTGTGAGGCCGTAGTATCACTCCGGTCGAGCCCGCCCATAAGTGCCGAAGTATGGCTCTCCCACGAAGGAATGTTCACATGATGTTACACTAGATAAATGATAATGAATTCAATACTGATGAAGATATAAATAAAATAATTAAGTAGTAAATTTTTAAACCACTAAGGTCGTAGACAAGCCAGAGAATAAACGTAAAGCAATATTAATAGTAATCTTCTTTATAAGACTTTTATTCTTTATTTTTTTTGTTTAAATACGTAACATCTGGACTATTATTTGCCAATAAGATAGGTTATGTTTTCAGAGTTGTCTTTTAAAAAGTAAAAATAAATCCTTTTATAGGTGGCAAAATTTATACTGAAAGTTTCTCGTATTAGCATTAAGGTTGCAGCTTATTAAAAGATTATATGTAACTAAGATAATAGAGTGAAGAAACATAAAATGATTTCGTCTACAAATTTAGTTAAAATTTATAACCTGCTTTCTGTTAAACTCGGTCAAAAACAAGTTATATTTACCTTCGTATAGTAGATTATAAAAAATCACTAGTGAGCTGAGAACACCCATTTTACAACTGTGATGGGACACAGACTGCAAAACTATATATTTTTTATTTTACTGGCAGTTACAAATTGAATTATAGCCCTAAGGAATTCAAAGTACCGCCCGCTTGATAATGTATTCATAAAAATGTTCAAACGTTTTCTGACGTCAGTGTAATATAACAGATATTAGATTAATTACACAGATGTAATATAACGTTACAGCCCTAGCTTTCGGTAAATAGTCAAATTCTCTCTTTGTTAGCTTTTTATTAATAAATTAATTTATTAAAAGAAATTCTAATACCAAAAAATCACTTCGAAAAAGAACGAAGTGGTCTACTACCGTCAGATGTTTAACAACGACGTGGCAGATCGCTTCACCCGTTGCTAAAGGGTTCTAAACCCCGGTCGGGCTCGTAACTAGTCGAGCACCCCCGAACTACACCCGTTCCATGATATACAGCGTGTAAGTAACGTCCCGAAAAACTTACAAAAACGGCTTTCTTTGGATACTTATGACAATGCAAAATTCAGTTTATTTACAGTCAGATTTACAGTCATTAGTCTGATTTTGCGCTACGCAATGTACACGCAACTTACGTATGTATAATTTTTGTGCGGTACGGTACCTTAAACTATTATTTCGGCAACTTACACCCTACTACTTACACCCGCTATAATTGGGTAGTTGCCTAAATTTGAAATAAATTATTTCAGTCTTCATGAAACCTGCAACTCAAGAGTCACAAGTGCGTTGCCGGCCTTTAAGGTGGGAGTAGGGGAAGGGTGAAAGAGGGGGGGGGGAGGAGAGAGGGAAGTGAGGTAACATCTCATCCGTGTAGTATCGAGGTAGCTATTAACACAGTGTGTATATGCATTGTTAATTGTGCACGGGGCACAAGTCCAAAACAACAGCAGTACCGTATGTAAAGTAGGTTCAAGTCCGAGTTGAAAACGCCTAGTTGTCGTTAAGTATCATAAAAAGCAATCCGTAGGTAATTCAAGTCACAGTCGTAAATCAATAACTCAGTATGACATTGTCGTAAGATAAAGGACGTTCGTGAATCATGCAGCTTACCATACGTTATCTATTTTGAAAACAATTTGAATTTAATTAATATTGGGATGCACATAATTATTTCCATAATATATTAAATCTATACTAATATTATAAAGCTGAAGAGTTTGTTTGTTTGTTTGCTTGAACGTGCTAATCTCAGGAACTACTGTTTCGAAAAAATAGTGTGTAGTTCTGAAAAATTAGTGTTGGTTAGCCCATTTATCGAGGAAGGCTATATAATATACGCTACGACCGATAGGAGCCGGCAAATCAATAAAAAACGGGGAAAATTAACAAACGCAGACAAAGTTCTGCAGGTCAGCTAGTTTATGATAACTGTGAATGATAACTTGTAGACGGATAGTTTTTTTTTTTAAATGTTTTTGTAACTGTTTTCAATGATTTAAGTAAGTGTTCCATTTTGAGATACACCCTCTATGTTATAACAATCGTAATATTTTTACCCTAGCTACACAAACATGAGAATTATTAAATTATATATGTTTAAAAACATTCAGAACTATTAGTAAATTATGTTCATTCCAGGCATTTAATGGGCTGAGTAATAAATAATAAAAATTGAATTGAAATGAGGAGGAAATCGAGGTCCAGTTACTGTTGTGAATTTACCAATCTAAGAGTCCATCTAATCACTAAACGCAAATATCTAAATGTCTCTTAGTTATGAATGGAATACAGAACAGACAGCATGAAATTATGAATTTGTGCTGTACCCCTTGTCTTTCTAATGCGTTCCATATGCAATCATGTTCTGACGTGTCAAATGCATTATTAAAATCGACGAACCCTAGATAATATGATTTATATATAATTATTATCTATTTGAAAACTAATATTTATAAATTACAATTTTAATTATATTCTATATACAACTTACACATTAAAACTAATAAAAAAAAAAAAAAATGTATACGGGCTATTTACATGCATGCGTCATAAAATTCCTCCACATTATGAATTGGTTTTGTTTTGAGGGGATCTAGCGAAATAAACACTTAAAAAAATAATAAACCGACTTCAAAAAACACTAAGAAAGGGCACTGAAAAGTGAAAAATATTTGATCACAAACCTAATTGAAAATACTAGTGTACTAACTGAACGTATTTAGTCTCTTGAATTTTTTATCAAGTAAGAACGTCGTAAGAACCCCTTGAACCAAAAAAAAAAAAATAATTTTTAGTATCGGTCCATGGGTGGCGGAAATATTGGTGAACGTACATACATAAGAAAATACATACTGCACAACATAGTACCTCTTTACTAACTTTTAAACTTTTGAGTTCCATGATTTAATTATGTATTTATACGGGAATTAACGCGATCTCGAAAAGGTATTACATACCTCACGATCTTGATGACGAAGGGCGTGCACCGCTGAGCCAGTCAGCCTGTGACCACGGCCGGTGCAACCTGGTCAGAACGTCGGGCAATTCAGAGGTATGTAATACCTTTTCGTGATCGCGTTATTTCCCGTATAAATACATAATTAAATAGTACCTCTTTTTTAATGTCGTTTAAAAAGACTGTCAATATATTAATTGAAAACAGCACTACTTAAACTTTCATTTGAATTTAATTACGTTTACACTATTTTTATTTTCTAGTTTCACGTTTATTTTGTTAGTTATTTACACTCGAAGTGGCGTTAAAACTAGCATTTTAATGGGTACAGATCTTTTATTTTCTTGGAGCTCATAACTTTCAGATCTTTTTATTTCACGATTCTATTTAAATAGCTATGTAGGTATACTTAAATGGATGAGACAAATGGATATAAAAAAAAACAAATCATTTAAAAATGCGAAATAAATCTATCTGTTTGTCTATCATTATCCTACTAGTCCTACTTTCTACTAATATTATAAACGTGAAAGTTTGTGAGGATGTATGGATGTTTGTATCTATGGATGTTTGTTACAATTTTACGATAAAACTACTAAATCGGTTGCGATGAAACTTCGTATGTAGATAGTTGGTAACCTGGATTAACATATAGGCTACTTTTTATCCCGATATTCCCACGGGATCGGGACTTACGCGGGTAAAACTGCGGGGCGCTGCTAGTACTGATGAATCATACATATTTTTTATTGCAGATTTTTCATTTCGATACTAAGAAAATTCACAAAAATTAACTTCGAAAACTTTTTAAGTTGTTTTAATGGATTTTCTCAATAACTGAGTGAATAGTTCCAAAAAACAAATATGTATCGTAAAACATGGCTACTTTGCCCTTGTGGTATGACTGTGTATTTTTTAGAAAACTTGATGCATAGCAATTTTGTCTATAGTTAGAAGTTTTTTTTTTGTGTATGGTATAAAGTTGGTCATTTTCTGGCAACACTAAAAGACGAAATGTCATCTATTTTACTCCAGTTGCCTGTCAAAACTTGTGAAAGTTGACGCTGTTTTTCCCGGGCAAAAACCAGTTCAATAACTTTATCTCTTACGTGGGAGAGCCATGCTTCGGCACGCATGGGCCGGCTCGACTCCGCTCGATACCACGGCCTCTCAGAAAACCGGCCGTGAAACAATGCTTGCATTGCTTTTCGCCGCGTGAGTGAGGTTACCGGAGGGCCTAACCCTGCCCTCTCGCCTATTCCTGTCCTTTCTCTCTCCCCCCTCTCCTCCCCCCTAATCCCCCTCTCCCGTCTTCCCACTCTTCCCCTATTCCCACCTTAAAGGGCGGCAACGCACTTGTGACTCTTGAGTTACAGGTGCTCATGGGCGGCGGTAGTCATTTACTATCAGGTGACCCGTCTGCTCGTTTGCCCCCTACACCATAATTTTTTTTTATCGAAAAGTGATATTTCTCGTTTCAGTAGGTAAGTATTTCTTACCACTGTTAATACGAAGTAAATTAATAATATAGACTAGTATTTTACGCAAAATACTTCATAAAATCGTGAAATACGTTGGTGGGCAAAGTCACCCACATGTTTTTGAGTATTGTAGACAACATTGCCCCTATTTCTTTTCCCCGTAGGGTTGTCACCTGTACTTTTTAATTTATTAAATTTTTGTTTTGATAAAGTTTATTATTGATAGTTTTAGTCACGTGAGTATTTCGGGGGTGGCCAACTAATTTCGGACCCAACAGATTTTTAATCGAATCTATACTAATATTGAACAGTTGAAAATTTCTTTGTTTGTTTGGTTGAACGCGCTAATCTCAGGAACTACTGTTTCGAATTGAAAAAATATTTCAGTGTTGGATAGCCCATTTACCGAGGAAGGCTATAGGCTATATAACATCACGCTACGACCAATAGGAGCGGAGCATCAATGAAAAATGTTGCAAAAACGGGGTAAATTTACAAACGCTGACAAAGTTTTAATTTTAAACATTCCACTTGCTTTTATGAGAAACGGAGGTGAAAGTACCTGGAAATTGAAACGGTCGTAGCTTGTAAACGGATAGTTTTTTTTTTCAAAAAATCTTTTTGTTACCTCAGGCTAGAGTCATGCCCTTTCAGTGATTTAAGTAAGTGTTCCTTTTTTAGATACACTCTGTATAAACAACCTATACGGCTTATCTTTTCTTACCTTTTCTCAAAGTTTGAATTACAAAAATATCTACTAACGCAAGGTTAACGATTGAAAATGGATTTCTATTTACAAAACGTTATTATTTACGTTTACGTTTATTTATTACGTTTCTACGTTTTACGTTATTTCTGTGTACATCGTCAAAACATTTTTTATATACATCGTTGTATAAACAGTAGTATATTTTAGATCCCGAAGCGGCTTATGTATAACTAGCAGCGCCCCGCGGTTTCACCCGCGTAAGTCCTAATCCCGTGGGAATATCGGGATAAAAAGTAGCCTATGCGTTAATCCAGGTCTTCAGCTATCTGCATACCAAGTTTCATTGCAATCGATTCAGTGGTTTTTGCGTGAAAGAGTAACAAACATCCATACATCCATCCATCCAACCAAACTTTCACATTTATAATATTAGTGGGATTTACAGTAATTGGTTTGTTTTTAACGGTGCTTGAGGGTTTTAAAGTCGTTTTTTTAAAGATTTTCTTTTAAGGGGCCCGTATACTGCATGCAGTCATGTGATTTGTGGTCAAATAATATATTGCTGTGTTGAAGATACCAATTTGCACATAAAATATTGTTTTTGGTAATCCCACTAATCTTATAAATGTGAAAGTTTGGATGGATAGATGTTTGTTACTCTTTCAAGCAAAAACCACTGAACCGATTGAGATGAAACTTGGTATGTAGATAGCTGTAGACCTGAATTAACGCATAGGCTACTTTTATATCGATATTTTTACGGGAACCGGACTTACGCGGGTACAGTATTAAGTATGATAAAAAACTGTAGTTAATAACCAATATCATGAGTTCCGATATTTATGACAGTAAATAGTAATAATACTATACTTATACATATTACACAGCTCTTTCTAGCTCAGGAGTCACATGTTGGTGTATTTTTATGTAAAAAAAAGGTGTATGTGTGTAATTCACATAAGGCAGAAATGAAACTTCAGAAAAGTAGAATAAATTTAATTTTAGAAAATTTATATAATAGTTATTGGTCAAATTAACACGGATGTGTTAATAAGGCTATCGAGTTGGGTATCAAAATGAAAAGTTATAAAAGATGTAATGAAAAGTTACAAAATAAAAATATATTTACCTATAAAGATGGTTATAAAAATAAATTTAATTATTAAGTATTTTTAACGCAGATCGGTTTTAATTATTTTATTTATACATTAATTAAATAAAAAGTAACAATACATTCTTCATTAATTAAAACCGTCATCTATTTGTACTGCTTCGATAGTCTCTAAAGAATCCTAGATATATTTTTAGTCTATGTGTATTTAAATAATAATAATTTTAGTTCGTATTATAATGTAAAAATAATAATTTATTGTCCCTCAAAATCAACAAGAAACTCATTGTAATGTTACGATTGTTACGCTCGTAAATAAATCATTTTTATTCAAAACATAATCCTACTTTGGACCAGCCAAGCCAACAACAATAGCGTTTAACAAACCTTCACTTTCATGATTATAATCTTAAAGATCTTAGATTTTCCTGTAAAGGAACGCATCTTTTACAGGAAAATCTTCAAAAATCTTGATTTATCCTCACCCTCTCACACACGGTCTGAGCACACACGTAACCAAAATGGAAATTCGTCCTATACACTTAAATACCTCCGGTATAATCATGGGTATTACCCATAAATCCTACCATTGATTCGCAATGTCCATTGATCTCCTAATCCCTAAGGTCGACCCTACAATTCGTTATGGGACGCGTCCCCGTCCCTTAAATAGGTCACCCGAGATAATTGTCCTGGTTTAAGTTTTTAAAGTGCGTATGGGGAATAAGTAAGGGTTTTAAATATTGTTTAAATAAAGCGTGTAAATGGGCAGTGACAAGAAAAATACGAACGAATTACCTCTTTATTGTACACCGGACAATGTCATTATCCTCCGCGCCTTTTTCCAACTAAGTTGGGGTCGGCTTTCAGTCTAACTACGATACGGGCTTAGTTTGTTATTTGACGTGAAGCGATTGCCATCAGACCTCCACAACCCAAGTACTAGGCGATAACGAAGTTCTGTAGTTAGACCAGGTTGTCGGACTTTTTCGCCCGTCACGGAGGCGGAGTTAGGGGCGGCTGTTCTACGGATTCGTTCCAAGAAAACCGCCCCTGGGCCAGACGGGATCCCTGCCCGAGTGTTGGCCCTTGCCCTCGACCACATGTCCGACCGCCTCAGGGAGGTGTTCGACGCTTCCTTGGCGTCCGGGCGCTTCCCTGACTGCTGGAAGAGCGGGAAGCTGGTCCTTTTAAGGAAGCCGGGACGGCCTACCGACTCGGTCGCGGCCTACAGGCCCATCGTGTTGCTGGACGAGGCGGGTAAATTATTTGAGAGGGTCCTCTCTGCCCGCATCGTCCGACACCTGTGCGAGGTCGGCCCCGATTTGTCGGACGCCCAATTCGGTTTTCGAGCGGGGCGTTCGACGATCGGTGCTGTGTTGCGCCTGAGGGCCGTGACCGAAGAGGTAGTGAGCTGTGGCGGCGTGCTGTTGGCGGTGTCGTTGGACATCGCCAACGCGTTTAATAGTCTGCCATTCAGCTGCATCAGGGAAGCACTCCAGTATCACGGAGTGCCAGGGTACCTGAGGCGGCTAGTGGCAGACTATTTAGAGGAGCGTACCGTCATGTACGAGGACCGAGATGGAGTTTTAAGTCGTCGGCCCATGTCGTGCGGTGTTCCGCAGGGGTCTGTCCTTGGACCACTCCTGTGGAACATGGGGTACGACTGGGCCCTTCGAGGCGACTTCCCTCCCGGGCTCGGCGTAATCTGTTACGCCGATGACACTTTGGTCACAGCCCGGGGGGTGAACTTTCAGAAGGCGGCGCGCCTGGCCACCAGGGGAGTCTCTCTGGTGGTCGGGCGCATCGAGGCGCTTGGATTGCGGGTGGCTTTGGATAAGACGGAGGCCCTTTTATTTCATGGGCCCCGTCGTGGTCCACCCCCTGGCGCCTCTATCGAGGTTAACTCGGTCCTCGTACCGGTTCAGGCCCACATAAAATATCTGGGCCTGATCCTCGACGGTAGGTGGCGCTTCGACGAGCACTTCCTACAGCTTGCTCCAAAGCTGGTCGGCGCTGCGTCCGCCCTTGGGCGTCTCTTGCCCAATTTAAGCGGACCCAGCATAGCTACGAGACGGTTGTATACGGGGGTTGTCCGGTCAATGGCACTGTACGGTGCACCGGTGTGGGCGGAGGCTCTGACCGCCCAGAATAGGGCGCGCCTCTGGCGCCCTCAGAGGGTTATGGCGGTTAGAGCCATACGCGGATACCGCACCGTGTCGACGGAGGCGGCGTGCGCGTTGGCTGGGACTCCCCCGTGGGATTTGGAGGCGGAAGTGCTCGCCGAAGTATATCGGCGAACGGCTGAGTTCCGGGCGGGAAGCGGCAGTCGGCCCCCGCCCGAAGAGGTACGCGAATGGCGTGAGGCCGCTCGCCGAGCCACCATGGCTCGTTGGTCGTCCCGGCTGGAGGCTCCACGTGCTGGCTTTGCCGCCGTGGAGGCGCTCCAGCCGGTCATCGTCGAGTGGGCAGGGCGGCAGCACGGGACCCTTTCCTTCCGACTGACGCAGGTCCTTTCCGGGCACGGCTGCTTCGGGAAGTACCTGCACTCGGTCGCTAGGAGGGAACTGAGTCCCGCCTGTCACCACTGCGACTGCAGTGAGGACTCGGCTCAGCACACGCTGGCAGTTTGCTCCGCCTGGGCAACGCAGCGTCGGGCCCTCACTGCAGTCATCGGAGGGGATCTCTCGCTACCGGCCATCATACGCTCCATGGCCGGTAGCGACAGGAATTTTACCGCGGTCGCGACCTTCTGTGAGGACGTTATCTTGCAGAAGGAGGCGGCGGAACGGGTCCGGGAGGACGATCTCCACTCGGACTTAATTCGCCGCCGGCGAACCGGGCGGCGGAGGCGCGCGTACCAGCGCCTCATGCCGCCCTGAGTGTGGCCGCGGGTGGATGGGACGGGTTTTCCCCTTCACCCGCTGTAGTGGTCCCCCGCGAGGAGGTGGCGTCCGCGTGTGCCTGGACGTTGCCTAATTGAGAGGTTGTTACCCGGAGGTGGTGCCCGCGCTTAGCGGGCAGGCGCTAGGGGGGGTCCGGATGTCTTAATAAAGCTGTTCCCGGATCCCTCCTACTTAAGGCGCAGTACGGCACACCGTGTGGTTTTAGTCGGTTCGATTCCGACACACCACCCCGCCGAAAACCCCGGCGGGGTGACGGCCCGAGGGGGTTTCCACACGCACAAAAAAAAAAAAAAAAAAAAGGCTCTAATTACCCGTAACGAATATCCCAAATGTTTGTATGGCACCCGGGAGCGACGGTTTAACGTGCCCTCCGAGGCACGGGGGGGTCTCAATGTGTTAAGAAAGTTCACCCATCCTAGACTGACCTGGCTAGTATTACTTAACCTTACAATATGCTAACCTACCCAGTTACATATTAGTCACGAGCCCCTGATAAACGTACTTATATATTTCTAAATACATACATATTATAGTTAAATTATACAACACATACTTACCTACATTCTATTTTTGTTAATTTTAAACAAAATGTTTTAAAAATTACTACTAAAATTATTACTAAATGCAAATTTAAAACAATATTGTACAAATAGCAGTCTTATCACTTTCATTAAATATATCAGTTTAAATTTGATAAAAATAATTTGACCTTACAGCTCATTAGATAAGAAAAAAACATAAATTGACGTTACTGAAAATGTCGTAAAAGCGAAATTTGGACCAACGTGATAATGACATAATAAAAATATCAATTTTTATAAACTTATTTTGAGTGGGCGCCAAACAACACACTGATTAATTATCTAAATTTTATGTGTACCTACCTGGAGAAGGCTCTACGTAGGTAATTCATCATTTTATTATTTGGCGCCGACTCAAAATAAGTTTATAAAAATTTGATAGTTTATCTAAATAAATAAGCTCAATACTCGAGACTTTTATTTAATGATTTTTTTCCATAATCAGGTCAGCTTCATGATGTGATAATTCCTAAACGCAAATACCTGATTAAGTTATGAAAAATAAACAGAAACACTATTCGCTCCTACATTTTTCGAGGGTTTCTCTCAATTTTATCAGGATCCCGTCATCAGATCCTGACTTCCTTGACATGAACCACCCTTGAGGTATACCCTATCTAACAAAAAAATAATTATCGAAATCGGTTCATAAATAACGGAGAGAGTGCTGAACATACAAAAAAGAAAATTATAAATACGGTCGAATTATGAACCTCCTTTCCTTTTCGTCGGTTAAAAAAAAGGTCAAGTGCGAGTGCGAGGAAAGGACCCTTAAAATTTCATTTTGTATATTTCGTTGCAATTTTGCAACTGACAGCGGTCACAGTTACAATAAGATCTATAGCAACCTAATTGTACAATAGAAAACATCTGTGGCATTCGTGACGGGTAGTTAGAGCCCTAAAAAGAGTTCGACAACCTGGGTCTAAGTACAGAACTTCGATGTCGCTTAGTACTAGAGTTATGGAGGTCTGATGGCAGTCGCTTCATGTAAAATATCAAAGTTCGGTCGATTCGCAGTTAGATGAAAGCCGACCCCAAATTAGCTGGGAAAAGGCGTGGAGGATGAGTATGATGGTGTAATTTATATATAATATGTATGTATTTAGAATTATATAAATATGTTTATCAGTAGTCTGGTTACCATAGTACAGGCTCTGCTCTCTCTCTAGTATCAGACGGTCGTGTGTGAGGTGTGTCAAGTTATCTTGTTGACTTCTTCGCTTGTAAAAAGGCTGATCTGTTGATGAAACCAGAAGAGAGGTGGACAGGGAACTCTTTAGTGGTTGCTAGTAAACCCATCGAGTTTGAGCTCATAGGATTCTTTTTAACAAGTCCGATTCATTGGGCTTGGTTTTGGACCATTGTGGGTCTGATGATGGAGCCAGGAGGTGAATAGTGGGAATTCGGTGGGTCACCTGATGGTAAATGACTACCGCTGCCCATGCTGCTGCCGCTGCAACTCAAGAGTCACAAGTCTTGCCGGCCTTTAAGGTAGGGAGTAGGGGAAGGCGGAGAGAGGAGGGGAGAGGGGAAGGTTAGGGCCTCCGGTAACCTCACTCACTCGGCGAAAAGCAATGCAAGCATTGCTTCACTACCAGTTTTCTGTGAGGCCGTGGTATCACTCCTGCTGAAGCATGACTCTCCCACGATAAAGCGATCAAAGCGTGTGTTTTATAAATCTATACTAATATTATAACGCTGAAGAGTTTGTTTGTTTGTTTGCTTGCTTGAACGCGCTAATCTCAGGAACTACTATTTCGAATTGAAAAATTCTTTTAGTGATAGATAACCCATTTATCGAGGAAGGCTATAGGCTACATAACACCACGCTACGACCAATAGGGGCGGAGCAGTGACCATAAGCACCGGTGAAACTGCGGGGACGGCTAGTTTTTTTTATAAAATCAGGTTTGTGTTAGAAGATTCAGACGTCTGGATGATCTCCATTTGGTCCTAAGTACTCTAACATAAAACATCAGTTAAATAAATTAAAACCAAGAATTAGCCCAAAGTACTTACTTTAATCACACCCCTATACATTACGTAAACGAGTGTGCTCACATTAAAGAGCATTCAGAACGAAGTCAGAACGACTTTAATAATTCTTGGGCCCGTTTCGTTCTATGTCACGTACGTTTCATTAGATAAATGTTTACACCAATTATTAAGGCACATTTACATGAGTACCATTTGTCGCTAGTTTGAATAGAGAACATAATATGTAATAATAATAATTAATATTGATATTACTATTCCCCATGACGACAATCTCTTAAGGGCTGAAAAAGAAAAACAAATGAAATATTTGGATTTGGCCCACGAGGTGGTCGACATGTGGAATTTCGATTTGGCGATCATTGTTCCGATTGTCATATCTGCTCATGGATTATTAGCTAAAAGCCTCGATCAAGCGACTGACGCAGAAGACAGTTCTCCTCAACACGGCCCGTATAATGAGGAGGTTAATGTCTTTGGAGCCCTTACCACTGGTATGTTGGTCACTGTGCCCGATGTCGGTGGTCTAATATTTTGTATATTTTATTTTGTACATATTTAAAAATGTAATTGATAAGTTTTAAGATGAATATAGAGAATAATAATAATGTTGTGGGACATACACAGTGCTGTCTAGACCCAAACTAAGCAAAGCGTGTACTATGGGTACAAAAATAGGGATAAATATTCATTAATGTATATTTTTTGTAAATACATACATACGTACGTATACACAGAAATACCCAGACTAGTAAACAGACATATTCATGCATACAAATATTTGCACTGAACGGGAATCAAACCCTTGACGTTTTAGTCGAATGTTAGCATAATGTGGATGTTCAATCCGCCTCTGTCTACCCTTTAAAGGATATAAGCGTGCATCTTTGGGACACCCAGTTGGAACCAAGTTCCTTTCGCTATAACAAACAAATTGTATCGAAATATAGTAAACTAGCAGCTTCCCGCGGTTTCACCCACATAAGTCCCGATCCCGTAGGAACAACGGGATAAAAAGTAGCCTATATGTTAATCCAGGTCTCCAGCTATATACATACTAATTTCATCGCAATCGGTTCAGTAATTTAGGCGTGAAAGACTAACAAACATCTATACATACATACATCCATACATCCTCACAAACTTTCACATTTATATTATTAGTAGGATATTGTAAAAACTCGTAATTAAAATTGCGTCATATGTGAAAGTTGCCAGAACTAAAATATGGATAATTAGTATATAACCAACATCAAAGTACAGTAGTATCGCGCAAAATCCATAGATGGCGACAACGGTCAGCATTTTTCGTTGCGTTTACACTTTTTTCCGTCTAGTTTCAATCCGACGAGCGTCTGAAGAGTAACGTGCGACATGGAACTTCGTCAAAAAAAAATTACTTGCATTAACGTTGAATTAAAATAAAATGAAGAGATCTGTTGAAATGTTTAAAGAAAATGGTGCCTTTATCAATACTTTTCTGTCCCATTGCATTGGAAACACATTCGTCTTCAACTGCACAATCCCAACATCAAAAAACGCAATGGTGACGTAAGCAGCCGAATGCAGTGCTTGACACTGACAACGTGACAAGCGAAGTGACGCCTATTCATGTAGAACCCCTGTGAATAAAACTCATAAAAGTCATTATCACTACATAGTGATGTACAGTGACATATTATAAAACAAAGTCTCCCACCGCGTATGTCTGTCTGTCTGTTCGCGATAAACTGAAAAACTACTAAACGGATTTTCATGCGGTTTTCACCAATAGACAGAGTGATTCATGAGGAAGGTTTAGGTGTATAATTTGTTAACGTTTTGTGTAAATTGTTTGAAATATGATGACGATTGTTGAAGATGTCTCTGCTATCCGTGCGAAGCCGGGGCGGGTTGCTAGTTAGTAGATATCACTTTTAACCAAAAAAAATTATGAATACGGCAGAAAATTCCTATGATTATCGACTACGACTTATGGTCTGAATAAACTATTTCAATATTCGGTACGGTGTTTTTTACACCCTGTATATATATATTTTTTTTTAAATAAATGTTGGTGTGTAAATGAGTCTTTAGTCCAAAGATGAGCGACAAAGTGTAGCAGTTAGTAGTTATGTAATTTGTCGTAATCCAGGCCTGTTAAAGTTTTGTAACGAGATCCCTCTCTTGAGGTACTGCGTTTGTAATTATAAATCCATAGGCCGTAAGGGTGGGGTCACTGTCACAGCGTAGTGTATAATTTTTTTAATATTATTGTTATTCACGTTTCCGAAGACTCAGATGGTACATGGCTGAACCCATAACAACAATCAAAGTCTGTAAATATTATACGCAATTCTGGTTGTCTATACTAATCTATACAAATATAATAAAGCTGAAGAGTTTTCTTGTTTGTTTGTTTACGAACGTCAATCTCTGAAACTATCAGTCAGATTTGAAAAAGTATTTTTGTATTAGAAAGAGTATTTATTGCGTAAAGTTATAGGCTATGTAATATCAAGCTTAAGAGCCAAGCAGTGACCATAAACACAAGGGGAACGGCTAGTTGTTAATAAATTAATTATATTATTGTTGTAATAATTTCAATTTTAAGTTAGTGTTTCATCTAGTTTTTTATTACCTCGCATATTTTACGTTTATATAATTTACTTTAAGTTCTCCCTTAACGTAATTTTTTTTTGTTAATTATTTTTTACTGTTTGTACTTACTTAAAATGTTTGTTACTTTGCATGCTGTGGTCTCTAGTAATTAAGAATCCATCCTTGTACAAGTTATTTAGTATTGTGTCACGTATTTCTCGTTATAGATCCTAATTAAATAAATAAATAATAAATATGACGGAGGGAATGATCATCATCCTCAATAATGCCCATAATTCCCCAATTTCTAACCAGATCATCTGGAAGAGATCGCCTTAAGCGATAAGACCGCCAATTGATATACCTGGATGTTGACATTGTTTTTGAATTGTATCTCATTTAAAAAGTGTACAATAAAAAGATAAATAAATAAATAAATAGATCATTACAAATAGACACACGACTATAGCTAGCTACCGTATATCGCTAGGAACATGTGACGGTTTCAATATTCAACCGCTCCGTCCGACTGCCGGACAAGAAGTGTCGGGCGCGCCGCTCGGCCTTTAAACATCGACTCCGTCAAGCGCCGACAGGTGGCATTGGCAGTCCGGATATGACGTAATTGCAACATATAATAACAAATTACCTTTATAGTAAGTATAAAATATCTTTATTCCGCAGGAACGAAGCTCCATTCCGACTGAAAAGGCCCTTTCCACTTTTATTAATAAAAAGAAACTTTGATCCCTGGGGATGAGTTTATACATGTAAGCCTCGTTTTGTATTCCCGAGTTCCGGGATAGAAAAGAAATACTCCCGAGAGACGCCTTTCTAGAGTATCATGGTAATCTAATACTATGTCGGAGTATACTTTAAATATGCATGTGTAATGTGACAATATTATGTTACATTATCCTCACATTAACTTGCGCTTATAAGTAATATTACAAGTACCTTGTAAATAAAAAACATGTTGAAAAAGTGTGTCCTTGGAGTTTCTTGCCTGTTCTTCTCCATACGATCTACGTATTGGAACAGGCAACTAGCTTCACGACCGAAAAATCAAAATAATTTTTACTTTAAATAAATAATTTTATTTTTGCTTTGGAAACCATTTGCTTTCTTCTTCATTTTCTAATGTAAATTTCTAGTGATGTAATTGTCTATGTACTGTAGAACTGAATCATTTAATTTCCTCATTATTTTCTTCATTCAGACCCGAAGGTGTCCTCCATTCCTTACGTGAATGTTTAGGGATATGGAATTAACACACACACACACACACAAACTACTTATGAACAGATGCACCTTTGTTTGGTCATTCGGACCTGTTGGTCTGTTGGTGATCCTGACTGCTGAACCAGAGATCGTGGGTTAGATTCCCACCGTGTACAAATAATTGGGTAATGATCACGATCATTTGTTCTGTGTCTGGGTGTAATTTATCTATAATATGTATGTATTTATAAATATATAAGTATGTTTATCAGCAGTCTGGTTACCACAGTACAGGCTCTACCTGGTTTGGGATTAGACAGCCGTGTGTAAGGTGTCTCAAGTTATTATTATTTATTCCCTTGTCCAACTTAAAAAAATCTTACGACTTGAAAATGCCGTCACTGATACCTCACCTTTTTATTAATTCTGTCTAGACTTAACAGCTTAAACTAGTAAAGAATTACAGTCTATTAAAATAGTGTAGCGCAAACTCACAAGCGATATTGAACCCTTAAGCCGAAGGCGAAATTTTGCTCCCTTGCGCGTGTTCTACCGCTTGTATTATGAGCTGTGCTCTGAGGAACTGTTTGACATGATGCTCACGGCCCCATTCTATCACCACACCACTCGCCGCTAGCAAGGCGTTCATCCTCATGCCTTGAAACCCAAATGGTCGCATACAGTATGGTTCCAGAGGAATTTCCGCCTGCGAACGCTCCGGCTGTGGAATGAGCTCCCTGCGGAAGTTTTTCCAAAGAACTACAATATATGGTTCTTCAATAAAGGAGTGTATAGGTTTTTAGAAGGTCGGCAATGCGCATGCCAGTACTTTGGAATTGCAAACCTCCATATCACACGGGACGTATACTTATTTACCAATGACGTGATGTAAAAAAAACAGGCCATTGAGGCGAGGTGAATAAATCGAGAATGTTTTAAGATCATTCTAATATTATCAGCTTTTTTACAATCGTTGTAGGGATTTTGACTCAGGGGTATTTATAATTTTTCATCCATACTTGCTACAATTCATCTATTGAATGAACTAATAATTTGTGTTCGTCAGAACGTCTGATTCGACCACCAAACGTCACTTATGAATGAGTGAACGAACTAACTTGATTAACTTGAAATAGGTCGTCGCACAAAAGACTCAACGAGGATTTATTGACCTCATACAGACGGACTGAACAGTTGGTGTCAATATATAAATTGAGATCGCTTTGTTGTTCCTTAAAACTTACAATGTACTTCTACGAAATACAAATTTAGCTAAAGTACTTCCAACGTATTTTCTAAACAACTACTACAAATGACAAGTTTAGCCAACAGTACTCTGTTTTCCAACGTACTAGGTAATTATACTACTGCAAATTACAAATATAGCCAATAGTACTCTGTGTTTTCCAACGTACTAGCTAATGTACTTCTACAAATCACAAATATAGCCAATAGTACTCTGTGTTTTCCAACGTACTAGCTAATGTACTTCTACAAATCACAAATATAGCCAATAGTACTCTGTGTTTTCCAACGTACTAGCTAATGTACTTCTACAAATCACAAATATAGCCAATAGTACTCTGTGTTTTCCAACGTACTAGCTAATGTACTTCCACAAATCACAAATATAGCCAATAGTACTCTGTGTTTTCCAACGTACTAGCTAATGTACTTCTACAAACTACAAATATAACCAATAGTACTCTGTGTTTTCCAACGTACTAGCTAATGTACTTCTACAAACTAAAAATATAACCAATAGTACTCTGTGTTTTCCAACGTACTAGCTAATGTACTTCTACAAATCACAAATATAACCAATAGTACTCTGTGTTTTCCAACGTACTAGCTAATGTACTTCTACAAACTAAAAATATAACCAATAGTACTCTGTGTTTTCCAACGTACTAGCTAATGTACTTCTACAAACTACAAATATAACCAATAGTACTCTGTGTTTTCCAACGTACTAGCTAATGTACTTCTACAAACTACAAATATAACCAATAGTACTCTGTGTTTTCCAACGTACTAGCTAATGTACTTCTACAAATCACAAATATAGCCAATAGTACTCTGTGTTTTCCAACGTACTAGCTAATGTACTTCTACAAACTAAAAATATAACCAATAGTACTCTGTGTTTTCCAACGTACTAGCTAATGTACTTCTACAAATCACAAATATAGCCAATAGTACTCTGTGTTTTCCAACGTACTAGCTAATGTACTTCTACAAACTAAAAATATAACCAATAGTACTCTGTGTTTTCCAACGTACTAGCTAATGTACTTCTACAAACTAAAAATATAACCAATAGTACTCTGTGTTTTCCAACGTACTAGCTAATGTACTTCTACAAACTAAAAATATAACCAATAGTACTCTGTGTTTTCCAACGTACTAGCTAATGTACTTCTACAAATCACAAATATAACCAATAGTACTCTGTGTTTTCCAACGTACTAGCTAATGTACTTCTACAAACTAAAAATATAACCAATAGTACTCTGTGTTTTCCAACGTACTAGCTAATGTACTTCTACAAATCACAAATATAGCCAATAGTACTCTGTGTTTTCCAACGTACTAGCTAATGTACTTCTACAAATCACAAATATAACCAATAGTACTCTGTGTTTTCCAACGTACTAGCTAATGTACTTCTACAAACTACAAATATAACCAATAGTACTCTGTGTTTTCCAACGTACTAGCTAATGTACTTCTACAAACTAAAAATATAACCAATAGTACTCTGTGTTTTCCAACGTACTAGCTAATGTACTTCTACAAATCACAAATATAACCAATAGTACTCTGTGTTTTCCAACGTACTAGCTAATGTACTTCTACAAACTAAAAATATAACCAATAGTACTCTGTGTTTTCCAACGTACTAGCTAATGTACTTCTACAAACTACAAATATAACCAATAGTACTCTGTGTTTTCCAACGTACTAGCTAATGTACTTCTACAAACTACAAATATAACCAATAGTACTCTGTGTTTTCCAACGTACTAGCTAATGTACTTCTACAAATCACAAATATAGCCAATAGTACTCTGTGTTTTCCAACGTACTAGCTAATGTACTTCTACAAACTAAAAATATAACCAATAGTACTCTGTGTTTTCCAACGTACTAGCTAATGTACTTCTACAAATCACAAATATAGCCAATAGTACTCTGTGTTTTCCAACGTACTAGCTAATGTACTTCTACAAACTAAAAATATAACCAATAGTACTCTGTGTTTTCCAACGTACTAGCTAATGTACTTCTACGAACTACAAATATAACCAATAGTACTCTGTGTTTTCCAACGTACTAGCTAATGTACTTCTACGAACTACAAATATAACCAATAGTACTCTGTGTTTTCCAACGTACTAGCTAATGTACTTCTACGAACTACAAATATAACCAATAGTACTCTGTGTTTTCCAACGTACTAGCTAATGTACTTCTACGAACTACAAATATAACCAATAGTACTCTGTGTTTTCCAACGTACTAGCTAATGTACTTCTACGAACTACAAATATAACCAATAGTACTCTGTGTTTTCCAACGTACTAGCTAATGTACTTCTACGAACTACAAATATAACCAATAGTACTCTGTGTTTTCCAACGTACTAGCTAATGTACTTCTACGAACTACAAATATAACCAATAGTACTCTGTGTTTTCCAACGTACTAGCTAATGTACTTCTACAAATCACAAATATAGCCAATAGTACTCTGTGTTTTCCAATGTACTAGCTAATGTACTGCTACACTTGGAAATTTACTATTTGCACAAACGTACTATTTTTATTTTTTTAATAAAGAATTAGTACCTATCTAATGTCATTACTAGTATCTTGTTAACACTTGTTTTTTGATATCACGTTGGTGGCAAACAAGCATACGGCTCGCCTGGTGGTAAGAGGTTAGCGTAGCATACGGACGCTTCAATTTCCAGGCTCGCATGCGCGTTGTCGATCCTTTAAAAACTTGAAGAACCTTATCCTACCTGTAGACCCTAGCAGGAGCTGACGTGAAAGGAAACTTTTCTAGAACCGTACTTTGTGCCGAACAGGTTCCAGGGTGTAAGAATGAGCGTCTTGGCGGCGGCGAGCGGTGCGGGGGTAAAATGCGGCCGTCAGCCTCATTTCAAACAGTGCCTCGTAGCACAAACCATTTTGTTTCAAGAGTTAGTGAACTGATTGACATCTGTAGTAGACTGATACACTGGTCAGAGGTAAGACTTGCCGTATAAAGGTCCCTGCGTCTCGGGACGTTAGCTTGGGAACGTGATGCAGGTATACTGACCCTGCTTTTATAACGATTGTGTTGGTGAGGTGGGGGCAGTATAAACAAATACGTAGCTGTAGAGGAGAGGGGCATGGTCGGTACAGTGGTGGTCTCCCTCTATCTCACTCTCTCTCTCTCTCTCTCTAGTCTATTAATTTTTAAACTCGTATAGCTTTTATAACTCTTCATAACATTTTATTTGTGTTATCAAATAAAATAGAGCTATAAAACAGTGTTTATAAAGGACAAAAGAATTTGAGGCTGGCAACAGTTCAATTATCGTATTATGCATATTGTGGGGTAAAATTGAGCGAATTTTTTCTACTGAAAGTGGAAAATTGTGGGCAAATTGAATTTTTTAGTATAAACTAGAAAAGTTAGTGAAAAATTGGCTTTTCTTTGTCGTTCAGATATTGCCTCAGGCTGTCGAACTTGGATATAAGTGTGTACTTAAATTTAGGGGATGGCTGGAGAGCTGTTTTTTGGTTGTCTAGCGACTAGTTTCTTCCGCAGAATGATTATTACAGTTGGTACTCATAGCCATATTGAGATATTCAATCTTTTTAACCAGAAAGGATGAATTTCTTAAACTCTTCAATATTTTTATGTGGGAGTACAGCAATATTTTCACCTATTGAAAACCGATTGTTTTTTTTTTAAAAAGCTACAATGGAAGTAGCTACTGTTTAAGTTAATTACGTAATAGTCCTCTTAAAATTTAATGTTGTAAAAAGGTTTTGAAATATACCATTGTTTATGAATGGTATGTTTGTCAAACCAAAGATTACAAGTAAATGATTTCATCATTATACTAAAGTATGACGTCATAATTTGTTATTTTATACAAGTTTCTTCAGTCTCCGATTTGCTTCTGTTCCGTGTAGGAATCGAACCCACAACACTTGGTGCGGCATAGTTGTGATGCCACCAAAAGTGGTGGCATCACAAATACAATACAAATAGTTAAAGAACTATTATACCATCCGTGCAGTCAACGTATTCCAATTTCAAAATTAGAAAATCAAAATGGCGGTATATTAAATTTTGATAAACTTTATTCTTAACAGAAGGAAGGAATTATTATCAAACATAATTACAGTTTCTAAATCCCATAAAACAGACTACATTTCAAACAATTCCTTCCATTTCAAAGGCTGTTTTTTTAAATAAAATTTATTGGCGCGTAAATCAACGTCCGACTTGGCAAGTCTACTTTAAATAGTGCCAGAGACTTAATTAATAAACGTCAACTTGCCAGGCGTTTGCATTGAAATGGTTCGAGACTTCTAGGGGCTTGGCAAGTCTTGGCGCAACTTGCCGGGACTTGGCCGTGCTTTTATTAAAGCGCTATTGAAGTTCCTTCGAAGTAGAAAATGTGTTGAAATAAATTAGTGATGAGGAATTGTTTGTGGGAGACAAACTTGTTGGGTCAAGTGTCTAGACATTTATGTTAATGTTAATGACCGATTGGTTCGTATTTCTTCTCATGTCATTCTCACTCGGAAAATAACTTTTTTTTTAACTAGAAAGACATCCTGACGGCTAACGATTCCCAGTGCCTGTGATATCAGTGGTATCATTTTTGTGTTGGCAATCCTGTCCACCGTAAGAATTTCTTCGTAAGAATAGGATAACCAGCGCTTCATCTACCACAACATCATAACATTACGCTAATAGTATACGTTTACAGCGGTCTTCTGTGAGGTAGATTTCTTTTAGTCGGGCGGCTCCGTTTCCCTTCGGAAATTCGCTGTGGTCTTAATGCTCCCAATTCATTCAAAATCAATAATTAAATCAATAATATATATTTTTGAATTGTCAGGAGACAGTCGTGAAGCTAGTTGTCTGTTGCAATATGGAGATCCTGTGGAGAACAACAGGCTAGAAACTCCAAGGACATTCTTTTTCAACATGTTTTTTAAACTTTCTGGTCACATTGCTCATAAGGAAAAAATTATTGTGTACAATGTAACTTTATGGTCAAACAATTTTGGCTTAACTGCGAGAGAGCCATGCTTCGGCACGTATGGGCCGGCACGACCGGAGTGATACCACGGCCTCACAGAAAACCGGCAGTGAAGCAATGGCTTGCATTGCTGTTCACCGAGTGAGTGAGGTTACTGGAGGCCCTAACCCTTCCCTCTCTTCCCTCCTCTCCCCTCCTCTCCTCCTCGTCCCCTACTCCCACCTTAAATCCCGGCAACGCACTTGTGACTCTTGAGATGCAGGTGCCCATGAGCGGCGGTAGTCATTTACCATGAGGTGACCCGCCTGCTCGTTTGCTAAAAAAAACAAACATGTTAAATTTCAATATAGGAAAAAATTCAAGTATAGTTTAAGTAATAGCAGTCCAGCCCTTCAATAGTTAACTTTCATGTATATGGAAGATAATATTGCGTACTAATTTACTATTTAACCGCGCGCCGGTTGTGTATTCCACTGCTAGTCATGGGTTTGTATCCCGCTCGTTGCAAATATTTGTATGCATGAATATGGCTATTTGCATCAGTCTCGGTGTTTCTATGTCTAAAATGTACGTTTTTCCAAAAAAAAGTAAATGTGGATGTTTCTCCGTGTTCGGGTGCTAGAACCCAAATTAAGCAAAGAAAAATTAAATTAAATCTAAGCTATTCAAAGAATTTCAAGAAAAGTCAACCTAAAGCAAAATAATCAGAATAAATAAAATATGAAAATTAAATCACACTAAATAAAACCGTATCAAATTAAATTAAACCACAATAAAATAATAATAATAACTCCAGACATCTCACACACGGCCGTCTGATCCCAAACTAGGCAGAGCCTGTAATATGGTAACCAGACTGCTCATAAACATACTTATATATGTCTAAATACATACATATTATAGAGAAATTACACCCAGACACAGAATAAATTATCGTAATCGTCACACAATTATTTGTCCTGGGTGGGAATCGAACCCACAAAATATCAAATCAAATTAAATCACAATAAATTAATTCAAAACCATTTTATCAATTTAAATTAAAGAAGTATACATTATTAATATATTTAAACAATTAAACACGTGATCGCGTTAATTCCCTTCAACATAATTATATTAACTTTAAAAGTATCGTTTGATTTTTTGCCACCAAAAAATAAAGAAATAAAATGTGCCTATAAATAGTTAAAGAAAATTCGCTGAGCCAACTCAATATATTTTGTATTTCCTCAAGATAAAGAAAAGTGTTTTCGGTGCTTATAATATATTCTTTTCCTCTGGAGGGCGAAGGGAAGCGACGGCGACGGAGCTAGAGGGCGACTATACATTCGCTGTCAAACGATGATATCTGTATATTTTATTGGGCACTACGATAAATAGAACTATCCGGCAGTCTCCGATATACAAGAAATATAGTTATGGACATATATTAGGTTTTGTATTCTTTGAAATGTTTGCGAAAAGACTGCACGGGTGGCGCAATAGTTAAACTCGTCGTCTCGCCATTACGCCATGCTGAGTGTTCGATCGCCACACTGACAGGGGACAAAACTTTGTGTTCACAAATAATTGTCTTAAGTCTGGGTGTTATTTGTGTCCCCGCGACACAAGAATCATCCTTTATGCGGGAGTCGTCTTTTTTTTTAAGAAAAAATAGTTAAGTCTACTAGTCAGTGAATGTGAAGATGCACCGGCGTATGTCGACATGCACCAATTGCGATGGTGTATGTAAGTCCGAAATTGTTTCATTTATTTATTTGATTCAAACATGCACCGGTGAATGTTAACAATATATCAATGCGATTTCGTAAATCTCAGATAATAGGATAAAATGTTAAATGTCATTGATTTGTTATATAGTCGAAACGCTAATTGTATAAATTTTGATTGATAAACTTTTTGTTGTAATAATAATGAGTGACTTAATTTTATACCTATTTTATAACTTCTGTTTTTGCATATTATTTTTTTCTAAATCAGTAGTACCTAGTACCTACCCGTTACATTTTCTTAACAAAGTCGCTCATAATCCAGATGCACCAAGTCGTCGTGGAGAACATTCACTGGTGAATATCCGAAATCGTCATGAAAAGAATAAATAAGGGTCATTCACCAGTTGGTTTAACATACACTTTGTATCCGACATTCATAGTTACGTTTATACCAATCGAATAAAAATATGTAATAAGCAATTTGATTTTGGAATGGATTTAATTTTAGATTTTGAAAATAAAAATGAACAATAATGTGGAATTCATTTTTTTATTTCAGATTGATATCAAATAAAAAAAATGCAATTGGGATTACATTTCGACGGATCAGTTAATTAAACAGTTTTTTTTTAACAAAAAGCTCTTATTTGCTTTTATAATTTTAGTTAGGAATATTATTACGTTTTTAACTTATCATTTCCAGGGCCAAAAATAAGTAGTATGTTTAAAACAACAATACAAACATAATTATATATGTTTAATACAAGTAGATAAGCGATAATATCTGTATCTGTATGAAACCAGTTCTTTCCTTTGTGTGTTGCCAACTTTATCTGAAAGGAGTTTCTGACCTTTTCACTCATAACAGTTGTTAGGAATACGCTCTGTAGCTCCAAAACAAGCAGATATCTGCAGTGTTTTACGACCTTCACCTTTCTCAAAAAACGTCGCCTAACTTTACCAAAATATGCCCTTAGGGTCATTACGTCCCTCGATTACCACAAAGCCTCAAATATTCTAATTCAAGGAATTGAGGGTTGAATTGTAAAAGTTATTAGTAGTAATAGCACGGTAGGGGGAAAACTTTACCCCCATTGCCCCATTGGGGTGATTGTTAAAACTTTTTAACGGGACATCAACTTTCAAATTAAAAAAAAAACTTGAATAGCGAAGATGCCCAGTTAGTCACAACTTTTGATTGTGGAACGAAGTTTAAAGAAGTATTTTTTTTATTTGTTTGCTTTTTAATTGTCTGCGAAATGTTTTATTTATCTCTTTGTACACAATTAGAATTTTGATTTGATAAAAATATGATAATATTAATAAAATTTATTTATTAAGAAATTATTATTGAGAGACTATTTCTTAACAATTATATGTATTACACGAAATTCAATGCGTCTGGCATGACTGCCAGCTATCATGCCATCAGATGGACCATTTTGTACAAAAACTGTTAGTCATAGGACTGAACGTCAGAAGAAGAAACACACACAAATCTATATATATGTATCTGAGCGTGACGGTCACGCGAATTCAATGCTTTTTTCAAATAACCGAAAGTACCCAACGTGCCTAAAGAAGTTTTCACTTCAAACTTCTGCCGCAATATTGTAGATATAAACTATGTCTACAACATTACGCCAGAATTTATTTTATTTAGAAAAATAATCGAGTCGGTAACTTCCAAGGGATAATAGTATTTCTATAATTTAATTATCGTATTACCCTGACACATCTCTCACACGGCCGTCTGATCCCAAACTAGGCAGAGCCTGTACTATGGTAACCAGACTGCTGATAAATATAATTATATATTTCTAAATACATATATATCACTACATATTAAAAAACAAAGTCCCCCGCTGCGGCGTCTGTCTGTTCGCGATAAACTGAAAAACTACTGAACGAATTTTCATTTAGCACTAATAGATAGAGTGATTCATGAGGAAGGTTTAGGTGCATAATTTGTTAAGATTTTGTGTAAATTGATTGAAATATGATGATGAATGTTGAAGATGTCTCTGCTATCCGTGCGAAGCCGGGACGGGTTGCTAGTTATAGACAACCACACCAAGACACAGAATAAAATGATCATGCTCACGCAAATATTTGTCCTGGGTGGGAATCGAAACCACGACCTCTGGCTCAGTAGTCAGGATCACTAACCATTACTAGACCAACGGGGTAGTCACACATAAACACATTTACTTATTTTATAACACGCTTTTATTGGCTCTACGTGTATATGTCTATGTAAGAGAATATTTTAACGCTATTTGCACTAATTAAAGCACCTCGTGTCAAGGGTCTATGACAATACAATATAACATATCTTCAGGATCATTGCACTAAAAAACCGGCCAAGTGCGAGTTGGGCTCGCGCACGAAGGGTTCCGTACCATTATCTATATAACATTAAACACTATATTATAACCTGTATTGTTGTATGGGAGCTCCCCTTAATTCAATTCAATTCAAATTCAATTCAATTCAATTCAAAATCATTTATTCAATTAAGACACTAAGTGACATTTATGAACGTCAAATTGAAGCTATTGTTAAAAATCATAGATCGATGCAAACAGAAGCCACAGCATGTACTGGATTGTCGAGATAAATTAGGTGAAAACACCAAAATCTACTGCCTGCTTGTGTCGATCTATAACTTCCAGTTTCCAAAATTCGTAGAGCCTTATGAGAAGAATACTGGCAAAGAAACTCATGGCCACTCTTTTTAAAAGTCAGATTTTCAGGTACAATGGTATTAGTGTTACATAAAAGGTAAACATGATGCAAGCGGTTGCCACCTGAATTTCATTTTATTGAAATGCTCCAAAAGCTAACGTACAAACAAAAATTATCACTCAGTGATACTGTTGAAGGTTTCAACCTATTAAACATAGAAATCATTCAAGGTGCACATATGTTACAAAGTCTACTGTTAAAACTAATTCGTGACTGGATTAAGAGGCTAGAGTTGCAGTTGAACGAACCAAAATAATAGTATAGGCAAAGCATCGCTGACTAGGCCGACCAGTCACCCCAAGCAGCACCCGTTCACGAGTATGACGCATGGACCAGCCATCGTCTCCTTCGCCATATCAGAGGGAAAGAAACGACCCGCCTCCTTAAATAATTATATTATTTTAATTTAATTATTTCTTTTTAAACTGAAAATGCAACTAAATATTCTATATTATTCTATATTTATTTCAAGCGTCTACCTGTTGCCGTTATTAAATTAATATAGAGCAAAAAAGGCAAGAAAATCACGTTTGTTGCATGGGAGCCCCACTCAAATATTTATTTTATTCTGTTTTTAGTATTTGCTGTTATAGCGGCAACAAATATACATCATCTGTGAAAATTTCAACTGTCTAGCTATCACGGTTCATGAGATACAGCTTGGTGATAGACAGATAGACGGACAGTGGAGTCTTAGTAATAGGGTCCCGTTTCTACCCTTTGGGTACGGAACCCTAAAAATTATCACTTTTTAGTTCGGTTTCTTATTAAAATATGTTTTAATACGCTGTTTTAGCACTCGTAACTAACAAACTACGTAAACAAATCTTGTCAAAGTCAATTTTATCCCACTTCTGATAGTCGTATCGAAATGAAACTTTGTATGTTAATGTAGTTTGGATGACAATACTATAATTTGGTATCTTAAAGCTGATCTGATGGAGGCAGGAGCTGGATAGTGGAACGCAGTGAGTACTAGTAAACCCCTCGAGCTTGGGCTCATATGATTCGTTTGGACAAGTCCAACAGATTGGGTTTGGTAATGATGGTCTGATGATGAAGCCAGGAGGTGAATAGTGCAACTCTTTTCAATTCAGTTTGCCATTAAAGCGTGTTTTTTTTTTAGTTTTTCACAGTGGGAGAGCCATGCTTTGGCACGTATGGGCCGGCTCGACCGGAGTGATACCACGGCCTCACAGAAAACCGGCATTGAAGCAATGATTGCATTGCTTTTTGCCGAGTGAGTGAGGTTACTGGAGGCCCTAACCCTTCCCTCTTCCTTTTTCCCTTTCTCGCCCCTTATTCCCCCCCTCCCCTACTCCCACCTTAAAGGCCGGCAACGCACTTGTGACTTTTGAATTGCAGGTGCTCATGGGTGGCGGTAGTCATTTACCATCAGGTGACCCGTCTGCTGGTTTGCTCCGTATACCATAACAAAAAAAGTTTTATTAAACTATAATTAATTATTTTTTGTCAAAAGTCCAAGCAAAGCTCTACAGAAAGAAATTCGTATTTTAATAAAAAAAAAAACTTGACATACACTTTATTGGAGTTGAATAACTGAATAAAATGTTCGGTTTTCCCTAAAACTTTTCTGGTGGCCGTACTCGTAACTTCGATCGGCGTCAGGCAGGTGCTTAATAAGAAGTTAGACGTTCGCGCGCGTTTTTATACAAAACTTGTGAATTTTTATTTGCGTTCTCTAGACAGGGTTGATTTGTGGATACTTCTCTTGAGGAATCATAAAGAAATGATGTTCAAGG
This sequence comes from Euplagia quadripunctaria, assembly GCA_963859945.1. NCBI lineage: Eukaryota > Metazoa > Arthropoda > Insecta > Lepidoptera > Erebidae > Euplagia > Euplagia quadripunctaria. The sequence continues at coordinate 15,229,001 of OY982582.1, read as the reverse complement.
TATAGCAGGATAGAGTAGTTCCTAGTAGCTAGTTAACAGTACTCATGAAATTAGGTGTTATATCTACAACAAGACTAAAAAAAATATATTCTATGTTTCGTTATTATTTTTGAAGTTTGGTTATTATTGTTTAATTGTTAATCCAAACATTACAAGTTAACGATTTCAAGACACCAACGTATGACATCACAAGTTGCCATTTCATAGAAGTTTTTGCAGAAATTTTCACTTTGACGTTTATCAAACAGAAAGTCATTTGACTTGAAATTTAATTACCCTATTAGGCCGTATAAGCAAAGGTTAGAGTACCGAAAAAAAGTGGAAACATATCGTGTTTCAGTCCTCAACGTCAACTATCGTGTCAAAGTAACGCGTATCAGCATCAAATGAGAAAAAACTCGAGGTCCGTATCCGTATTCGCGGATCTAGACACTAATAATTCGTATTCATATCCGCGGATATACATTTTTAACGATCCGGCACATCACTAATACAGATGTGTATGTGTGTGCGTATATAAAAGTTATGTTTTCAATTCTTACGTACAGTGTTAAAGTTTCTTTTTTAATCTTACATTTAATGCTGCCAGTTTTGGAGTAACTAACTACCCACCAGCTTTTATTTAAATGAAATAACAATTCACTGTCTGTATTCCTAAACAATAGCCTAGTTTTCCAATAGTACTGTTAATGGAATTAAACCAATGATTCATCTAATATATTCTAGTCTTGAGTAATTTTATTGAAGAGATAGAAGTCCTTTCTGAAGATAGTACAAAAAGTTATTAATGATCACGTTTGTGGCGATGTGGTACTAAAGTCCAAGGTCTCCCTTAATTATATGATTAATTAAACTAAAAGGCGCAGTATTCCATCGCCATTTTTATTAAGTAAAGTGCAGTACGTAGTTGTTTCAATAGGATTTATGGTGTTTAAGCAGCTTTTAAATGAAGAATGCGAGTCAATTTCTGAAAAAGAAAAGCCATAGATTAAAACTGAGAGGGTTGCCAGAAGGGTAAAAACTGTGTGCATTTTTTGTCCTGGTACTGGATTCTATGATATCGATTTTGGAAGCCGATGCTAACAGTTTTTGTGGTGTTGGTCGAAAAATGTTTTGCAGCATTTTCTCGTTGATTGGGGAAGGTTCCTGTTATAAATGACTTCCTACATTTGATCTCTGATAGCAATATTTTACTATATTATATACTTTAGAGGACTTGGTATGTATGTTTTGAAGCAAAATATTCTCGCGATTATTGTTTTCAAACATGGACAATGAAAATGGTAGTACCTATCTCTTTTCTTTGGAGAAGACGTTGCTGACTTGATCTAGTGGTAGGAGTGGGACACATTTTCTCTGAAAAAGGCCTTTGGGGGGGGGGGGGGGAGAGGTGGGTGGTCGGTCGTCTCTGAATTATTTAGTAATGGGGGACACCAATAAGGTGTACAGATGATCTTATAAAAGTCGTAGGTTAACGGTGGATGTAGAATGCTTCCAATCGGTCTTCTTGGAAGATGAGGTAGCCCTACTTCCAGTAGTAAATGTCTTATGGCTGAAATGACGATGATGATGATGGGGGACATGGTGTAATACCGACCTTTGTTTACTGACTGATAACAACTTGAACAGTGACAGTGAGGGGAAGAAAAGCTCTGACAAAATAAAATAGTTTGATGTAATGCTTTCCTTGTCATGTATCCATTTCATAACTGACATAAAAGGGACAAAAGTCTAAGACGGAGTTGATCTAGTAATATAATTAATGTGGTAAGATCCTGGCCTTCCGGGTAAACAAACACTTTAATAAAACACTCGCAGCGTGAGGGTTCCGTACTAATTTATAGTTCATCCATCTTAAGAACCGAGATATATTCATGAATCTACATATGTAGGTACTAAATTAAGGTTCCTTTTCTATTCTCTCCTTCCTGCCCTCCTCTGTTTGTCACTAGTTTTCTTTTTTTATATAATAGCAATTGAAGAATTTTAGTGTTACCAATAAAATACAAGCCTTCAACTAACCTCAAATTCTACAAACGTACTCAAAGTAATAGGTAAAAACCATTTTTATCACTATCGTGAAATTGGTAACTTTTTTAGAAAAACTAAAATGTTGATTAGCTAACTTCATGGTGTGGGTTTTTCGTGACGGTACGCGCGCGCATCGTAAAAATTTACTCTCATCAATTTTCCATAACGCGCCAAAAGAAGTATAACTTGAACTTGAAAAAATTGAAAACAGCTTTGCCCTGCCATCGAAGGAGCTTTATTTAATGAATTACGGTCGAGTATTGCCCTTATATAATAATATCTAATATATTAATAGGTGATGAGAATTCTTTGTACACAATTTTAAGAAAATTTCGCCTAAGGAGGAGCATGAAATTTGGAATACTTAAAGTTAATGTATAGAAGAAGTCCAAAAACCTAAAATAAAAAAAAAATGTGCAACAAATTTAAAAATTACGTATTTTCACGTAATTTTTAAATTTATAATTTTGTAATTGATGCGTGTGTTCATGTAGCCATTTGGCGGTTGGAAGACTTTTTCTTTTATTTTATTTTGTTTTTTTATGGTATAGGGGGCAAACGAGCAGACGGGTCACCTGATGGCAAATGACTACCCATGCCCATGGACACCTATAAGGGGGTGGGAGTAGGGAAAGAGGGGGAGAGGGGGGAAGAGCGGGAAGATGGGAGAGGGGATTAGAGGGGAGGAGAGTGGGGAGAAGGGAAGGACGGGAATAGGGGAGAGGGAAGGGTTAGGGCCTCCGGTAACCTCACTAACGCGGCGAAAAGCAATGCAAGCATTGTTTCACTCTCGGTTTTCTGTGAGGCTGTGGTATCGAGCGGAGTTGAGCCGGCCCATACGTGCCGAAGCATGGCTCTCCCTCGTAAATGTTATGTGTGTGAACTAATAGGTACTTTTTAAAAAATATGTCATAACTTTTGATTGTATTAATAACTAGCTTTTGCACGCGGCTTTGCTCGCATTAATTTAAATTTTATCTGGTATTTCTCATGAACGTTACTATTTTTCTGGATAAAAAGAACTATGTACTTTAATGTACCCCTGACAATATGTGTTCAGAAATACATCATGATTGGTTAAGTAGATAATGTTGGTTAGGTAAAGCGTACAACATATAAACTCACTTATAGGATATTTTTATTGATACCTCTCCTCATACCTAAGAAAAAGAGGGTATTTTCTTTTTAATGCGGAACCCAAAAATGATCGCAATCGAAGCCATAATTCATCCTCAACGAGCTATGTGTATCATATCAGTACGTCCATGTACGTATTTGTAATATATTATAAAGGAATAAATCATCTAAGGTACTTTAATATCTCAATGGTAACTCGACGTGAACGGAGTGGTTCAATCATTTTTTCAATTTATCATTGACAGTTCCAATATATAACCTATTTTATTAAAATAATGGTGTTATTATTTACATTGTTGTTCAACTGTTCATATCTTTTTTCAAATAAACAAATTAAAAATAATGAAATTGTGGCTGAAAGTTTACTCATGTATCGCCCTAGGGAGAACGTTCAGAAAAACCTAATGTAAATTTATAGGTAGACCAATAGATAGCTTGAAGGTATAAGTTCTTGAGTGACCGTCCTTAGAACGGGTGTAATCCTTTAACACAAAGGGAGGATCCTCCCACCAAGTTAAGTGATCCTGCCTTATGGACTGTGGACCAACGGTTGAAGTTGTATATATGTGTACACTGATCAGCGCGAGAGTTTTTTTTGCGCGATGGAACATTATTACTATTTACTGTTCAGTTCGGCTTACTATTAGTAGTTACTATTCAGTTCGGCTTACTATTAGTAGTTACTATTCAGTTCGGCTTGTTTCGTTGTATATGGATTTGCCACAACTTTTAGAAGTTTACGGTTATGCGAATCACTGACCGACGGCCTTGATGCAGCTAAGGCCTTTAAATAGGTCTAGCATAAAAGTCTTCTATGAAAATTGCGACACCATGGACTACCCGAGGGATTTAAAAACATAATTGATATCTATATAACATAATTGATATAGATTTTCATCCGATCTATAGATTAAAGTCATTGTAAATGTCATTTCCTCAGACTGCATGGATTTCAATTCTGGGTGTCCTGCAAGGCTCTATCCTGTGACCCACATTGTTTCTGGTTCATATTAACAACAATGACTTGTTATCTATATAATCATCGACTACATCGTAATAATCTTGCAACCCACCCGTTAAAATAAACGGGAACAACTTCTTCGGCCTGTAACTGACTCTTGCAAGAAAATTAAAATTCCTTTTCCTTGCTTTCAACGTAAAAAAACTGTATTTTCTATTTTTTCTATATATAATTGTAGAATGTCTTAAAAGACATATATCCGCCTCTGCCTAAAAATTATATTACTTCAGGAAATGTATCATTATCATTCTTACCACGTTTTTACAAGAAACTACCGTCTAATTACCCACAGTAATGAGAACATATATATTGGAAACGTCCAACGCTCCCTACGCATTGATTGGGGGTTGATCAGATAGGCTTTTAATTGATACAGGTAAGCTTTCTGGCAAGAAAAATGCCTCGTTAATATCTTTTTATCTTTTATTGAAATGTATTTTCTATTACATTTATTACCTGGAATCTGATAACATCTCTAATAATTTTCTGTAAGCTTTACCGCTATTATTGTATAAGGTATAATTTTACTCTTATTTTATTATATTTTAGTACAGTAGGAGGTACAGTTTTTAGTTAATATTAATATCGTAGTTATCTTGAAGCTGTTAACAAGTATTAATTAAAAAATTTAAATACCGACCGTAAACCTTCAACGATCAGAAAAGAGCTGATAATCTTGAAACAGCTGGACAAATTTTTCTTGAATTATAGCTAAGAACTCTTTCGATCAAGTCACCTTTTAAACCAAAAAAATATAAATTAAAATCGGTCTATAATTTTAAGAGCTATGATGCCACAGACAGACACAGATACACATGTTAAACTTATAACACCCTTCCTTTTGTGTCGGGGGTTAAAAAACAAGGATCTTTTTCAAATCAACAGTGTTCTAATTTGGGGAATGATTGATGGGTTATTCGAACTATCAATTATTCTAAAACAAAAATTGCGCCACATTTTTCACTTCTAATTTTGTCCATGGTTATATTTTTTAACTTTTATGAATGACGCAAATGATTGTTGGTAAACTTTAATAATAACTAGCAGCGCCCCGCGGTTTCACCCGCTTAAGTCCCGATGCCGTGGGAATATCGGGATAAAAAGCCTGTCCGTTAATCCAGGTCTCCAGCTATCTACATACCAAGTTTCATCGCAATCGGTTCAGTGGTTTTTGCGTGAAAGAGTAACAAACATCCATCCATCTATCCATCCAAACTTTCACATTTATGATATTAGTGGGATTAAATAAGTACATATCTACATACATAAATAGATGTGAATTAAGATACAACGAGGTATGACCTTTCGAGACGTAATTAATCCTATTTATCGAAAGCCTTAATATCTATTGTGTTTGGATTATGTATTGGGCTATTGTTTACGGACTAAACCAAATACCCTCGAAATGGATTGGTATTCTAAATCTCTTATACTAATTATTTGCACAACTTAAAGAAACAGTTTCAATAGATGCGAATGCAGAATAAATATCTAAATAGATGCCTTAATAATTTCTATAGATAGGAAGAGGTTTTGAAGATGAGACTGAAAGTGCCGCAATCTAAAATCATGCACCTTCCCGTTCACTGTTTCTTCACTCACTTCACTCTACCCTTTGAGGGACACATGGAGAAATAGACAGGCACAACATATTATGAGTCACTGCCGCCTCAGCAGAATATTAACTGGAAACAGCAGCTTCTCCCGTAAAAGAGAAAAAATAACATAAGTTACCAAATTTTGTCTGCAAGAAAGTTTTCTAGACAAGACCCTGTCTAAATTCAAAAGGTTTTTCCTCGAAAAGGTTTTTGACGAAGAACTAACAGGTTCTAGGTAAGAAATTAACTTTTAGTAACGATGCAAATAGTCCCTGATATAATTATCTCCACATTTTTGTTGAGTTCATTACGAACCCATTTTATTTTCATCTAAATGTCAAGTGCTATTTTAGTAACCGCGAAACCTTCAAATGAAATTGTCTTGTTCACAAGACGTTATTTCTTTAGAAAACGTCTCGGGTTATTGATCTTGTTATTCTGAAGGAGGGCAGGGCAAATTTCTATTCAATTTCGAGCCGTCTGACTGGAAAGACCGCGGGCAACTTCAACATTTATGTATAATAGAATAAAACTTTTGAGCAGCACTTATGTAGAGAGTGTTAAAGAAAGGTGTGATTATATTTTAAGGTCGTATAGTAGACCCCGTGAACAACGTGAAACGCTAACAATTTTAAGGAAAATCGTGATTATTAATACAGAAAACTTGAAACTCACAAATTGAACTTGAAAATTGACCGACGAAGCTAATCTTTCGTAAGGGTATACGTATTTAATACCAAGGATGTTGATGGAAAATCCAGATTATTCTAAAAATGTCTGCTTAAAAAAATTAATAAACAAAATCATTGAAATTGACATGAAAATTCATCATGTGTTGTTTTAATAATGTGCATCTACACTAGTAAAGGATTTTCCGAAGATTTTTTTTTTTCAAAATCCATTTTTTTTCAAGCTAAATCAAGTATTTGTCAGCTACACGTAACGATCCTAAAATTTGACCACGTCTTTCTGTAACAACCTGTATAAAGTGACCTGTCGTGTTGGCATTAGATGTCACACTGTGTAAGTGTGACGGCTTAACCTCCTTTTTTGACGACTGAAAACCCCCATAGTCATCACCTCACGGCGAGGCCGTATGTTGGATTCGAACCGACTGACACACGGTGTTCTGACATGGGATCTTAGTGCCGGGGCCTCAGGCGTAACCTAGAAAGAAAATCCGTTAGAACCCTGGCAAGGTCGCTTTAAGATGCTTTAGGGTCTCTATGTGGCTCGAAACGCTTCGGGCAGCCCCGAAATACGCAAGTGAGTACGGTCGTACGTCGCTCATAAATCTAGATATAAGACAATTACCAAGATGACTAATTACTGTGTTGTAACAGCAAAGCAGAATTCCACTAATATTATAAATGTGAAAGTTTGGATGGATAGATGTTTGTTACTCTTTCACGCAAAAACCACTGAACCGATTGCGATGAAACTTGGTATGTGAATAGCTAGAGACCTGGATTAACGCATAGGCTACTTTTTATTCCTATATTCCCATGGGATCGGGACCTATGCGGGTGAAACCACGGGGTGCTGCTAGTTGTTCTATATAAATTTTACTAACCGACTTCACAAAGGAGGATCTGAATTTTGACTAATCTTTTGTTGTATGTTACGCGATATCTTCGTCATTTGTGAATTGATTTTAATGATATTTTTTTTAAGTAAATTGATTGTACTTAGCTTTGGTTCCATTTAAATTTCAAGAGAATATTCAACCTCTAAGAGTGGAAAATTAAGGGAGGAAGAATACTTTAGTATTATATATATCATGAGTAAGGCGCATTGAAATCAGTGATATTTTTTAAGTTATTGCAAACAATGTGATATTTTTAAATTTAAATTAAATTGCATAAGTGCCGTAGAGAATTACTTTATTACGGTAACACATGCAATATTAAGGAGTGACTATAGTAATAAAAATGTCAGACTATCTTGCATGTGCGGTGATCTGACTGAATATGTTTCATCACTACATATTATAAAACAAAGTACCCCGCCGCGTCTGTCTGTCTGTCCGTTCGCGATAAACTCAAATACTACTGAACGGATTTTCATGCGGTGTTCACCAATAGATAGAGCGATTCATGAGGAAGGTTTAGGTATATAATTTCTTAAGATTTTGTGTCAATGGTTGAAATATGATGACGATGTAATCGACCTTCCTGTAGATAAATTTAAGCGAACTGTAAAAAATCACCTTATTAGGAAAGCCTACTATACGATCAACGATTATCTAAACGACAAACAGTCTTGGGCTTAAGGTGTCTTTAGGTATATACACACAAACTTCTTTGTCTTATAATTAAGCTAAATTATTAACAAACCATTGTTAGTTGAAAGTAGTGCGTGACGATCATTATGGTAATTTTGACTAGTAGTGATTTTTATCAGTATCTCGACTATGGTTCGTCATGCTCACTAAAATGTATAACGGCAACAGGTAGATGCTTGAAATATTCACAGAATATTTAGTTGTCTATTTAGTTTAAAAAGAAATAATTAAATTAAAATAATATAATTATTTAAGGGGGCGGGTCGTTTCTTTCCGAGACGATCGAGACGATGGCTGGTCCATGCGTCATACTCGTGAACGGGTGCTGCTTGGGGTGACTGGTCGGCCTAGTCAGCGATTCTTTAGCCTATACTGTTATTTTGGCTCGTTCAACTGCAACTCTAGCCTCTTAATCCAGTCACGAATTAGTTTTAACAGTAGACTTTGTAACTGATGTGCACCTTGAATGATTTCTATGTGTAATAGGTTCAAACCTTCAACGGTATCACTAAGTGATATTTTTTGTTTGTACGTTAGCTTTTGGAGCATTTCAATAAAATGAAATTCAGGTGGCAACAGCTTGCATCATGTTTACCTTTTATGTAACACTAATACCATTGTACCTGAAAATCTGACTTTTAAAAAGAGTGGCCATGAGTTTCTTTGCCAGTGTTCTTCTCATAAGGCTCTACCCATTTTGGAAACTTGAAGTTATAGATCGACACAAGCAGGCAGTAGATTTTGGTGTTTTTACCTAATTTACCTCGACAATTCCAGTACATGCTGTGGCGTCTGTTTGCGTCGATCTATGATTTTTAACAATAGCTTCAATTTAACATTCATAAATGTCACTTAGTGTCTTAATTGAATACATGATTTTGAATTTGAATTTGATTGTTGAATATGTCTCTGCTACCCGTGCAAAGCCGGGCGGTTTGCTAGTTTACAAATAAAATTATTAATTATTCACCGTAACTGGCAACTATATTGAAGCTTGTATTATGTGTTTCTATGGGCTGGTCATTTATTAAAGGCTATTAAACAATAATTATAAATACTCGTAGTATAAAGTAAGCAGTGTTTATACTACGAAATTTATACTATAATATTATAAAGCTGAAAAGTTTCTTTGTTTGTTTGGTTGAACGCTCTAATCTCAGGAACTCCTGGTTCGAATTGAAAAATTCTTTTAGTATTGGATAGTCCATTTATCGAGGAAGGCTATAGGTTATATAACATCACGCTACGACTAATAGGAGCGGAGCATCAATGAAAAATGTTGCAAAAATGTGGATAATATACAAACGCAGACGTAGTTGGTGTTGATAGGTAAATATACTTAGATACATTTTTTATACATTGTACATATTATACATAGAACCACCAAGACGGATATAAATGGACATTATTCATGCCTACAAATATTTGCACGAACTGGAATAGAAACCGCGACTTCTGACTTTCCAGACGAAATCTCTACCGCTGCGCCCTAGAGATATTCGGGAATTAACGCGATCACGAAATAGTTATTACATACCTCTGAATTGCCTGACGTCCCAAACACGTTGCACTGGCCGTGTTTACAGGCTGACTCAAAAGTTAGCAATTTTAAAACGTATATGACGTTGATCAAAATAAAACTAAATCTACCATAGATAAACAGTTCTCGGATAGCCAACCCCAGATATTCTATTAAATTCACACACTACGTTCCACGCACTTTCACCCGCGTTTATGGTCACTGCTTCGCTCCTAAAAGCTTTAGCCTGATGTTATATAGCTTCTAACCTTCCTCGAAAACTGGGCTATTATATTTAACAAGAAATTTTCAAATCCGCCTGGTAATTTTATTTTTAGTATATAGATACATTTAATCATTATGAAAAAAATTAAGCTACCAATTTTTTATTCCAAGGGTCTCATCGTCGGGATTAAAAAATAACATTTCGCGTGTGTTGTTCGCCTTTTTTTCTATTGAAGAAAATGTTTGGATATCTTTAAGATTTTTTGATATTAAGATAATGTTTACCTTCTCTACGAGATGCTCATTAAAATTCTATAATATGGATTCTTTATGAATATTGATCAGTTCAAATTTAAGGCCACTTTTTGTAACGTTAGATATTTAATTAAGTTTTACTTTTGCAGCTATACATACAACTATTCTTACTCATGTCCACTACATATTAAAGTGCATCATACATATTATAAACATAGTCCCCCGCCGCGTCTGTCTGTCTGTTCACGATAAAATCAAAAACTTTCATGAGATTTTCATGCGGTTTTCACCAATAAACAGCGACTCATGAAGAAGGTTTAGGAATATAATTTGTTAAAGTGTTGTGTAAATTGGTTGAAATATGACGATGATTGGTAAAGATGTCTCTGCTACCCGTCCGAAGCCGGGCGGGTTGCTTGTATAATACATGTCTAATATTTTTTTTAGGTTAATTATTCTTTGTTTTATGATATAGGGCGCAAACGAGTAGACCGGACACCTGATGGTAAATGACTACCGCCGCCCATAGACACCTGCAATTCAAGAGTCGCAATTGCGTTGCCGGCCTTTAAGGTTGGAGTAGGGGAAAGGGGGGGGAAGCGAGGAGGGGGTAGGGTAAGATCCTCCAGTAACTCACTCACGCGGCGAAAAGCAATGTAAGGCTTCACTGCCGGTTTTATGTGAAGCTGTGGTATCACTCCGGACGACGATTGGCTCTCCCACGATTCTGTGCTAAGGTTTTGCTGCAATAACTTAAAAATTTAAGGTAAATAAAGATTGTTTAATAAAAATGAGATGCGCAAGCTTGCTCTCTTACGTTAACAGAATTCCCTCTAATATTTTACGACAGAGATGTATTCAGCGGTGTGAAAATATTTTAAAATTTTATAAAATGAAGATACCTTGCTGCAGCATTAATAAACATAACATTATTTACGGCTCACCGTGGGGCCAGTATAAGGGTTTCGACGCACTAAGCAATTTTTCTGACACAATATCTGTCTGATAAAAGACAGTGCATTCTTTCTGGTTTGTCAATCAAGAAAAATTCTGAAAAATTCTGAAAAACTTGGATAAAAAATGTCTGTTTAATCGAAACCTAAATGTTGAAGTTTCACTTCTTGCAATCGTTATAAGATTGTTTTATCAATTTGCTTGGGAAGCTTATTAAAAAAATATCTGAATATATCAATTCAAAATTAAATTACTATAATAAATGGAAACTGTGCGCAGCATGGGATGTAAATGTTAATTCTACATTTATATTCTGTGCAATGTATCTGTATTGAGACGCAAGAACAGAAAATAATACGTCTAAATCTGCCCTGCTGGTCTAGTGGTTAGTGACCCTGACCGCTATGCTTATAGGTCGTGGGTTCGAGTCCCACCTGAGTCTAGGTGTTCTTTGTGTTCTTTGTTTCTATGTTTCTAAAGTCCCCCGCAACACAGGAGTAATTCCTAATGCGGGAGTTGTCTTTTTCTAAAAAAAAAAAAAATCCGCCTGAAGGTCGCGTCACCTATTGATTAAGGGCCTTCGTCGGGTCCAAAACAGTCAGGTATCCCCAAAATACACACGTAAATAAAACCATATACCTAATTAATATAAAACACAGTCATTGATATCAAGTTTAAAAATAGAGTCAGACTTGTGATAATCATTTCCTTAATTAAATTAATCATTATTAATTACATTACTGACACAAAACGTTGTCGATGAGTTGCTAAGTCTGGGTGTACACTAGCAGCGCAGGTGTGCTTTAAATTGCGCTGTACCTGATTAAATGAATGCAAATATTTGTAAAGCCTGTTATAATTTACGGCAAGTCTATTGATGTACTTAATTGGACAGAACCTTTATTTATAAGGGAATTATCTCGGCCGCTCTATCGGAAGCTTTAGAAAGAAATTTTGTCGAGTGTTTTCCCGCGATAATAATCGGGGAGAGCACTTCTCGCCAGATATTTTGATAACCGTTTTTGTATCCATTAATTGGTCTGAGAAATTAATTTATTGTGGACATAATAATATAATTATAGAGTATAAGAATTAAGTTGTAGTCATTTGCGTAATGAGGGCTATTTTTTTTTAATAAATATGGATAGTGTTTTTATTAAAGTGCCTTTATAATAATTATAGTTTAAAAAACTAAAAAACACGCGTTTATAGAAAATTCAACAAAAAAAAAAAAATGTAATCGAATTATCGCATTGTCATCTGTCTTTGACACGTGTGCAAAATTTGAATGAAATCTGGCCGTTTAAAGTGGGTCAAAATCGCGCCCAAAATAGTCGGTTACAAATATACAAACAAACATTAAAGTGAAGCTAATATAAAGCGTGTAAAAAGGCGATTTTCGATCGATTACATAATGATAATAAGCGGCGGTAGGGTAATGGCTAAGGCGTCGGACTTGCGATCAAGTGGTTGCGGGTTCGAACCCCACCCAGCGCACTACCATTGTGAACCCACTCCTAACACAAGCACTTAGCTTAGCTGGAAGGGTTAACAAGAATACTAGTAATGTGTGACCCACGCTGCTAGTATACTTCTATAAAAATAAAACGAATATTGTCAAAACTTGCGATCTTCTATTTTCAAGCCCTAGGGTTTCGTTGGTCGACCTGGATCCAACATCCGACATCTATGAAAGAGAACCGAAGGCAAAAGATAGCGTTATTGTAGAAAAAAACAGATATATTTTCTCTTACCATCTTATTGTTGCCTGTTGGTCTAGTGGTTGGTGACCGTGACTGCTAAGCCAGAGGTCGTGGGTTCGATGCCCACCCAGGACAAATAATTGTGTGATGAGCACGATAATTTATTCTGTGTCTGGGTGTAATTTATCTATAATATGTTTGTATTTAAAAAAATATATGTATGTTTATCAGCAGTCTGGTTACCATAGTACAGGCTCTGCCTAGTTTGGGATCAGACGGCCATGTGTGAGATGTGTGGAGTTATTATTATTATTATTTCTATGAGCTACTAAGACCTCGTGCACCTGTTACATTACTCAGGAATATCTTATCTGTAAGAAATCAAATACAGCGATGAGACCGCGGTTTGTAGCATTTTTATAATGTTGTACACTGTTTTTTCATGGTGTACAATAAATAAAATTTCATTACAAATTTGTCAAAAACTCACACTATATAAACATGTTCCATCTATATGCAAATGCGTTTCTTTAGATGTAACGACCAGACAGCCCCCATTTAAAACACAATCTTATTCTAGTGTAACCCGCCTCCGGAAGCCGTTCTGAAATCCTTTTCGCGATTTCCTCCCGTAAGCTGTCCAGAACTCTTAATTTCCAACGAAAATGCAGGGTGATTTTTTACGCCAACCATGTCAAACGGGAAGGGTGGCGGCCCTGAATTAGATTTGGACACAAAGGCTGTATTAAGTGTTGTTTGTTGTACCATATCCATTGTTGAAGGAAAATGTGTCCAACAAGAGAACGCTTTTTGGACTTTTTTGTAGGAGGTTTTTTTGGGACTCGATGATGGTTTTAGTGGTGTTTTGTGCTCCTGAAATAAATATATAGGGCCTGTTGAATATTTTTATTGCAATGGTAAAGATTGTAAGTAGAATGTAGAGGGGTTTAGGTGTACACACTTGTGGCAAGAGGATGTGAAGTGGGATAGACAATTGGATAGAGCATAGCAAATAATCTTTACATAGCATTAAACCGACAAGCAGGCCAAAACAGTCAATATGTATGCGTTATTTTAAACTTATTCATTATCATATAATATTCTTCAGTATTATAAAAACGGCCGTATTGCATACATAACTATTGTAAAACTAAACAATACTGTCACTGTAAACAATCATAATGTATGTAGATGCACTGTGGTTTTGCAAAACTTGTGTGTTTTCAGTTTTACTAAACAGTAATTATTTTTATTAAAAAGAAATACCTTTATTTCCAATTTAAAATATATGTCTGTCTCACGAGAAACTAATTCTACAGAACCTATTTATATTTTTGTATTCGTCACGCTGAGATTCCAGAACTTCTTTGGTTTAGGTGAAAATTCTAGTTAGGGCACCATTTTGTCCCTTGCATGACGCTTTTACATATTTCAGGTTTTATCCCTATAAAACCTGAACAATTGCTACCTACTATCATGTCAAGTCAAAAACTTTATAAACCAAAGAAACCTCGTACCGTTTTGCTGGATTTAAAGTTAATTTTTGTCATAAAAGGGGAAAATATAAATGCTATATACACTCGAAGGCTACACCATATTCCATGATTTATCGTTCTGAAGTTGGAAAATAATGAAGAATGAAATCTAAAAAAATCATTTTCTATGTGCATTTCGGCTTGTGAATTTAAATTAATATAAATATGATATCTCTGATCCAAATATGATTTAATGTTGGCCATAAGACAACTTCCTCAACTTTTATATTACAAAAACCTTTAATTAAATAAATCTCTAATTACTATCGACGGAAAGGGACAAGTTGTATGCGCGCCCATCAATTGGGGCGCAAAATAAACGTTGGTTCATTACTCTTGGTGGTCATTTATCTCCGTCTGCGAACCTTTGTGGCTTAGAATTGGGACGAAAAAAATGTCTTTTTTTTACAGCCGCACCACCCAAACTTCAAATTCCTTTTCACTAACAGAGTTTGAAGTGACAGGTTTGATAATAATAATGGTGAGTTCTTAAGATTAAGTTATTTACGGCTTATTCTTTTATATGTGAAAGGGTGTTAGTGTTTATCTTGTTTTGCAAGTTCTCGTAACACTAAGTGTATCTGGAAATTTTGCGGTAGTGAACATACGGCTGAGTTACCCAAGATTATTCTGAAGCGTAGTGAAGCCATTCTTGTATACACCTAAAGAGTTTTAAGAAGCTATCTCCTTGAATAAAAATGAAATTCTTGGTAATCACGGTTAAAAATGATAATATTTTGTCCCTACTTGTCTAGCAAAAAGCTTACTGGCTGCATGATGGCAATTAACGTACCCTATGGACGAAAACTTAAAGGGTGTAACTCGCGTCTTGCCGCCATATATACAACTCTCAGGTCAGGATTTGAATCCAAGATAGCAACTCAATGGGAAGCGAGTTTGAGTCCCGTCCTAAAACTGATTTTTTTATGGTATAGTAGGCAAACGAGCAGACGGGTCACCTGATGGTAAATGTCTACCTCCGCCCATCGGCCCCTGCAACTTAAGAGTCACAAGTGCGTTGCCGGCCTTTAAGGTGGGAGTAGGGGAAGGGTGGAAGAGGGGGGGGGGGGAATGAAGGGATAGGCTCCGGTAACCTCACTCACTTGGCGAAACAATGCTTTAGCTGTGAAACAATGCAAGCATTGTTTCACAGCTATCACTCTGGTTGAGCCGGCCTATACGTACCGAAGTATGACTCTACCACGTTTTTTTTTTTTAAATTTATATCAAGGATTTTTTTACTTATATTACAAAAATAAAATTAATACTCGAGTTTCCCACAATTTCTTGCTGCACGTTATAGGAGATGAATCTGTTATTATCTATTTAAAGGGTACATCTCCTGAAAATGTATTACCTGAAAAACAAAATAGCGATTTGATTTGAAACCTGGAAATCAAAACGAGAACAAGATTAATGAGGAACTCAGTCACCCAAAAGAAAAATTTGATTGTAAAGTAAAGATTATGAAGATTATAAAAATGCTGTTTCTGCATAAGAATCTGCATGCAAGAAAAACTGAATTTCAAACATATAGTTATTCAATAATTTTTGGTCCTTTGAGCATAAGATAAAATAATATATCCATAACCATACAGTTTATTGAAAATTGAAAAGTCTACTCGAACATTTTGGTCCTTCGAAACTCTAAAAACAAATTGACAATAAAAACCGTAGCTACATATAAACAACGGATATAAATATGTAATAACCCAGGATCTCACAACCTAACAAGTACATTATTCTGACAAGTAATACAACCTTTATGACCCCACTAATGTTCTCCTTAGTGAAGATGGAGAGGTCAACCTTTCAGCTAATGTCTTCATTAGACAGGGTGCACTGGTTATCTAATTACCCCATTAGCTATATCCCTTGATAAGAATGTTGGCCTCGCTTCAGTAATGAGACGATAGGGCTATAGGATGAAATCATGGAATAGACACCATTGAGTTTTTAGGCATTTAACTGGACACAAAGCTTTAGCGAGATCTAATTAAATATCACACATTATCAAATCATAAAAAAAGACTAGGTTCAGATGCATATGTGGTCAAAAAATCTTTAAATAGGCTGAACTAAAAATTTCCAGGCTATTTTTAGTGTGATTTTTATTTTATGTTATGGACTGCTATTGGCATTAAAATTTTCACAGTCTTAGTAGGGAAAATGTAAAGAAATTAATAGCAGTACCTTGTCAATAAATATAAAAATAATTATCTTTAAAATAAAGTATCACCGATTTCAATGCACCTCAAAATACCCAAACGGCTTCAAGTGTGCCTATAAAATTTGAAGAGTTCTCCAGGATCCCATAATCAGATCCTCACCTGATGACCATGGGAAGTATACCCTTTTAAAACAAAAGAAGAATTTTCCAAATCGGTCCAGGTATCTTTGAGTAACCGGTGAACATACATAAAAAAATAATAATACACAGTGGAACAAAGAACCTCCTCCTTTATTGAAGTCGATTAAAAATAAGTCAATGTGTGTGTAATGACAAGTGATGTGTGGTATTGTTGGAAAGTTCATACGCTGTGCAAAATTAAAGAAATCTAGAGATTGAATTAACTCGCTCACTTTATCGCTTTTGATAATACACAGACTGGAAAACATACAGAAATATGTAGGCTTGTATCAGCACTTTTTCGCTTTGACGGTTAAATAGGTTAAAATCCACTTCGATCCAAAATTTTGTCAGTCGAAAAAACTGTCGGAAAATCTTCCTTGTTTAAATTTCCTTTTTGTACAGTTTCGCGTTAAAATTAAAATGAAATGTTATAATCACTATTCCAAGTACAAAAACTAAAATTACTTCATTGATTTTTTTACATTATAGGGAAAACAAGTAGACGGGTCATCTCATGGTAAGTCACTACCGCCGCCTATTGACACCTGTAACTCAAGAGTCATAAGTGCGTTGCCGGCTTTTGAAGTAGGAGTATGCTCTCTCCTTTAAGGTTTGAGTTTAATCTTGAATTGCGCATTAGAGATTAATTATCTCTTATTTTACGAATTAAGGAAACATTTTGCCTGTTTTCCTGAGAGTGAATCCACACTGGAGGATACTCAAACTGAACGGGGAGGAGAGTTGTTTTTAGTAGGTAAGCGATATAAGTTGTGTAAAGAAAAGAACAAAAAAAAATCATTTTAGTTGGATATTCAGCCTAAACTGGACCGCGGGTAACCAACACTAGCTTTGTTACTTTGAGTAGGGTTGCCAAAACTTCAAATATGTATACACAGTATTACCGGCTAGTTAAATCGTATAACCAAAACTTCGATAGTTTAGACATTGTAGCAATGCGTCCTAGCAACTTTAAAGGTAATGTAGTTAAATTATTAAACAATAATTGTTAATTTGGTACCCTCATGTAGTCTAGTCATGTAACATAAGTCAACAATTTGTTTTGATGCGCGTATGTGTGTTTATATATACATATATGCGTATATATATATATATATATATATTTATATATTATATCTCTGTAATCGGAAAATTATTCTGTAAAACAATAATTATTATTATGTT
Organism: Euplagia quadripunctaria; assembly: GCA_963859945.1. Lineage (NCBI taxonomy): Eukaryota > Metazoa > Arthropoda > Insecta > Lepidoptera > Erebidae > Euplagia > Euplagia quadripunctaria. Next base: position 15,211,204 of record OY982582.1, on the reverse strand, counting down.
GAAAACATAAAGCCAAAAATTATAATCCTCCTCGCGCAGTGGGGTGGATGGATCTGCCATTCTTATTTCTGGCGCAAAATTTTATCAGAACTTACTTAAATGGTGACACATTAACTAAATTACATGTTTAAGAAAACTGTACACAAACTCTGTATTGTGTTACTGTTGATTTACCCAAAATAAAGAAAAAAAAAAAAAAACCCAGGACAAATCATTGTATGATGAGCACGATAATTTGTTCTGTCTGGGTGTAATTTATCTGTAGTATGTATTTAGAAATGTATAAGTATGTTAATCAGCAGTCTGGTTACCATAGTACAGGCTCTGCCTAGTTTGGGATCAGACGGCCGTGTGTTAGATGTGTGAAGTTATTATTATTATTACATAGGGTTGTCAAGTCACAAGTTCTAGTATAACTATGGTCAAACGGGCCCTGGGGTTTATTGTCCAACAGAGTTATAAAAGCAAAAATAAACAAATAAATTTTGTCATCTCACGTTCATTTCTGTTAGTAGTAGAAGAAGTAGCGGTAAACATTCACTTAATGCGATACGGTAACCCATCCATGTTTACCCGCATGGAAGATCCCTTAACCTGTGTAATACAATGCAGCAACCATTTCCTCCTATCCTTTACCCAAAACAAAAGCTACTGTAGCTAAAGACAATATATTACCCCCATTCCATGAGTGAAAATCACCAGACCATTTAACATGAATAGCAAAGGAAAACGGACCTTACTTCCTTGGTCATAAAATATAATTTAGAACAAAAGAAACATATGGGGATATGCCCCATATTTTTCTTTTGTTCGAAACTGTTTCTCGTAAAAAATAATTTCATAAATTAAGAGTATACAATATAGAGTTTGAGGGAGATTGTTAATATATACAAATGGTTGGAGGGTTGCCAACTGACACTTAATTTACTTATTCCTGTTATGTTGGCATCACGTTATGTATTTTTTTGTTCTGGCAATACTGGTTAGGCATAGCATAACAATGTAATTTAGGAGGCAGAATAAGGCTTTCTGCACCAAATGGGGACAGAAGAACAACGTTATATTAATACTTTTTTTGGCTCTACTGGTTTGTACCGGTGCCTATCAACTGTTCTGAAAAGTTTTGGTCTTTACTCTGTGTGTTTGTTTGCAAACCAAGCAATTAAAAAAAAATAGGCAGTCATGGGAATGCCGACAGAAGTGAAAACTTAAACTTAAAACGTCGCATTAGCAGGTTGGTGACATTTATTAATAAGGAGCTGACAGAACTCAATGTTTAGATTAGCGCCCTCTAGTGGATCTTTATATGTATTATCAGCGTGACAGTCACGAGTTTAGTGCTTTTTTCCCATAGCAAAAGTGCCTAAAGAAGTTTTCACTTCAAAAACAATTCAAAAACTAAAGCTATATTTATATGTACAAATATATTAAACTAAGTGTAATTTGAGGATTTTAGTGCATACAAAAACGTTTTAAGTGGTGAAAAGGTCAAAAGTTATGAGTCTTAAACTTGTTTAAGTAATTATTCTTAAGTCTATGCCAAACACATAAAAGACAAATCTTTCTTCTTCTTCGTCCTCGCCTTATCCCGTTACTCAGGGTCGGCTTTAACAATCATGAGGCGCCATTCTCTTCGCTGGTAAGCGACGTCAACAGATAGACCCAGCACCTTCATGTCTCTCCGTACAGTCGTCATCCATGTTATGCAGCTTCCGTTCGTGTATTTTGTTCATAGCCTACACCGCGCCACACAAACACATAAAAGACAAATGATGCTAATAAAAGCTTTATTAATGTTTTTTGTGCAGTCGATAACTCGATAACTACACGAAAAATTTTGTTGGATCTTCGTTTTGTTGGTTTGGTTTTTCGTTTAAAGTGCCATGCTTCGGCACGTATGGCCGGCTCGTAATGCACTGAAGCAATGCTTGCATTGCTTTTCGCCCAGCGAGTGAGGTTACCGGAGGCCCTAACACTTCCCTCTTCCTCTCTCCCTTCCTCGTCCCTTATTCCCCCATTGAGTTTGAGTTGCAGGTGCCCATGGGCGGCGGTAGTCATTTACCATCAGGAGACCCGTCTGCTCTTTTGCCCCCTATACCATAAAATGCCAACTTAATATAGTTCATAAGCATGTGCAAAAATTAAGAGTATTTTTTTTATGGCCCTATACCACAAGATTTTAAATTCAAAAATGAAAAAAAAAGATTTTTTTTTGTATTTCTGAAATTTATCTTCTGACGTCACAGTTTCCCTGATGATGTTGAAAAGTCATTAGTATCACTGTTTCAAAGGCTTTATTAAGAAACATATAAAAATTAAAAAAGGACTTCAATAAAAATCTCAGCTCCCTGTAATATAACCCGAATTATTTTATCACGTAATTTAATGAAAAACATTGCTTAAATGTTGGACAAGCTTTCTTCTTCGCGAAGAAAACTCAGTACTCATAATTAATTAACATTGAAAGGCTAGGCAGCAATTAACTTCCGCGAGTAATTAAGGATGGCAGGTGTAAGTTTCAATAAATAGTTTACAAAGCGAGTGCAAACTGTCCTTACACTCAAGTACTGTTTAATTACTTATTATTTATGCTAAGCATGCTTCTACCTATTTGATAAAGTAGTGTTACCTCTTTGGTATGTTGCACTTAGCTTGCGCTCGCTCCTGGCATATGAGAACTAGCAAACTGGAATTTTAAATTTAGGTTTTGATTTTCGAACGGTAAGCCAAAGAGTATACAAACACCGGTAAGCTTGAATGAAAAGAAGAACAAAACAGTTGGAGTTTGACTATGGCCCAGTGTAGAAGTCCCGTGACAGAAACCAGTGTTTTTTAGTGATTCGAGTCCGACATATCCCCTTGCCATTAACCTCAGTGAGGTGAAAATCCGTGTCGGTTTCAACACGTCACAAAAATGCATGATACATATAGGTGCATTTTAATATTTTGTAGTAAATTTAATAATAGATTTCTTTTTAACATTGTATGCCAAATGGCAGGACATAGCTGAATATAATGTAAACATCTTTGTACCTATGATCTACAATAAACATTTCGAAGTTTGAACGTAGTTGTACTTTTTTCTTAATACTTTGTAAACGTTTGTTATTGATATTATACTCCTTGTTATTTTTTCTTATAAAAACACCTACCAAGTGTATATTAAATCAGTCTTGGTATTGACAGGCTTAGACTCGATACATTGACCTGATACAATATTAATTGGACCCACTTGTTTGTATCTCAGCGAGTTTGGTGACAGACTGGATACATTTGTATCCTTCAGTGCCACGCTTAATTCGGAGACACTGTTTTGGTGGCATTTTTCTTAATAACGTTTGGTATTGTGATTGAGTTTTCGATAAATTCGTGTCAAGGTTGTTTTTGTATAGGTATTCTAGTTATAAAATATACTTCATAGTAAAGTTGAGCTCAATCAAATGCTGATTTTGCCACTCTCAGGGGAAATAGTTTTCAACTAACAAATGATTATTAGAGATTATTATTATAAACTATACGGTTTTACTCACATTTCTATTTCGGGGATGCCGACTTGTTTCGGACCCGACGGGGGCCCCTTTTCAAGGAGTGAAGCGTCCTGCCGCGACGGTGTCAGGCGTCACACTCATTCAGTGTCAGGAGTAAAACCGTTTAGTTTCTAATAAACTCACGAAAGTTTTTATTGTAATATATATCACTTGTTTTAAAAATGAAAAAAAAAAAATTAAAAGCGAAAAGAAAAATTTACGTTAAAGTAAGAAGTAATATAAAAAAAAATATAAAAAACAAAATGAGTTGAGTCAGCTGATTTATTATTATTATCGGAAATCTATACTGTCAAAGTATTTTTTCAAATTTTTACGGTTTGTGAGCAAAAGGAGGTAAACATTTCGCTACGTTTAATGCCCGTGGTCCACCTGCGTAGTTCGCCTGTGTGTATCATGGGCAATTATTTCAATCCGCTAGTATATGCTTCATTATTTTGATCCACACTTTACCGTCGCAGGTTTCAAGTTATTTGCTCGGCTCCCTTCAATGTGGGTGACCTGGACGATGGCTGGCGCGTGCATCATGCTCGTGAACTTCCGTTAGCTGAGGCTGGTCAACTCGGGGCTTAGACTTATTAAAACTAAAGTAGTAATTTCTGTGGCGTTTAATATAACACCAACGCAATGGTGCAATAAGAAGGCATTTTAAAATAAAATAAAGGCACTTACAGACTTGGCAAACCACATATTTTATACAGATACAGTAAGTGCTTCATAAATCTGCACCAACTCTCAGCTTTCGCCATTTACGTCTCTCTATTTCATACTACGAAACTTTATTTCGCATTCTTGGGAAAATAGACTATATTAAGAGTATCAATAACCGATATCTAAAATACTTGATCCACGGCTTTAAAGTATTAGTACCTGATATGAAACTTTTTTTAATACTTTTTAACCGACTTCAAAAAAGGAGGAGGTTCCCAATTCGACTGCTTTTTTATGTTTGTTACCTCAGAACTTTCGACTGGGTGAACCGATTTTGATGATTATTTAAATTTTTTGAAAGCTGGTGCTTCCCGTGTGGTCCCATTTCAATTTGGTCCAGTTCTGACAGTGGCATCCATGAAAAAACTATATCAGTCTTTTGTGGAATAGTTTTTTTTTCTGAGTCGATTTAAAAAAAAAATTACAAATTAAAAGAATCTTAAGGGGTTGTTCATTTGACAAAAATAATTGAATAATTGTTTTTCAACTTTCGCGACTTTTTTTAATAGGGGTATCAGAAACATGCTTATTAAATACTCATTGGTATTGCCATTTGTATGTTGTCACTATTTTTGGCTGTCATGATTCCCAAGGGTTAGACGGTATTTACGAGCCAAAAACAGCAGTACGACAGTAGAACCGATTATATGCTGAAGCAGATTCAGAGGCAATTTGTCCAGACCTAAGGCTGCAAGTCAAGCTAAACTTTTTAGTTCCGTATCTCCTTCTCTTCAGAAATATACATATACTTCCGCCTGTACCTCTAAGGGGTAGCCAGCGGCGTATTAAACAACCAATTTTTACCAACTAAAATTTGGTCCCACACATGTAATAGGGGTAAGCCTATTGCCGTCAACCGGGCACTTTGGGAATTAAAGATGGGAAATAGGAAAATTGGGAGTATATTGAAAAGGCAAGGTAGGTGGAAATGTGGATTGGGAGGTATAAGCTATAGCTCGAGCATGTCAGGGTCTCATATCTGGGACTCGAACTGGCTGTTGATGGGAAGTACGAGCCCTCTAACCTCTTGGGAAACATGATTACTTTAGGGTAAGAATGGGTATGGACAACAATATACGTCCGTTCATCCTAGATGTCGCCTGGGGAACAAGCTGGGAGCCGGTGCATCCGGGCGGGATAAAGTCACACTAACAGCCTTGTACGTGTGCATGCATAGAAATGCAGTAATATGCAAGATATTGTATTGACCGGTATTACCTCCTGACCGGCATTACCCAGTTTTACCCTAAAAAATTCCTTTCTCTACTAAAACAGTATTTTAAGCCATAATGCTTCCGCACGTGTGGGCCGGCTCGACCGGAGTGATAGAAACCCTCATAGAAAACGACGAGTGAGTGAGGTTAAGGTTAGGCCCTAACCCTTCCTTCCCCCTCCCTCTCCCCTACTCCCACCTTAAAGGCCGGCAATGCACTTGTGACTCTTGAGTTGCAGTGGCCCATGGGCGATAGTCATTTACCATTAGGTGACACGCATGCTCGTTACCAAAAAAAAAAAAAAATTAACTACTAAAGCCAAATTGACTTATCTATTAAAGAATTAATTTTAAGAAAAAGATGATCCTTCATTATTCTTAAGTCTTTGTATATTGTAAGATACAGAGTCTTACGTATTTTCTAACAAAAATAAAATTTAACATTTTAATCGATTTTTATCGAAATTTTCGGTTAGTATTTAAAAGTACTTATAGATCCTATAAGTAGAACGTCTCCATAAACAAATCTATCTTCAATAACATTCTAAGGAGTCTTCGGAAACAATCATATATCCAAGGACCTACCAGAACGCTCAAACATTGTCTGATTCCCAACTAACTGTGTAGTTTAAACTTTGTTGTTTAGACATTTCTAGAAACTGTTTGCAAATGTATATTAGAACTTCCCAATTAAAGTCCTTAGTACAAAGACTCGATTAAAGTTAGGAGTGTATTCTGTTGTTTGGGATGTATTGAGGGCCACGCTAAAAATGTATTATGTAAAACATTTTTGATTCCATGAGCATTTGAATTTGAATCTTATATGACATTTATATTCGACTTTAAATATAGCACATATTGATGTTGATTTGTGACCTTATAGACTGCATGAGACGCTTATAGATAAGATGGGGTCCTAAAGTAGTAGAACTATCCGTTTAGGGGTTGATGTCCATGTGTGTCTGGATATCTCAGAGTTAGAAGACGGAGCTGGCTTGCCACATCGCGAGCTTGATGAAAAGTTGAGGACATTGCAGCACCAACGCTCATGTTCATCATGTCCTAAATATTAATTTATAAAAATATTTGCACTGAGCAAATATAACACATTTTTGTAACTTTTAACATTTTAGAAATTAAGTAGAGCATTATTTCTCGGTCAAATATTGAAAGAAACTTAATCACCTTTTAAAAAGGAAAATTACCTTGTTACTTTGTAGTATAAAAATATTCACTATAATAACATTAATTATGAAAATAAGGTTATATACGCAGCTCCTGCTTGGCCAATTATATTTAACTATGATAATAATATTCCAAAAGAAAATTAGTTTCAGAAAATATTGTCAAAGTACCTCAGCAGTGCGAGAGACCATTCGTTTAAATATGCTACTGAACTGTATGATGGCGTCGTTGCCTTAATGGTACTGCTTTTTTAAACCGACACACCGTTACTGAAACACCTTTGTGCAATGAAAATATTTTTAGAAAAATAATACTTTTTTTTAATAACTTTCTACAATTTTTACTTACATTCAGACTCAATTTGGACCTTGGCAAGCACGGTGCGTACTGCAATGTGCTCGCATCGTAAGTCGTAAGTAGGAATGAAGAAATACAAGAAAATTGGTACGTTTATATGGTAAAGGAAAATATATTGGCAATAAAAGTAATTTGGTAATATAAACATAACGTTCGTTGACTAAACTTATTATTTAGATAGGATCCTGCCATCACTTAAATTACTGACGCTGGACAAGCTCTTCAAAAATCCCGGACACATGTGTGAAATCGAGATTCTTTCCCGGACACCTTAAAAAAACACCAATTCCATTTTTTTTTATTAAATTGTTGTTCATCTAATAATTATAAGTTGCCCTTGCCACAGAGTGTTTGGGTTTTACGCGGATACTTTTTGAAAAATCCGCCCGGATGCTCCCCGGACGCCCTCTAAACTAGGACAATTCCGGGGAAACCCAGAAGGATGGCAGCCCTAGTATACCTTCCTCACCAACTTACTAGCGTTGTCTCTGGAATGTTTTTGTTGTGTGTTATTCCTTAAGACATGTACCTGTAAATTTATGTGCATGTATGTGTAATGCCATATCCATAAGTGTGACGAAATACCGAGCGCCATCTACCGAAAAACACTCGAACTTCTTCGCAATAATAACCCTGCATCGTGCAATGAGAATTCTCACGCTGAGTGGTATTTATATAACCTCCCAGTATTGGGTCACGGACCGCACAGCATATCCACCTGGTCGGAGAAACCTGCATGTTTAAAAAAAAATAACTTATATATTTTTTTTACTAAAAAAACCAAATAATATAAACACCGAATTATTTATATCAATATACCTTCCTTTATCATACTTGTTTATAATACGTGACAGGATACGAATATGTGTAAACAGAAGACGAAAATTTATAAAGTATAAAATAGATAAGCGCCATTTTGATTTCCTATCGATTTATTTATTGTTCGTCGTTAAGAGACTTTGTAAGAGGCTTATAAATTTTGTTTGTTTTCAATTATTGTATAATTGGGGACTTGTATAAGCAAGGAGCCAAAGCTTAAACGGCGTTTTGGACTATTTTTTTCCAAGACGAGACTTAATAGTCTTAAAATTGTACTTAAAAGGTTAAAATGTATAAAACACATTATACTCATTATATATTCATTCTGTTTATACATATATAGTTAAAGACAGGTTGGCTTGGCAGCTTGGCTGTTAAGCTTTCAACTCAGGGACCGCAGGTTCGATTCTCAGTGCAAATATTTAAATTGCTGTATAGTGCTGTGCTGTAATAAAGCTAGGTAGCTTATATCATTCCTCATGAGTCTGGCTATTATTTAAAAATTTAAGAACTTTTCTCGTAGTTCCCGAGATTAGCGCGTTTAAACAAACAAACAAAAAACTCTTCAACTTTATTATGTTAGTATAGATTATTATTACTGTACTATATACTAGTATACTTATTACTCTGATAGTGGTGTCTGTATCAGAGAGGCATTGCCGAACTACTAAACCAAAATCAAAATTATTTATTTCAAGTAAACCCATTGTAGGTATTTTTTAATTGTCAGGAGGAGTCAGTCAGTATAAGTAGGTCTTGAAGCTAGTGGCCTGTTCCAAAACGTAGATCCTATGGAGAAGAACAGGCAAGAAACTCCAAGGACACTCTTTTCCAACATGTTTTTTTTTTTACAAAGTTATTTGTTACATTGCTGACCTACACACCTGAATGTGTTAGTATATCTTCAATAAGTAGTAAACAATTAATACACTTTTAGATTTTAGCAACGCCTTCAATACAGTAGATTTCCATATCCTACTCGGCATACTACGCTCTATTAACATATCTCCAACAGTGATTGATTGGTTTCACAGTTACCTGTCTGGTCGCCGACAACGGATTCGCATTGAAAATTCGGTTTCTTCTTGGTGTGATATCTCGGTCGGTGTACCGCAGGGTGGCGTTTTATCCCCTTTACTTTTCGCAATATTTATTAATACCATATCAAAAAAAATAGTCTCATCCTACCACCTTTATGCAGATGATCTTCAAATTTATGCTCACGCTCCAATCAATACAATCCACGAAGCTTTTTCAACTATAAATTGTGACTTAGAACGTATTTGTGAGTGGAGTAACAACTATGGTCTCCAGGTCAACCCGGCTAAAACTCAGGTAATCATGGTGGGCAGTCCCAGAATGATTTCACGCGTTGATTTTGCCCAACTACCTCAAATAATTTTCAATGGTACGCCGCTAATGCTTAGTAATAGTGTAAAAAACCTGGGTATATTAATTGATAGTACTTTATCCTGGGGCCCCCAACTGCAAGAGGTTAGTCGCAAATTATTTGCTGCAGCAGGGTCCTTACGAAGATTGCGGAACTTTCTTCCGACCGCTACAAAGATGTCGCTTGCACAGTCACTCTTACTTCCAATACTTGACTACGCTGATGCCAGTTATCTTGATCTCACGGAGGAGCAACTCGATAAGCTTGAACGGCTTCAAAATTTTTGCATAAGGTTCATATTTGGCTTACGCAAATATGATCATGTATCCGAATATCGCAACTCGCTCAAGTGGCTCCCGGTTCGCCTTCGACGGAATACTCACATCCTTTCTCTACTTTATAACATATTGTTCAACCCCCTCACTCCCTCTTATCTCAAAGAACGCTTTAGGTTCTTAAGTGACACACATTCCAGGTTCTTGAGATCATCTGAAAACTTGCAACTGCAAATTCCAGCGCATTCTACAAGGTTCGCCGACAAATCTTTTACCGTTGAAGCAGCACGCCTTTGGAATGCACTACCTCTCTCTATCAGACGAGCTCAAACACTGTCATCTTTCAAAAAGATGCTAAAAGAATACTATCTGCTAAAATGAATAAATTAATGAAAAAAAAAAAAATAATAAACCACTTGCATGACATATATGTTTATAATAGATAGTTATAGTGTATGTATGTATGTATTTGTATGTGTGCTGTACTAATATAACATATAACGCAATTAATATATGAATGTATTAATATTTGTGCAATCCATTCACAGATTGCATAAATCCCTACATAGCTCTTCTTTGACATTGCGACACCAAAACCACCCACGTATATCATAACACTCCTGTCCATCCAAAGGTTGCCTGGAAGATATTGCTGCTAGCGATAAGGCCGCCCATTGTGCATTTTCTGTATAATTTGTATGTGTATTGTTTCCTTTTTTGGTGTACAATAAAGTGTATTTATTATTATTATTATTATTAATACAAATAAATAAAACTGAAGCGTATGTTTGTGATGTCAAAACAATAGTTTATTTCATAGCTCATACAGTTATTTGCACGACACCTATGCCTAATAAACAGTTTTTAAAATTCTTGTCGGTCTGTCGGGTGGAACGGTTTCCACGGGACTTTCACTGGTAGATAGCTGGTGTTATAAGGAGTAACTTAGGCTACTTTTTAACCGACTTCAGAGAGGAGGTTCTCAATTCGACTGTATGTTTTTTTTTTTTGATGTTGGTACCTCAGAACTTTCGACTGGGTGAACCGATTTTGATGATTCTTTTTTTATTTGAAAGCTGGTGCTTCCCGTGTGGTCCCATTTCAATTTGGTCCAGTTCTGACAATGGCATCCATGAGAAAACCATATATAAGTCTTTTATGGAATAGTTTTTTTGTTGAAGTCGGTTTTTTTTTTGAAAGAATTATGTTTTAGAAAAAGAATCAGGGTTCCGCGCAAAATATATAAATATGTACACGCAAACAAAGCTGTGCGGGAACTGTATATAGTGTATATAGTACATAGTATATCTGTGTTAAAGAAACGATAATGTCTCTCTAAATGTCAAAGAGGATTATCTTCACTCACTCACTTCACCTACTCGGACTGTACATTTGTAAAAGGACGAAAAATATTATCGACTTAGTGCTCGTTTTAAAAAGGTTTTTTATAGTAAATGGATAGTTTACTATGCTTAAAAAATTACTTCGCCAACGTCAGTCAATAAAAAAAATTCTACCGTCTACCGTCGTCATCAAAACGACCTTTAAAAGTTAATAATTTGGCAACACTAAGGCGTGCCGTCATACCTTGTTATTTCATCATATCATTTTGACGTTTAGTAAAAAAAATACTGATTTTACTTGACAGTCATCTAGTCTATTACCTCAATAGATTGTCCTCTTTATTTAGGAACAATGGCGTCCCACAGGCGTCTTATTGCAGCTCTGCCCCAATTACTTACAACTGTAGGGACAACACCATTATGTCGTATACGTGAAATTGTTTTTTTTTTCCTTTTAGTTTGTACCATACTGAATAGCTTTAATTTAATCTAAACAACAAAAGCAATTTTACTATTTTACGTTAGTCAAATAATATATGCATCATTTCTGCCTGTTAGTATGCTTGTACCGATATCCATAAGTGTGACGAAATATATCAATACAAATCCTGCATCGTGCAATGAAAGTTTTTAAACAGAACAAAATATATACAACATCCCAATATTGGGTTACGGACCACATAGGATAATCACCTCTCCTGGTCAGAGAATGCTGCATGTTTTGAAAAGAAAATACACTGTTTTCAAATAAACATTTATACGTTGTTTTACCCTATACCTGTTTGTAGAGTCTTTCAAACATTTTTATTGTCAGAAATATAGTTCAACGTGAGCAGTTTTTTAGTTTTTTCGTATAGGAGTAAGTTGTAAACTGATGATAGAGGAGAATGGAGGAAATTAAACATTGCACCGATCATTGCACAGTCAAATAAATTTAGGAAATGGGCAAAAAGATGATCATGATTAAGAGTTACTAAAATAACCTGTGTGTAAATGTTTCAGCACGTATGAGCCGGCTCGATCATAGTGATACCACGGCCTCACAGAAAACCGGCAGTGAAGCAATGCTTTCGTTGTATTTCAAGGAGTGAGTGAGGTTACCGGAGGCCCTAACACTTACCTCCCCCCTCTCTCTGACTCTTGAGTTGCAGGTGCCCATGGGCGGCGTTAGTCACTTACCATTAGGTGCCCCGTCTGCTCGTTTATAAGTACAAAGCCCCAATGTTTTAGCCTTGTTAACCAGGCGGAGATAAGATCTATTCCAGGTCTTCGTATCCGCCGACAAAAACCCTCTAAAGCTGCAGATAGTTAGGATTAAGACATTTCATTTGGTGACGGATATAAAGTTGAGCACTTAACAAGCCAAATGACATCTTTATGTACCATTTTATTCAAAGAACAAAGTTTATGTTGAATTTGAGTAAATTTTAGATATGTTTAGTGGTTAATAAATAAACCATTTCATTTGAGAAATTGGCATTTCTGTATTCCGTTACTTTAAGAGATAAAAGGAATCCTACATTTCCAAAAACGCTTGTCACTCAAGGTCAATTTACTGACATTCCACACCTAAGTCCTAATATATAAACCCTCGCCTTGGATATAAAGGTACCATTAAATATTCGTGTGTATTCAATCACTGTACATACACGTAATGTTTTGAAAAGGAAATGTTACCTGAAAATGGCTGCGTAGGCTTTTGAGTAAATACTTGCGTTTTCATTTCAAATTGAAAGATATATCTATTACAAAATGCTACGCAAGGAGACACGAACGGCGGTTGTTATTAATTTAGAAAATCGAACATTAACTTTTTTTGAAACCGTGACACTAGGAAGAAGAGAAATAGATTATCTTCAGTTTTTTTTATGTTGCCAGCTTTTTTTTCTACTTAGCAATTTTTTTTTGCATTTATATCTATGCGTAGACCATCATGCGTGCTTCAGGTCTACAATTAGAGACATATATTAATATAATAATTGCGTAAATTCCTAAATACAAAATAAATTATTGAACTGGCAAACTAACATCTTAAAACACTACGTAAATTATCTTCCGTTTTTATTTTAATGTTTTTTTATAATTTACATATCAATATCAAAAGTGATTGATTTGACAGCAGCTGGGAGTGACGTCATATCTACCTTGCTAAAAAAAGTACCGTACCTACCATTTTTACGTACTCTACAGAGTCCAACAAAAAGTTTATGATGAAATTCGAAATCAAAAGAGGGTATATATTTTTATAAGGTTTTATAAACAAGGTAGTCTTTTGAGTTCTAATACTACTTTGTGATTCTTACTACTTTATGTACCTGGGGTAAATATTGTCCCGGTCACATTAGTTGCTGTCAAAAGGGTGTCAGAGTAAACACGGGCGGGACGACCCCGGCATGGTTTGTGGGGTTATTTTCTTACATTGTCTTTTTAATGTATCCCACATTGGTAAGTAAATAAGTAAGTATATGGTAATAAAGTATGAAAATTATTATGATTGTAGTATTTTTAAGTTGTATCTAAGTGTGTTATAATAATAGGATTTTTTGGACATATTAAAAAGCGTTATCGATACTTAAACTAAGCATAGCTTGTACTACGGTATATACGGTTATACTTGTATATAGAAACACCCAAAACATAAAAAAAATTCATCAATCATCAATTCATTCATGCATAAATTTTTTGAACTAAGCGATAATCGAACCCTCGACCTTTGACATTGCAGTCGAATACACTACCTCCGCGCCACACATGCACACACGTTGCGGGTCGCCAACACTCATATAATAGCCCCGTGCCGTGCATACAATAACCCCGTAATACTTAAACGTGTATTTACAAAGCCCCTATGTATTTAGAAACAATTTAGATTACTTGTGATGAGTGTTGTTATCATGAACGATAGTTAGCGTACGCTATGTGGGATACCTCATGCGGGTATTGGAGTATCCGATGTTAGGATTGACAGGATTGGACGCTAAAGTCAGATTGTTTTATGCGCAAGGGGGCTTCACAAACATTCAAACAACGGACAAAAGAACACCAGACTCGGGACAACTGTGGATCACACAAATTTTTGTCCCGTGTGGGATTTGAACACACAACACTCGGTGTAGTGGCGAGGTGACTACTTAAACCATTGCGCCATCCGTGCAGTCATGCAGTCGTGCAGTGCAGAATGAGACTGATATCAAACGCGCTGCCTCGCAATCAAGATGTTTACTGACAGTCGCTTATCAAGAACTAGTTTTTGCGTTAATGTTATTTTTCTAAAGCTGGATAAAAGGTACTTTATGTAATTTTTCTGTACCCCTAATAACGACTATGCAAAGTTTTATGATGATGGGTTGAGTAGATGAGGCGTAATAGCGTAACTCACATTTGCATTTTTATCACGTATCTAAGTCTATACTACATCTATAAGCTGAAGAGTTTGTTTGGTTGAACGCGCTTATCTCAAGAACTATTGGCTCGAATTGAAAAAATCTTTTAGGGTTGGGTAGCCCGTTTATCGAGGAAGGCTGTAGGCTATATAACATCACGTTACGACCAATAGGAGCGGAGCATCGATGAAAATAATTGCAAAAACGGGGAAAATTTCCAAGGCAGACAGGGTTGCGCGGGACTGCTTGTTAAAAATAAAGTACGAAAGTTCAATTTGGGTGATTTGCCATTATTCTTATCAGCTAAAGTAGAATTTTGTGAATAACTATAATATATATTTGTATGTATGTCTATATATTACGTATTTAAGTGTAAAATTTTCATTTTTTTACTAAATTAATTTGTTCAACTAATTTTATAAGCACCTACTGTTTTCTATTATGGTATAGGGGGCAAACGAGCAGACAGGTCACCTGATGGTAAATGACTACCTCCGCCCATGGGTACCTGCAACTCAAGAGTCACAAGTGCGTTGCCGGCCTTTAAGGTGGGAGTAGGGTCAAGGTGGAAGAGGGGGATAGAAGGGTTAGGACCTCCAGTAACCTAACCGAAAGCAATGCAAGCACTGCTTCACTGCCGGTTTTCTGTGAGGCCGTGGTATCACACCGGTCGAGCCGGCCCATAGCTCTCCCATGATGCATCACCCTGTAATAGTTATCATATTGTCGGACATTTCGTACCCCTTTTACGATTATAAACTAACTATAGCCTATACTATGGTGAAACATGATTGAACCAGCTTATTGCGGTCTATCAGAAACAAATTCAATTTTTTTTTTCAAATTCAATATCTTTATTCCTTAAAATTGATCATCAATTATTCGAAATCGTCAAAAAAAAATAAAAATTAAAGACACACACAGAGTCACCGCAACAATAGTTTGCTTTGTCAAATTATTAAAGAAAAATTTGATAACATAATATCATATGTAAGAAACAGTCTCACAACCACTGATATAAAATATAAAAATCACTAACTAACAGTAACTGCGAAGTTGTTCGTACCACTCTTCGCACTCAAGACCATGTTCTGAACTTATTCCTACCTTTTTTATAATCTCACTATTCATTCATATTTATCAATCGACCAATACCATTGCGTTACCGGTATAACCAGTCAAAATAATGTCTATTAACTTATTCTTATTAAATAGTGAACTGTGTTATGATCTATTATAGTTTGTCCCTAATTTTAATAAAATAAATAAGAGTTTTTGATGTGGCGACGACACATATCTGCTTGTTTTTAGATTCCGTGTTACTAAAACAGAATATCCATTTTACCAACCCAGGAATACCAACCAAAAAAGTTGGCGTACTGGAACCCAGTCAAACCAAATCTTCTATCTAGGTTAACATTAGCGATGTAAATTCAACCTAAGACTGCCTTAATGAAAGTGTAAGCTTATCCGATTGAGATTAGTCCCATTGTACCACACTTTCAAAACGTGTGTTTAATATTGCAGGAGGGATTTTTCTTACATTTCAAGTAATTAGCAGAGGTTTAACTTCGTTTGATCTTTATAACTTTATATCTCTTTGACTGGCCTGGTGGCCTAGTGGTTAGTGACCCTGACTGCTATGCGTTAGGCCGTGGGTTCGATTCCCACCCGAGTCTGGGTGTTCTTTGTGTTCGTTCTTTGTATGTTTGTAAAGTCCCCCGCGACACAGGAGTAATTCCTAATGCGGGAGTTAAAAAAAATAAATGACTAACTTTTAAACTTTCGCGTTCCATGATATATTTAATAATGTATTTATACGGGAATTAATGCGATCACGAAATAGGTAATACATACTTCTGAATTGTCTGACGTTTCGACCAGGTTGCACTGGCTTAGTGTTGCACGCCCTCCTTCGTCGACACCGTGAGGTAGAAGGTTCTTCATCTACCCGCACATTGCCAATATTTTGATATTTTTATTTCGCCATGTACCGTCACATACCACAGGGTATTGCGATTTTTAGACCAAGGAAATCGCAGTCGCAATCCCATTTTGAATAAACATCTGTGATATGTGACAAAAGGCTCCTCATTCTTGAAGTACGTAGGGCTCTGGCGAAACGTAAATGGATCATACATCTCTGCGTGTAAAAGTGTGAAACTTATGACGATGTTAATGATACTGGCACACACTGTAGAAGAAAGCTAGTTAATGAAATCGTCATAGATATAGTAAAGTATCAGTTGTACATAGTTTTTTCTTCTTTCTTGGACTACTCACATGGTCCTGCTTAGTGGCGTTTTACGGCAGCTATACAGGAACTTTTTCTACACCGGCAGAGCAAGGGTTGATTTGTCAACATAACCTCAATTCTACTGTCCGTACTTAATCCTCGTTCCAGCCTTCCATTTCTGTGGTCTGTTATTTTACCTTTTATTTATATCTGTTTTATTGTTATGACTGTAGTATATTATGTTGTAAGAGAAAGACAGTGTTTCTCAATCTTCAGATTCGTGACACCTCTTAGCGCGATTTTTTCAGGTTAGTAGGATGGTATAGGAAATACCAATGCAAACACAACTTCGCCCTTCGGCTTCTACTTAATACACTAGTCTAAAGCTATTATTCCAGTGTCTTTTACTAAGGTAAGGTATAGGAGGTTTGTGATAAATTGGTGCTATTAGACTGAGGGAACTGAGGAAACTCTACACTTTAGAAAAACTCAGTTAACTAGCATTGTATCTGGTGTAGTAAATATAACATTACATTACTATGCAGTATATATTTAACATAACTAGGATAGTTATATAAATATAGAAAAATATACTGTATATCAATGTAGCAGCCCAGATCAATGGACAAATGCAGGGCAAAAGTCTCTGTAGCGCCAATCCTTAAAAAGATCTTGTGATAAAAGTGATCTTATTTCTTGAAGCGTAAGAGTAGAAAAATGTTAAAGGCGCTTTGTACATTTTTAATCTGTGAACGAAACTCTCTTGCGTTTCCCTCGCACTCGAGTGTCATTGTATCTTGTTTTCGCCAACACGTAACGATCAGAGCTAGATTGATTAATGAAACGTCATGATGTTGTGAATTTAAAGCATTCTGCGAAATCACCGCTGTACAGTCTTTTATTTATTTGTTTGTATAACAGTTAGGTACTCTCTGCATTTACACTGTTCAATTACATGAAGAGAGTCATTACATATTTAGTTCATTACAATATGAAGTAATATTCTCAATATATATTATACAATCATGTCACACGCACTACCAATTTGAATTACCTACCACTGAATAACAATTTAACTATATTTGAACGTGATAATTAAATAATAAACAAAAATATATATACCATTAGATAACATTAGGTAATTGATGAAAAAATAATTTCGTCGAAAATGTGTACAAATCTTAATCTTTGGGGTCTCAACCATTTAAATGTTTGAGAAACTATTGGTTGAGAAAATGTAGGTTTTTCTCATGGGTATCGTAAGAAACGAATGTAGGTATGTATAAGGTTGACATACGGCTGTGGTTGTAATGCCACGACTCTTACGACTTGTGTTAATTAAGATCCAAGGGAATGTTTTGAAGTACTTTTAATTACTGATGAGGAGATAATACGACGGTTGTGACATAAACTGCTCAGTGTCTTCCTTCGTTAGACACAAACTTAGCTGGAGGGGTCAAAATAATATTAGTAACTAGTCATTCTCCGCAATTACACCTACGTTTATGGTCACTACTCCGCTCCTAAGAGTCGTAGCACGTTGTTACAGAGCCTTTAACCTTCCTCAAATAATACTCTATTCTATATAAAAAGAGTTATTCAAATCTGATTAATAGTTTAAGGGATTATGGCGTTTAAACAAACAATCAAAGAAAAATCTCTTCATCCTTATTATATTAAGTTCAGATATCTGACCTACAAGTAAAAACAGTAAAAGTCAAGCTGTTACCATTTTATTCATCCTTTATTTCTCACGTCTGTATAGAGCCTAAAACAACACTGAGAGATAAAGAGCCATTATTACTCGGAAATGAATGTCAAGATAAGAATTAAGGGCTACTCATACTCCAGTTAAATAAATATTGCGGGAGCATACTAATTTAAAAAACGAGTGGTTGGAGGACATTATGTTTTATATATGTTTAACAGTGTGTGTATTTACATATATTTAGGGTGTTTTGGACTAAATAAAGAGCAGTAGGTGTTTGTTCTAACAATGTAAACTTTTTCTGTCGTTTGATTTCAAAATCCTCCTCCTTAAAATTTGTCCGTTAAATCACTTGTGCGTGTATAAATAACTATAAATTTAAAATTTAAAACACCCCCGACTCGAAAATCCCTTCAACGATTTCAAAATGCATTACATCATTTTGGAAAAAAGCTGATACTCTTACAATGCTGGACTGATATTAACCAAACATAGCTAAGAACCACCGCAAGGAAACTGGCTTTCAAATGAAAAAAACCGCATCGAAATCAGTCCATCCGTTTGAGAGCTACGATGCCACAGACAGACACACACACACACAGACATCGACGTCAAACTTATAACATCCCGTCGTTTTTGCGTTGAGAGTTAAAAACTGTCAAATGATTAGTCTGTGAGGTCCACCACAAGGTGCATTTGCTGGATGTACAATTCACCATAAACTGGTTTACAATACTAAAAAATAAAATAATTAATACAATAATATAGTTTAATGTCGTAATTTGCTCCCGAACCAAATCACTGCAATACTGCAGAACAGTAGGTACCTTTTTTTTTTTTGTGTGGAAACCCCCACGGGTCGTCACCTCACCGGGGCAACGGTAAGGTGGTATGTCGGACTCGAACCGACTAAAACCACACAGTGTTCTGTCATTGGTCTTCTTGCCGGGGCCTCAGGTGTACCCTAGAAAGGAAATCCCTGTGAAGAACAGTAGGTACCTGCGTGAAGCAGTTGAAACAAAAAATGTAAAAAAAAACTGTCAGTTATAGGACTGCACGTCAGAAGTGAAAACACATTTTTTTTAAAGATTAATTAATAAGGAGCTGACAAAACTCAATGTTTAGATTAACGCCCTCTAGTGGATCTATACTATATAATACATAAGTATATATCAAACTACAGTAGTATCGCGCAGAATCCACAGCAGGCGTAAAAATCAGAGTATGGATGGATGGATGGATGTTTGTTACTCTTTCACCCAAAAACTACGGCACCGATTGCAATGAAACTTGGTATGTAGATAGCTGGAGATCTGGATTAAAGCATAGGCTATTTTTTATCTCGATATTCCCACGGGATCGGGACTTACGCGGGTGAAACCGCGGGGCGAGGCTAGTATTTTTTAAATATAAGAAACTCGGCTCTTACGAATTTTCGATCAGGTCACGTGTCCTGACGCGAGTTTAACATTTTTTACCCATCCAAAAAAGTGCACAACGCTGCTAAAGAAGTTTTCACTTCAAAAAAATCCCAGAAAATGATTACTATCTGTCAATATCTCGGGATCCCGTCATCAATGAGCCCCATGCCATTTTACAAGCTCACATGTATGTATTAAAAGTAGAAGCTCTCAATTCCGTGTAAAATAATTTGATAGACAGATAAAGGACACAGTGAAACATTCTTTATCTGCGGAAAACTTACAAAATGTTACAAATTCGATCTAAAGACATCCTGACTTGTAGGCAAGGGTCAGCCTGAATAAATTAGGAACATTATTCCTACCCCAACACCGAGGTGTCCACAGCTGTTATGGATCAATACCTGTTTATTTTGTCTATCTATCCTTTATGCTAATTTTAGGGCAGCCCTATAAAACCAAGAGACCCTTTTGAGTCACTAAGCAAAATCGATGGCGTTTCTAAATCTCACCAATGTGTTGTAGCTATAAAAATTATGGACAGTACCAACAGCCCAAACGCGTTAAATATTTATGCTTAAATAGCTATTGCCGGCTCCACTCGCGTAAACTTTATTTTTTTTATGTCTCTCGGGAAAAGTCGTTTCTACTCGTAAGGTATCCTGGGTCTTTTTTTGTACCCTCTCAACGTGTTTGTAAAATATCATGATGATGGTTTAAGTAGCTAAAGCGTGAAAGCGGAAATAGGATAGTCGCATATCTCTTTTGTAGGCCTTTTTAATTTGCACTAGTAATGGTTATGGTCACCCATAACTACGGTCAGTGCAAATCGACACTTTACACACAACAGTAGGTATGCACTTATGAGAGCTGAGCTACGTCACCGTTAGGTACGAGTTTCGCCAATCACTTCTTCTTCACTTCTTTTTGTTTGTAGTTACGGTACTGCACGACACTATATTAACAAAGTGCATGGTATGCTGAAACTCGCTAATTTGAAAGGGGTTTTTAGACGCAATTTTTTGTGTGGCGGCTTTGATTTAAGCCACAATCGGTGTTTTGCAAAACTGAACCTTAAAAGTACTTAGTTTAGTAAATCATGTTTTACGCATCAAGAACTAGACAGACAGTTGTAAAAATTATACTAAGAAACAAAGCATTTTTAGGTAAGAAACTTGTTGAAATTATCTTAACTTTATTCAACAAAAAAAACTTTTCGTCCTAAACAGGTTCAACGCTGTTGTCAAATGTTATTCCAGTATTTAAAAAAAATGGGCACGCCGCTATAGCGGCGATAAGACCCATCCTACGAGAGTGGCTGGAGAGAGGGCACGGAGCCCTTACCTTCCGGATGACGCAGGTGCTTTCCGGACACGGTTGTTTCGGAAAATACCTGTGTCGGATCGGCTGGGAGCCGACGTCTTGGTGCCAACGCTGGCGAAATGCCCAGCCTGGGCTAGCCAGCGCTGTTATCTCGTCGTGGCAGTTGGTGCTGCGGGTAGTCTCTCGCTCCCAGCCGTGTTTCTGGCCATGGTTCGGAACGAGAGCGCATGGAATGCCGTCGCCTCATTCTGCGAGGGGTGATGTGCGCAAAGGAGGCGGCGGAACAGGAGAGAGAGCGGAATATGACTCTCTCTGCCCGCAGCAGACGCACCGGGCGCCGAAGGGCGTTTAATGATCTCCGGCCACCTTAGGAAGCGGCCTGCGGACGGCGAACTTTTTGGGGAAGTCGTCGTCCGAACAGATACAGGCCCGAGAGGCAACGCGAAAACGCGGGGGTTGCGGAAGAATGCAATAGCGATTCTCGCTCCCCTGATCATAGGCAAGTAGCGGAATACCGGGGTGGTTTTTAGTCGGTAAGAGTCCGACAGACCCCTTCGCCCCCCCTCCCCCCCAAGGACGGAGGACGTCCATGAGGATCTTCCACCTAGTAAGCCAAAAAAAAAAGTATTTAAAAAATGGTCGTAAATCTTGTCAATTATTGCTAAAATACTTTTATTTTAACAACTCTACTATTTCTAAACGATACGTTGAACTATCAGAAAACTACCCTATCTATTTCACCTCTATTTCATTTTGACGAGAAAGATTGCCGCAGCTTTTGGCAGATAAATTGACATGACACAGACATAACAGACTGTGAGACGTTATGAAATATAATGCAACGAGGCTCCTAAACAGACTCTAGAATTAGATGTAAAAATAAGGACTTATTGTTATGTTAAACAATGTACAATAGCTTTATTTTACCGATGCTTTAATCGAATGTCATAATTTTTTGACTAGAGTAGACCGATAAGAACTTAGGGACGCTACCGTCAAGCGTGAATTTCAGCACGTACTCGTATCTGTACGGTGAAACGGTGCCAATATAATGTAACCCCTAACACCGAAGCGGCAGGTCATTTTACCGATTACTATATAGAGGTGAAATGATTTGGGCTCCGTCGGGTCAACAACTAGTCGGGCATCTTCGAAATACACACTTGAATACAAGTATATCTTTAATAAATATTCATCCATTTAAGTTTCTTGTTCGTTCTGTTCAACAAGTACTCACAAATTGCCGGAGTAAAATACGACAATTATCAAAAGCTCCAAAAGAACTTGTGTAAAAGTAGTTTATTTTTCCAAAACCGTCTCCCGTAAAGGTTTTCCCTTTTTTCGACTCTAGACCTCATCAAAGATGTGTTACGGTATATGACCCATGTATAACCATCTGTTACACCTGTTGCACCAAGATCTGTTAATATCAAATTTACTCTGGCCGCGGGCTCACCGTCTTGGCAAGCTGTAAGCTTCAAGTGTTTGCAGATGAGCAACCGGCCTCGGTTTTCTATGTGGTCCTTTTCCGTGCAGTTTTGTGGAAATATACTCCTATAAATAAGCGTAAACACATCGCACTAGCACGTTTATAACTTATCATATTACGGTAACCATTTCATATGAAGACTTGTAGGTTTGATATTTTCTTATAGGTATAACATCATCCTTGACCCTGTCTTGTGCGTTTTCTTTGCCCTCTCGTAAGGATTGAATGAAATAATTAATGTGTAATTGTGTCTTTTAGGTACACATCCAGTAGTTCTGGTAACTACAACAGGTGTCCATTCTATACACACGAGGAATTTATAGAGGAACAAGACCATGTAATGGTTTTGCACTTTTAATGGAGAATACTTTTATACATTAATATTTTTAAATCTGCTCAATTTTCCATTATTATTGGTTGCCTACTGTTCTGGAGACATTGAATTTTTTCTGTTACACATTGATATATATCCTGAACATAACACGAACTCCCTTCCTAAGTATTCAGAGCTACAGAAGACGTAAACTTCGTTGGTGGAAAACACAACTGATTGGATTGGTATGGGTGGTAGTGTATGGATTCATAAAAATAAAAATGGTCGATATAATTAGGTACTGTGCACCGTCGATCGGCCTGCATTTTGCGATAATGAGCCACAGATAAACTATAAGCTTATTACAGAGTACTCAAACGCGTCCGTTGTTAGCGATTAAAATTAATTTGTTCATGCGCAAACTCCATATGTAGACGTACTTTGCAGGGCAAATATTTTGGCAAATAGACAGATACGAATAGCCAAGTGACATGCCGCCATCAGCGTGTACAAATGTTTGTTTGCCCGGTTACTTATATGAAGCATATATATTTATATATTCTCCCAAGTGCAAATAAAGGTGCTAGGTGTCAAACCCCTGTCACTCAGTGAGCCTCTGAGGGTTGCATAATTAGCTGAGGTGCGACTGCCAGATACGTCACAAACACTCAAATTTGGACAAACAATTTATTTGAAGATATTGTATATTAAGAATCTGAAATTTCATAGCTATGTATAAATGTATACAGAGCTGTTCTGAAATTAAATCATTCAACTTCTGATTTTGAAATTGAAATTAAATTTTTAATAAAATTACACGTGTCAAGGGCCGTTGACAATACAATAACATCATAAAATCAGGATCGTCAAAAAAATATACTTGATTTATTATTAGTAGGCCTCCCACATGGTGGACTGATGATCTTGTAAAGGTCGCGGGAAACCACTGGATGCGGGCAGCGGAGGACCGAACGTTGTGTCGATCTTTGGGGGACCTATGCCCAAGCAGTGCGCGTCAACCGGCTGAAGTTATTATTTTTTTTTTAATTATAAAAAAGACAACTCCCGCATTAGGTATTACTCCTGTGTCGCAGGGAACTTTACAAACATAGAAACAACGGACACAAAGAACACCCAGACTCAGGTGGGAATCGAACCCACGACCTATAAGTATAGCGGTCAGGGTCACTAACCACTAGACCAACAGGCCAGCCATGTCAAGTGATGATGATGATAAATAGTTTTTAGTATTTTTTAATAATAATTTATTAAAACTATATTTTTCCCATGCTAGATTAAAAGTTGTAAAGAGAATGATTCAAAAACTTTACTTCTTAACCTGTTTGTATTATTGTTTCAGGTAAGTTATTGCTGGACGGTGTTACAGACGTAAACGTTTAAAAATAAGTGGTTTGTATTCTATCATTAGGTATATATACTAGCAACCCGCCCCGGCTTCGCACGGGTAGCAAAGCATATATTGATGTTTTCCGACCTCTTCAACAACCATCGTCATATTTCAGCCATTTTACACAAAGCCATAATGAATTATACACCTAAACTTCCTCAGGAATAACTCCATCTATTGATGTAAACCGTATGAAAATCCGTTCGGTAGCTATTGAGTTTATCGCGAACAGACAGACAGACAGACAAACCCGGCAGGGGACTTTGTTTTATAATATGTAGTAATGGGAATTAACGCGATCACGAAATAAGTATTGCATACATCTGAATTGCCTGATGTTTCGACCAGGTTGCACTGGCCGGTCGATTGTTTCACTACTAAGTTGTTCAATAATCAAATCTCATGGATATTACATAGCTTCGAATAGTGGTACCTTGCAATTGAATAAGTAACTACTATTGCCAAGTGTTGCTGCCAAATCGTTCCAGAGAATGATTCGTGTAGACATTAAACATATACTTATCTAAGTTTCAATTGCTATAAACTGAGTTAGTTGCTTCTAGTGCCTTATTTTAAATTATGATATATAAGCTATTTTGAGACTTACAAATTACAAAACCGTAAATTATATATAGAACCATTTTTTACCCTCGACGCAAAAAAGAGGGGTTTTATAAGTTCATGATATCATGACGTGTCTGTATCTGTGTGTTTATCTGTGGCGTCGTAGCTCCTAGACGGATTAACCGATTTTGATTTAGTTTCTTTTTCGTTTGAAAGGTGACTTCAAATTTCAAATTCAATGTCTTTATTTCATAAAAATCGTAATGAATTATTCGAAATCTTCAATTAAAAAATAAAAGTTATAGATCAACACGCACGGGGTCACCGCAACAATAGATTGCTTTGTCAAATGTAAAGTTATAAAGAAAAATGATAATAGAAAATGCCATATCTGCGTGTGTCGATCTATAACCGCCCGTTTCCAAATGGGTGAGCCTTGTGAGAAGAAAAGAATTTGATCGAGAGTATTCTTAGCTATAATTAACATTCCAAGTGGGCGTTAGGTAAGTCTGTGAGTAAGCGCTAGGCAATATCACGGGTCCGATTATTGTCCTCGGAGTTAACACTTGCCAAACAGTTAAAATATTTAATACTAGCAGCGCCCCGCGGTTTCCCGGTCCCGATCCCGTTTGAATATCGGGATAAAAAGTAGCCTATAGCCTATATACCAAGTTTCATCGCACGGTACGGGAGGCAGCGTTGCATTTTTGATGGTAATTTCAGGTCACTTAATTTTGTGTGTAGTCGATAGCCTGGATTTAGCTAGCAATGGAAATAAGCGTCAGCGGTCAGACCCGTGGTGGACCTGGTTGTGAGACGATGTTGCTTATGACAAAAAAAAATATTCAAAAAACAACTTCAGGTCGTTTGAAAATTTGTGCAGCAAATATTTATATAATGACAATACTATAATAATGACAATAAAGTCAGCTGCAAAACTAATGGTGGATTATACGTCAGCTGATCATATAAACCTATATAAAAATATGTTATGAAAAACCATTTCAGGTTTAATAAAACTTATACAGTGAACTGTTTATATTATTAAAATAATAAAAATAATCATCAGCTATACATTCAACGGTGAAAAGACCGTCAGCTGAGGGTTTATACGCAAGCAACGCAACCCAAAGTACGACGTAACTGACTTTCTTTCCCCCTTTAAGCAAGTAGCTGATTTCTTAACTATAGAATTTAAGTAATATAGTCCAAAAATTTCTATCTCTAGGCTATCGACTACACACAAAATTAAGCACTATCAAAAATGCAACGCTGCCTCCCGTACCAATTATATTATTTTATGTATTTCTAGATCTCCTCGTATATCGGAAACATTGGGCATGTTGCGGGTAGACGTGAGTTGGCGGGCGAGGAGAATAAAACGTGATTGTCACACAGTAATTTTACTACACTTATTAAAACACAAAAATATACTCTGAATAATTATTAGACATCTTCAATCAAGCTTTAAATCACGACACTCCACAGAACACGTGGTGCGCTTACGAGATGCAAATCGATTCTGCCTTTTCAGCGGCCTATCCGAACCGTAACTGTCATCCGCCGCGCGCCAGCGTTCGGTGTTGCCTCAGTGTCTTAACTAGTGACACTTTATTACTAATGTTGCCAACTAAAATAATCGGTGCGCCGTCATATTTAACAATCAATGTTTGTTTGTTCATATTTTAGGCGCTGCAGTACCGTTCATGGGATCTTCATAAAATAAAATTTTACTTCCCCGTTGCCAGGGATTCAGAGAGAGGTTGAGTTTAATGATATGCGGACTTCTTGTTATAAAATATATATTTCGCATACACACATGTTGGTACCTATAAATATATACTTATATTATTCGACGATCTAACTCATTACTTGCGGAGAGACGTCTCTCCGTCGTTCTTGGCACGGTAATATTATCTATACAGTATTCTATCTTCATACGAACGGTCGGAAAGCGATTTATACACATGCGTCTCAAGTTCGGTATACACTCGGTACCCAACCAGTCGCGAATGTGCCGCAGTGACGAACGAACGGTGTGATGCTTTTGTAAGCAGTAAGCTTGCGATTTGTGTATTTGATTGAAATTAGTACAAGTACTTACTTAATATGGCAATGGATTTTTTATACTATTAAATTTAACAATAAAGCTTTCGTACGGCTCAGTCGAGGCGCAAATATTTTTCAGTCTTAACATAAGGGTGGTTTTTTTTATTAAATCTAGAAATCAAAAAACACAACATGTATTTTAATTGAACACTTCCTATTTCATTCACATCAAATTAATTTTTTTTAAATAAAAAATATACTTATTATAATATTTACAAACACAAAACTAGAAAGAAACTCTTAAATCTCCTAATAAAAAAATACAACATGTATTTTTATTGAACACTTCCCATTTCATTTACAACAAATTGCATTTTTTTAAATAAAAAATATATTATAATATTTACAATCACAAAACTAGAAAGAAACTCGAGTAGATCGATGAAATTAAAATACTGTGCGCAAATTTAAATTTAAATATCTTTCGCGTGTTTATGTACCGCGCGGCTGTAGGTAATTATATTAAGGACAGCGCCGAGTCAAAATACTGGATAGATAATATTACCGTGTCCTTGGTATCGAAATTACTGCGTTAGCATTGTCCCTATAGTACCTTTCATCCAGAAAAAAATATATTCCGGATGAAAAAATTACTTTTACGTGAGCGAAGCCACGTGCAATAGCTAGTAAAATATAAAAAAAATGCGCGTTTCTCTGTGGCCTAATATTTATCATTAGAATAACAAGTACTGTGCGTGTCTGCCCCTAATATTCTCATATCAATTACATCAACGATCTCTCCCCGTGGTTAGCTATCGTATTTCTTATGGTAATCTATGCAATAGTGGGTTACATAATCAGAAAATTGTTTGTGGGAATATATTAGCTATATTCTGATACCGCAAAGAGGAGAAAATATAATAGGCCAAGGGATTGCGTTGAATTTTGAGGTTAAGTACCGCTTGTGTCTTGGCAGACCAGGCTGCCAACTGCTTTATCACAGGGTCACAAATATTTAACAACACAATAATAATAACTGGACACATCTTACACTCGGCCGTCTGATCCCAAACTAGGCAGAGCCTGTACTATGGTAAACAAACTGCTGATAAACACACTTACACATTACTGTTACATACATGTTATAGACTCAGAAACAGAGCTAATCATCGTGCTCATCACTCAATTATTTGTTCTGGGTGGGAAACGAAACCCACGACATCTGGCTCACCAGTCAAGATTACTAACAACTAGAACAAAACGCCCATCAACATATTTATTAAAAAATAATCCAGTTTAACCAGTAAAAAATTGCTAATTTTAAAGAGTTATCGTGGTATTTTTGGATTTATGTACACTTTGGAGGGTGTTTTATCACTCCAACACAAAAGGGTATCCTGCAACCAGGTTACGTGATCATGCCTGGCGGACAGCGGCATAGCGGTTGATTTTAGGAAATTGTACACATAACTGTAACTAATCAATCAATCAGCGTGAGAGCTTTCATATTTTTTTTTTTTTTTTTATGGTATAGGGGGCAAACGAGCAGACGGGTCACCTGATGGTAAATGACTACCGCCGCCCATGGGCACCTGTAACTCAAGAGTCACAAGTGCGTTGCCGCCCTTTAAGATGGGAATAGGGGAAGAGGGGGAGAGGGGGGAAGAATGGGAAGAGGGGGGAGAGGGGAAGGACGGGAATAAGGGAGAAGGAAGGGTTAGGGCCTCCGGTGACCTCACTCACGCGGCGAAATGCAATGCAAGCATTGCTTCACGGCCGGTTTTCTGTGAGGCCGTGGTAACGAGCGGAGTCGAGCCCATACGTGCCGAAGCATGGCTCTCCCACAAATAAATTTGCGCGATTCAGAAATAGTTGTTATTATGTAGTTCGGCTTGTCGTTGGTAGATGGCGTTAAAGTATGTTTTTGTATGAATTCATCATCAAATACAGAAAATGGATTCTTTCTAATCAGAAAGCCAAACTAAAGTCCTCTAAAACAAATTGTAACCAAGAGCTTAATACAATTTTAAGCGAGCAATTAAAGTGTATGTCAAGCCCATGTCAATATGGCCGTGTGAGGTTCGGAGTAATTAGTTTGGAGTGTTACGTTTAATATATAGATAGGTACGTAAATTTCCAATTAGGTTTTTATTTCACCTTTGAGAATAATTCTTGGGAATGTAATGAATATGTTTATAATGAGCGTCGCGACCCTTGAGTTGACATTGTACCATTTTTTATTAAGGTTTTTCACGTATGGGCCGGCTCGACTCCGCTCGACACCACGACAATGCTTGCATTGCATTTCGCCGCGTGAGTGAGGTTACCGGAGGCCCTAATCCTTCCCTCTCCCCTATTCCCGTCCTTTCCCTCTCCCCTCTTCCCACTCTTCCCCCCTCCCCCTCTTCTCCTACTCCTACCTTAAAGGGCGGCAACGCACATGTGACTCTCGAGTTACAGGTGCCCATGGGCGGCAGTAGTCATTTACCATCCGGTGACCCGTCTGCTCGTTTGCGCCCTATACCATAACAAAAAAAGTAATGTTAGGAATGCACGGATGGCGCATTTGTTGAAGTGGTCACTTAACCAATAGGCCGCGCTGAGTGTTGGGGGTCGTTTCCCACTCGGGAAAAAAGATTGTGTGATCCACAAATAGTTATCCTGAGTCTGGGTGATCTATGTGTACGTTGCTTGAATGTTTGTTAAGTCCACCGTCACCCAGAAATGGATCCTAGTGCGGGAGTTGTCTTTCAAAAAATTTATGGTCCCATACTTTTTTATAATAATTTAAACGAAATTAAACACGATAAATAGGTATTACATATCTTTGAATTGCCTGACGTTTCCACCACGTTGTACAAGCCGTGGTCACAAGCTGACTCCCGTCTAAATAAGTTTACATCAAGGAACGCGAAATTTTGGAAGTTAGTATTTTTTTTTATTTACGTCGTATACAATTTTATTAATTTATGTAACTAAAAATAAGAATACTCATTACATCTTGGTATAAAAAACATCATATGTACATATGACAATACATATGTATAATTATTACTTTCAGGTTTTTCCAAATGTTAAATTTTTCCTAGAACCCTTTAAAAATGTATTTTATCTGAAAACCTAAGTTGTTCTAACAGCGATATTTTAAAATAAAAGTAGTTAAATCAGTATGTTGCGCACGAAAATAGGATTTAAAACCAAATGTGGCTACATTCGGTTTTATTAAAACTGTCTAGACATTTTCATTTTAAAGAAAATAGGATTTGGATTTTAAAACCAAATCGTGTTATAAACTTTCTCAAACTACATTCGCGATATGGTTGTTTAATATTTGAGAGAAACCTTACTAGCGATACTTGATGTTTGAATTAAAGAGCAAACCTATGTGTGTCTTGGGTTTACAGGGGTGGGCGATAAATTAGTAAGGCGATGCCTAGCGAGGCGCCCTTGGGAACGACCATATATGTTAGAACAGTCTATAAATTTTATTATATAATCTGTAATATAATAAAGACATATGTATATGGGCAGGCCGGTAGGGATCGACAAAACAAAACATACGCTGATCAAATTGGAAATGTTCTAAAGAGGGCAGGTTAGAAGAACCCGACACCGGCTTGTGTGAAAGGTTAATGATAAGAGGAAGCTCGCTTTGTTGTCACTGCCTACCCCGAAGGGAGAAAGGTGTGAGTTTATATTTATTAGGTTTTTACGTATGAGATTGGCGTTTTGTCGAATTGGCAATTTCTATCTCAAATATCTGGCGTTTGGTTGGGAATTCCAAAAAGTCAAATTTAGGCTTAGGTGTTTATGTTTCGAATTTAGTGATTTTCTTTGCGCCATTTGATTTTTCTTTGACATCGTTTTGTTTATAATGAAAACATAAAATGTCGCGTTATTTACGAATACGAGTTCTGCCGTGGCACCAGTGCTGCCGAAACAGCTCGAAGGATTAATGATATGTATGCGAAAGCTACTGTAAAAGAAAACGCAGTACGTTTTTGGTTCCAACGTTTTCGTCCTGGAAATTTTAACCTACAGAACAAACCTAGTGGACGGATGGAGACCCTAGTTAACAATGAAGAATTAAAAGGGATCGTAGAAGCGGATCCATCGCAAGCCAAATCACAATTAACGGCAGGCTTCGGTGTAAGTGTTAAAACAATTTTAATTCATATATATTAAATTAGAAAAGGGAAAAAGCTAGACAAATGGGTACCGCATGAATTGAATAAAGCACACCAACAAACACGCCTTGATTGTTGCGTTACATTATTCAACCGTTACAATAAGGGAGAGATTTTAATCGTATTGGTGCTTGTAATGAAAAAGGAATCTCGTACAATAATCAAAAACGCTCACCACAATGGTTGAACCCAGGAGAACCGTCCAAATCTTGCCCCAGGCGAAAGTATCTGGTGGACCAGTGCTGGTGTTGTCTATTACAACTTCCTAAAATCTGGCCAAATAATTACGGCAGAGCTGTATTATCAACAATTGTAAACAATGATGGAAAAGCAAGCCGTTAAACAACCGAGACTATTCAATTGCTCTAGCCCATTGCTACTTCAGGACAATGCTGGACACACTGCACAACAGACAGTCGCAAAATTATATGAGCTGCTTTGGAATGTCTTTGATACCCACCATACTCCCCGGACCTTGCTCCAACAAACTAATATTTGTTCAAATTAAATTCCGATGAGGTAGTCCAAACCGCTTTCAAAGATTTCATTGATTTTCGCTCTCACAATTTTTTCAGCAAGGGAATTAATGAACTTCTTATAAAATGACGAAATTGTATAGATAAGAATGACACATACTACGTTCAATTAAATTTATAACTTCATGAAAAGAAACGTTTTACTTTTTCCATTTATAACGTCAATTTTATATGTAGCTAAAAGTGGACCGTTGCTCATGGTACAGTTTTTAAACCTTGAGCATTACGACTGACATCCTTATTTTGATAGCTTATGTTAAACTCCCATGTATGTGTTAGGTCGCAAGCCTGCTGAAATGTGTCGAGCACAATGCCAAACTAAAAGGCGTTATTGATTATTTTAAGGCATAAGTCCAAACTCCAGGGCTGCGACTATTTATTTTAATTATTTAGGTTGCTTACTTTTTTTATGACAAAAATCGAACTGGGTAACTGACATAAGTTGCACACAATACACGTTATGCTAACAATTCAGTTTATAACAGAAATTTACGTCACTGTTTTGTAATGAGGGTCATTTTAACTCTGCGTTCTACTTCAGTGTTTTAAAATAAGTAGCATAAAACCACAATGGAAATGACTAATTGCCGTTGCTTACAACTGTTGCAAGTTTCATGCTACTAACAACTTAAATAGCCAATAAAAACTTTAAAATATGGTAAATCTTTTTGTTAAGAAAAGTCGTAATTCACTTTAAAAAAAGTATCACAGACTTCAATCATGATAAATTAGAGATGGAACATTTTCTTCAAATTTAAATAGGACGAACCTTGATTACAACCAATCAATTTTTTTTTACTTTGCAATCGGTTCACAAATGGCGAAGAAATCACGTAACATACACAAAAAACAGTCAGATTGAGAACCTTCTCCTTTTTGAGGTTGGTCAATAACAAATGTATTTGGAGTCGTACAGTAAGAAATGAGTACAGACTAGACTGGGATGAGACTTAGAGATTAGATTATTATAAAGAGTTCAAACAAGTAACAAGTTTGTAAAAAAAAACCATGTTGAAAAAGAGTGTCCTTGGAGTTTCTTGCCTGTTCTTCTCCATAGGATCTACGTTTTGGAACAGGCAACTAGCTTCACGACCGACTTATACTGACTGACTCCTCCTGACAATTTAAAAATACCTACAATGGGTTTACTCAAAATAAATAATTTTGATTTTGATTCATTACTTTATGTATTACTTACCTAAGTATGACTAAAATTGTCACAACAAGTTTTGCTCCAATTGGACAACAGATAGATTCGTAGACAATTAGCAAAACAGATACTTTTTCTTGCACACCACATATTAGATACAAAAATCGGTAGTATTTAACGGACCGTTGAAGTGGGCGGCCTCATCGCAGGCTACGATGACTTCCAGACACTGATGAGCTATAGGCAGGTCAATGGCAGATAATGGTGCACAACTATATATTAGAATGTAATCAATCAGACTATCGCCAGTCTACTTCGGGAGATAGACCTCTAGTCAAATAGTTGAACAACCTGAAGAAGGTAGCTGGTATGGACTGGATGGTGGATGAGTAGCGTGGCCAGAGCTCGATTGATAGGTTTTTTATAGTAATTACAAATATCACCAAACTGTTAACAAGTTTATTGGCAATAATGGCGCTCAATTCATTTTCATTTACTGGTACACACTTTGAGGTAGTAAGGTATATACATAAATTTACATTTATTTTTAAAACACATTATACATATTACATAATAATAATAACATTTAATAGGTTATTATCAGTTTAATGTTGCACTACATAATTCTTTGGTTTTCATAAAATCTATTCTATTAAATATTGTTGGAGTTAAATATCGTCTTGTTCTTTTCCCATAATACTTCTTTATTAACGGTATCACATATTTACACTATTAACTTGTGTAGTGATTGATAAGGCAATGGAGATGGGAATCCTTGGGTTTGTGGAATGGGATGAGAGTTGCGAGAATATATAGGAGGCGGTAATACCTCACATGAGGCTGGCCGTATCCTTGTTTGCCAAGTTGGTACACACATGCACTAACACCTCTACTCAGAAGGGGGAAGCAGAGGTGATTAAACACCCATATTTTGCAATCACAGACAGACAGACGCGCCGGGGGACTTTTTTTTATAAAGTTGTTATTTTACACACGATTTTACAGATTTTTTTTATGTTTAATTACGACAAACTGATTTGAGCTGACAGTAAACTCTCACATTGGTATGTAGCGCTTGTTTATTACATAATTTTAAATGGGCTAATACAAGTTAGACGTGTAAGCTTTTTCGTTTACATTATAAGATTATGTTCGTTTAAGTTACTACAGAAATAAATGAAAACAGGGAGTGGCTGCCTTCTGATCAAGAGGCGGCCAAGGTCTGTAAGGGTTCCTGGAGATTTATTTCTTATGACGGAATATGGTGTAGTTTTAAGGATTCACATAAGACCGCGGCGGGTGCGAGCCACCGAACCCGAGGCTTGGCTCTGTTCGTGGACAACTCGTGGGTCCGTACCGCCGGCGCCACAGGTTGTAACATGAAATACTCCATATAAAATGTTTAAAGCATTTCCGATACGTGTCACCACTCCCACTCGGCTCGTTCTAATGTGAATCATCCTTTGGTCGGTTCGATTCTGACATACCATTCCACCTTTCGCAAACTTTTCCGCTCCCAAAATGTATATAATTTTTTTTTTTATGGTATAGGTCGCAAACGAGCAGACGGGTCATCTGATGGTAAATGACTACCGCCGCCCATGGGCACCTGCAACTCGAGAGTCACAAGTGCGTTGCCGCCCTTTAAGGTGGGAGTAGGAGAAGAGGGGGAGGGGGGGGGAGGAGTGGGACGAGGGGGGAGGGGGAAAGACGGGAATATGGGAGTTGGAAGGGTTAGGGCCTCCGGTAACCTCACTCACTCTGCGAAATGCAATGCAAGCATTGCTTCACGACCGGTTTTCTGTGAGGCCGTGGTAACGAGCGGAGTCGAGCCGGCTCGTACGTGCCGACAATTTTTTCTTTATCGTGTGATAAAGAAAAAATTATATACATTTTGGGAGCGTTTGTCTCGCTGTTTTACGAGCTAACCCCATTTCAGTATTGGACAGAGGTTGATATGAGTGCCGAATTTGATTAGGTTTTGTGAGAGATCTAGACAACGTCCTATGCGAAGAAAATAAAAATATAGAATATAGTGTTTGTATTTGGTCGCTTCTGCCTAAACAGATATATATCTAGTATTGTCACAGCAGGGGCGTAGCTACCACCGCATCAGCCGTATCAATGATACGGGGCCCCCGGGCTACAGGGGCCCCTAACGTGTGTAAGCAAGAATTTGTAAATTGTTATTCACAATGTCACTTAATCTCGTGTTTCTCGAAAAAAAAAAACACATTAAAAACTGACTGACTGAGAAATGACATAAGTCAAAAAAAGCAATCTCTTTTTTCCCGGGTTAAGCGTGCCCCAAAAGT
This sequence comes from Euplagia quadripunctaria, assembly GCA_963859945.1. Classification (NCBI taxonomy): domain Eukaryota; kingdom Metazoa; phylum Arthropoda; class Insecta; order Lepidoptera; family Erebidae; genus Euplagia; species Euplagia quadripunctaria. Next base: position 15,176,284 of record OY982582.1, on the reverse strand, counting down.
TGGCAACATCATATATCGATTATTGCGGGATTCCCTCGTTTAAAGCATTTTTGTTTCTTTTGTGAGAAATCTTTACCCTTCATTTGGGCCCCTCAACTAATTTTGATACAGGGCCCCTTCAAGGCACGCTACGCCACTGTGTCACAGGTTCTAGTCTCATGCTGAAGCAAATTTATTAAGACTTTGAAACGGAGACACAAAAAGTAGACTTTTCAATTCGGTTGACTATTTTTATATGACTATGTGCAGATGGAATAAGGCCTATGACTAGTAGTGGACTGAGATAAGCTGTTTTTTTGAATATCACACATTAATATTCTTCTTGTTAAACCTTACGATTAAACTAACCTTTTTATTTTAACCTATTTATTAGAACCTGCAACATGGTCGTAATTTCGACGCTTTAGCAATTACGAATCGATACCGAAGCAAATTTTTCGTATTACTTGCTACATTACGGGTAGGGTCATCTTTCATCGCGTCACCCTAGCAGAAACAGGCCCGAGAAGGCGGGGCGACGCGTTCCGGGCGCTCCTCTCTGAGTCACCTATTGTTCAACAGGCGTCCAAGTCTGTAGGTGTTGACAGGGATTTCCTCTCACTCGGGTACACCTAAGACTCTGGCAGGTAGGACCCCGTGACGGAACACCATGCGGTTTTAGTGGGTTCAAGTCCAACATACCACCTTGCAGTTAACCCGGTGAGGATTTTTGACAAATGGAAACAAAAAATCACTAAATGAAGAAAAAAAAATTCTAAAGATCATTCCCATGAGTAACTTTTTCCCAACAACAACAACATGTGGCAGGTCCAAGAGTATCAAACTCACAAAATATAGAAAAAAACAAAACTGCGTCAAATTATGTGAACTATGTTTGTTATTTATATATTCGTATATAATTTAAAACCCTTAATTATACGCTAAATTTATTCTGTATTGGATAGTTTAGTTTATTTATTCAGAACAATAATACAATTGTGTTTGAATACATAACAATTAATAATAATACAATACATTTAAAATTAAAAATACAATTAAAAATGTAAAATAGCATAATAAACAAAAATAAATTAATAATATTCTACAATATGTCATGCACAATACAAAAGAAAAAACAATTGAGCCATGTCATAATTTACAATATTAAACACTATGTTTACCAAAAATTTATACAAACATTATTTTTCGAATCCAACTGATAGTTCCAGACTGATAGTTAAATGACAATACTGCTTTGCAACAATGAACTTAAACATCACTGATTATAGCTCTTTGACTGATACCCTGTTTTTGTAAGGCTGATCTGTCAAGTTAACAGTGGTGTCAAATCAATTCGAGAAAAAACGTTGATTAAAATAAAAAAAGTTCTAATCTATGATCATTTTCATTCAACATTCGAATGGCATTATAAAATTTTCCAGTAAAATTTTACATTTGACATAAGCTCTGTAAACTGATCCGATGATCAAATCAATGTGCTTAATCATGTTTCCAGCAACGCAATATAAATGCACTTGACGTAAGATTTGACATAGGATGTGTTAATTTTTTGCATCGATTAATCACTGAAAGGACTTTTTTAATCCCTTGCCACGTTTGGCGTGTTCGAACACGCCAAACGTGGCAAGGGATAAAAAAAAAATGGTGACCCTAAATATTGGCGAGGCAGTCAGGTCGATCGAACTAGTGTATCTTGTTTGTTCGGGACCGGCCTCCTTGAGAATTCGTGTCAACATTTGGACTTCTAGTTAATGTTTAAATATTTAATGCTTGCGAAATTTGGTAAGGATTTTATTTAGAAAGAAAGATTTGGCGATGTATGTTTAAAGTCTTTGCAAGTTGATACTAGTTGGAAAATCATTTTCTTGTTGTCCGATTCCATTATACATTAATATATTTGGTGATATTTTACTCATAAATTGTATATTTATCAATTACCAATTAATCCTCAGTATCGGGAGAATTATTTTATAAATTATCTCAAAGTGATAGGGCAGTAGGTGATAGGCCATCGTGTATTTCTTGTTACTATTCCTTTCAAGCTGTTTTATTAAAAGTGATAATGATAATTTCGCTCGCTCCCCCGTCTATAGCAGGTCAGGAATTAGTAGCAAATCCTCGTTAGTAATAAAGGAGTGACGTTACAGAAACGAAGCCCCAAATTCCAATACCGACAATCAGAATTCATTATATTTTCCTTCATAGTATCGTTTGTGAGATGAACTCTTGTAGTTTTTTCCTCCGGGAATGTTTACGTGAACTCTTTAAAACTGGTGTAACATCCAGTGTTACGGATAAAAATAGAGAGTAATCCAAAACAAATATTTATGGAACCGAAAATAGTTATTGCCGCTTACAAATTGCTTTTGTGAATGTAAATATTTGTACTACACGTAAGTAGTAACTGAGTAAAGGAGTCATTTACACGTATCATATTCACTCAGATGAACCATTTCTTTCTAAGCCTTTAATTCTCAATATACCAGGTTCAGCAACTGAGTCTATTTTGCAACTGCTTAGATCTGAGCTAACACCCTCGTGTGCCGTGTTTTGACTCCCGGCCATATTCGTCAATATTTGGTACTCAATAACCTTGACTTGGATCCTACGTAGTTGCAATCTTTCCTTATCAGTAAATATTAATCATAGCAATAATCGAATGCTTAATCCTGCACACCCATGAGGACATACGATTAATATTTCGCTAAATGTCTTCGCTAAACTAGGCTGACGTTGGTACAGCTTCATTTCTTTTTTTATGTTATAGGGGGCAAACGAGCAGACGGGTCACCTGATGTAAGTGACTACCATCGCCCATGGACACTTGCAACTCAAGAGTCACAAGTGCGTTGCCAGCCTTTGAGATGGGAGTACGCTCTTTTCTTGAAGGTTTGAAGGTCGCATCGGTCCGTAAATACCGCATGTTCCAGAGATTGATTGGTGTCACTACAAAAAAAAAAATACAATAACGGGCCTTTTCTTAATATAAACTTATCGTAATAGCACTATGTGTGTCGATATCTAATCTCAACAACCCTGGTGGCAAAAAACTTTGGATACCACTACAAAACTATTCACCATCTTTAAGAAACAGTTTATTCCACAGTTTTTATTGATTGTTAGATTAGAGGGCTCGGACTTATTTCAGATCAATAATGCACAATGTCGGTTAGGTTTAATTAGGATGGAACTGAAAAGTCCGAAAAATTATTTCTCTCTTATAAAATTCTGGCATTAACGTTCGTAAATACTAAGATTTAGCTACTAGTAAAACCTAAGATATTTCAATGTACGGGGTTTTACAGTAACATACATATGACAGATACAGTATGACAGATGGATGTTGCAGCGGTTATATCTGTAAAACTGTTATCGATTAGTAAATACAAAAAAATTAAATCGATATCTCTTAAGAATCGAATATTTTAGTAATAGATTTCTTTGACCCCGTCCCTATTCTTCAATCTGTCAGAACTGTCAAACGGTACTTCTCAGATTTGATGGACTATAGTGGCTATAGTCAGTTCGAGTGCCATGTATGCGACCCTGACCTATATAAGCAATATCCTTATCCTTCTACTGCTTTTATTATACTCCCAATTTTTCTGTCTTTAATTCCCAAAGTGCCCGGTTAGCGGTCATAAGCTTGCCCTCTATTACGTAAGTGGGGTAAATTATACTTGTCAAAATGTGGGTATTAAAAATACCTATGTCAACATCTTATAATAATAACAATAACTTCACACATCTGACACACGGCCTTAATAAACATAATTATATATTTTTAAATACATACATATAATAGATAAATTACACCCAGACATAGAACAAATGATTATGCTCATCACATAATTATTTGGGTGGGAATCGAACCCACGATCTCTGGCTTAGCAGTCAGCGTCACCACTAGACCAACAGGCCAGTTTTAGGAAATACAGGAGTGATTGCATGTGTTATTCACAATTATCGTCTATTCCATCACTTGTGGCAAAAATCTGTATTTAATACGAGACCAGACTGGTATATAAAACACGATCGTGGAAGTTTCAATTTTCTAATATACAACAGCAGCATATAGCACATATGTTTGCCGTGTAAGTGTAGGTACATCTCATCCGCTAGAAAAGTAAATATACAAGAAACAACCAATAAATCAAATTTACGTGTTCAAATATATACTTTGAGAACTTGCATGATACCGTTTTCAAAATCCACACGACTCAGCTACGTGTATCTGCATTTGAAACTTCAAAAATGCTTTTAGGAACTTTATATTCCGTGCGAGACTCGCATTCGAATCCGTCGATGTAGCATTTCCAATTGGGTCGAATGCGTCTACCGTAAGGAGAATGGGATGGCAGGCAAAGAACGCCCTTTTCTGTTGCACGCAGATTTTTATTTGGCATCTTGCCCGTTTGTGTTTACTGTACAAATATACTCCATCTAACGTTATTCATATGTTGGGTAACACTTAGTTTTTATTGGCTGGGGCTATGAATAGCAATGTGAATTGTTGCTTATTAAGGGCTGTTGGTTTTATCTTGTGTAGTATTTGTTCTGTAATGGATTTTGTTCGTGTGGTAATGTGTAGGTTACAAGTGATTTATTATTCAAATAAGTCGTAATGTTACCTTGTAACCTAATTGTTATGTTTTATTACTGAGCTTGTTAAAAGTAGAAATATACCTTCAAAGTAGCATTCATACGTCAGGCTCTAATCATCTATTTTAATTTAAATAAAGACTATGTGTAATTTTATTTTAATAGGGAGAAGGAACCCGATGTCTTTGGCAGTGACTTTTCTTGACAGTAAGATAAGATAAAGATTTAGTTTCTTCTTTGGCACAAAAATACATTAACAGCATCGCAAACACTATAGTATTAACGATAAAATCTGACATCCAGAATAAGATTCAACTTGTGTTTTGGGTACCAGCGTTCTTGCGCACACTATCAACATATTACGTTAGTAGTATTCACAAGACAAACACAGTGATAATTAAGAAATATACTACACTTATTTTTAAAGGGTGGCCGTGATTTTGTTTGCCTGATTTCTTCTCACAAGGCTCAACCATTTGGAAACGGGCGGTTATAGATCGAAACAGGCAGATGTGATATTATGTTATCCATTTTTTTTTTCTTTAATAATTTTACATTTGACGAAGCAAACTATTGTTGCGGTGACTCTGTGTGTGTTGATCTATAATTTTTAATTATAGTATATATATTATAATAATTATTTATTTAATCGAAGATTCCGAATAATTTATGGTCAATTTTATGAAGCAAAAATATTGAATTTGAAAATTTGAATTTGACAAAAAAGAATAGACAAACAAAAAATATAATTAAGTATTTATTAAAAAGTGACGTTACAAGTTAGGCCTGGTCATTCGCACTCGGTCAGCTTAGTGAACGATGGCCAAGTACGTCAGCAGATACAATCATTCTTTTAAAAATATTACTTGGCTACTCATAATCTTAAGAGTTATACGATTGCCGATATGTCTAGTTTGGGATCAAAGAAAGAATATATATTCTTTAAACTAAATATCTATATGATTTTATTTTTATTGAGCTTCACAAATTGAATGTATGCATTATTAGTATATTACATTTACTTACGAAATTGACCAGAGCTAGTTGGTTCAGTTCTGACTTCAAAAGTAGTTGTACCCCTTGCAGTGCGACACTAGGTATGTCAATAAATAGTTAATGTGCAAATTGTGTATGTGTGTAATATGTATTAGTTATTCTCATTTATTTAACTTTAAAGTGTTGCACATTATCACTAAGATTGCGCTCGCAGAATCACTCTTTCTTCTTATTATTGATTTTGCAGATGCCAGCTATCCAAATCTCACCGAGGGCCAACTTGATAAGGTTGAGCGTTTTCAAAATTTTTGCATCAGGTTCATCTTTGGATTACGCAAATATGACCATGACTCTGAATATCGGATTAAGCTCAAGTGGTTACCCATACGCCTTCGCCGGAATACTCATATCCTTTTATTACTGTACAATATTCTGTTCAGCCCTAGCGCTCCTCCCTATCTCAAAAAACGTTTCGAATTTTTGTCCAATATGAGTTCAAGGTTCCTGAGTTCGTCTGAGAATCTTAGGTTGAAAATGCCAACACATACCACGAAATTAATGGACAAATTTCACAGTAAAGGCTGTTCGTCTGTGGAATGAGTTGCAACTATCAGACGTACACAAACGTTGACAAATTTAAAAAAAACAAGTGAAGGATCACTATATTTCTCTGTGAATTGTGACATACTTGGTACTATTATGTATTTATTATGTACCTCCATATTTGTTATGCATTGTTTATGAGTATGCATATGTGTATATAATCGTGTGTATGTATATTTATGTACCATATTTAGTATCTCTAATAAGTACTTATATAATATTTATTTATTATTACATAGGCTTCTTGTACACTGCAGCTACTCTTTTCATGTCTGTTTCTCTATCCATCCAATGATTGCCTGGAAGAGATCGCAAACTGCGATAAGGTCCTTGTACATAGCATTAGCTAGTAAGTAATTAGATGTAAGAAAATATTGTAATCTATTGTTCTGTGTACAGTATAAAGTATATTTATATCTATCTATATTCAAATAAATCCGTCCTTCATTACGGGTATTATACACGTTTACCTTTCTTTTCTAAAATTTATCATACAAATGTTTGCTCATCATCCTATCCCAAAAGGCACGTCAACGCCGTAATATTGTTACATTATTTTAATACACGAGTAGCCGCGGAGCAGCTTAACATAAATAATTCTTTATATTTTGACTCAACTCTACCGTAAAACTAACTTTGTACCCTTAAGGGAAATTGTGAAAATTTTAAACTCTCGTGACAAATTCCAGCCGCCAGAATGTCTAACCTTCACAATGTATATAGTTGTGTTGAATATTTTTTATGAGAAGTATAATTTTGAGACAGTTGGAACTAAACGGAGATGAGCAAAGGTAAAAAAGAATTATTGTGATTATACAATATAAACTAGAATCACCATATTTGTGAAAATGTAATTTTTTTTCAAACCAAGTAATATTTATTGACGTAATAAAGGTTTACATAGTTTTGTTTGAATTTTCTGATACCTGTGCTGTGTCTCTGACTGTGTAACAGTAGCCAATAACACTGTTTTATTAATATTGACTTTCACTTCACTACATACTATAAAACAAAGTCCCTCGCCGTGTCTGTCTGTATATCTGTTTGGTCTCGATAAACTGAAAAACTACTGAACGGATTTTCATGCGGTTTGCACTAATAGACAGAGTGATTCATGAGGAAGGTGTATAATTTACACCCATGCGAAGCCGGGGCTATAATAATATGTTCGTAAAGAAAATAATTACAGTATTCCATGCGGTTATTAAAAATGTTAGTTTTTGAAACACACTTTAAATAATATTAGATAAGAAAAATATTGATTATATGTTGAATATTGTAAGCTTCTTCTTTCTTTATTTCTTAGGCATATTATGCTAAATGTATTCTACATTACGATCAGAAAATATTAAGAAATATAAAATTATTAAAGCTATTGTATTGCCAATGAATCTGTGAACGTAGACATATCTACGTGGTTACTAAATTCAGGATTAACACAGAATTTATTTTAAAAATCGTTTTATCATGAAATGTTTAAATTTAAAGTTAGCTGGTTGAATTTAGTTAAATTGACAATGAAATGTGCTCGATAAGTATTTAAATAGTTCATTAGAGGTGTACGAGTATAGCTACCCTTCAATGGTAAATAATAATTGAAAAAGTACCTTTCACTACAATTTTTTTAATAAAAATTTCATAGTGTCAGGAATTTTATTATATATGATAGGGCGCATGCCAAAAACGTTTTTCCTAATATTTGACAAGGTGAAGCTCACCATCCCATAACCGGACTATTCGCAGACAGAGGTTCCATCCTTAAATTGTCTAAACACCAAAAAGTCGAACTACACGCTTGACAGCTTCTTTTTGGTTGGAGTCACCAAAGTCTGGAATGAACTGCCTCCGTCTATTTTTCATTATAATCCTGGAATGTTCAAGAGTAGAGTGAATAGGTTTCTCTTGGATAGACGTGAACCATCTTCGTTTTCATTGTCACTGTCCATCAGGTGAGTTGGAAGACAAACGCCTATCCCATTACTCAATATCGAAGAGCTCCACTGCTCGGGCATGCCCGAAATATAAACTTGCGTACAATCGTATATCTTTAAGAAATATAACAGCTACTGTGTTTTATAATTAGAGAACTAAAATAACACTTCACTCGATTATTAGTATGTTTGTCAGTAGTGTGCCTAGTTTGGGATCAGACGGTTGTGTGAGAGATTTCTAGATAATTCTATCTTCGATTATTCGGTCGATACGCACAGTTACACCATTTTAACTTGTTAACTACAGTATCATTTAGGCAGTAAAATGTTAGAAAAATATCAGAAAAAAACTGAATCACAATTCATTTTCTTTTTTATTTTATGAAAAGGTCTGTCCATAATTGTTTTATACCTTTCATTATTCGGCGAACAGGTCAGAAAAATAGTCTGTAAGTAAGTACTCCAATGCATTAAATAGATGAAATAATACGACAATACTCATAAGTTGTTTCGTTGTGATATTGTGTAAATACTAGTTAAATGAGCCAAAAAATCCAACCCTATAAATAAAACGGAAGCATCCAGATTTTATTTTCAAAGACTTACCTAGTACATGATAATAAACACCTTTACGAGGCTAAGTTTCAATCTATAAGCCGTTTGTCATATGCCATAAGCCACGGCCAAGAGATGCGATAACAGGGATGCATTATGTATTTTTTCAATCCCCAACCCATAAAGTGTGGACTATAAAAAATGGTATGACAACGGTACTGCTCCATAAAATATGGCTTTTGATGCTCAATGTTGTATTTAGGTGACCTTTTGAGGCTTTGGAGTTGGACGGTCAAATAATTGAAATGTTATATTTATTAAAGATTAGCTTTTGTCCGCGTGAACGTATACTATCCTTCGGGAACAGGACCTTTTTTGTTAATGAGAGTACCCTATGCCCTTTCCAGTATCCTTGACAACATGTGTATAAAATTTCATGACGATCGGTTGAGCACTTAAGCCGTGAAAGCTTAACATACATACGTCGAGTTGTACTACTTATATATTTTGAGAACGGCGCCGGACATTGCGGTTTCCAGCATTTGTTCCATCGAGGCGGCAGTATTTTTTTTCTTTTTTTATGGTATAGGAGGCAAACGAGCAGACACTAGGTCACCTGATGGTAAATGACTACCGCCACCCATGGGCACCTGCAACTTAAGAGTCACAAGTGCGTTGCCGGCCTTTAAGGTAGGGTTTAAGGAAAGGTTGAAGAGGGGGAGGGGGGAGGAGAGGGGGAGGGAAGGTGTGTAGGGCCTCCGGTAACCTCACTCACTCGGCGAAAATCAAAGAAAGCATTGCTTCACTTCCGGTTTTCTGTGAGGCTTGGTATCACTCCGGTCGAGCCAGCCCGTAACTGACTGAACCAGTTGCTCTTCGAGACTGTCAAGAAGAATACTTAAAAAAAATATTGTAGGTTAGGCGGTTGGGTTTACCGACTCTGAAATCACTTGAAGGCACTTACATTTAAAAAAAATAGTTTGTTGTCATTGTGCGACAATTCACCCTAAAAGATGTAAGCGTAAGAAGACAAACACCGTATGAGCCAATTGGAATCGTGTTGCTTATACCCGTCACTCACACGTCAGGGGAGACGAAAAAATTGCAGTTGACCGTAAAACCAAATAAAATTTTGCGATCTATAAACAGATAAATATTACCGTTGAAAAAATTATTATAAATGATCATAATGTTACTTTGCACGACGATCAATCATTTATCATTCGACTTCTGTCCGAAGGCATTTCGTAAAAAAGGAAGGCAAAGAAAAATTAACACAGTAGAAAAAACTTCGTTTTTCTACCTTAACACATAAATCTATATTTTGTTCTGTATACCAGCTAAACTGATCAGTTTTCTTGTGAAATTGTATAGGGTTCCGGGCTTCAAAAGGAAAAATTGATCCCTTGTTAAATATATAGGATCCTTTCATTGTATGTTGAACACCGTTTTTTAAAACGTAGTTCAACATATCTTCTTGGTCGGTTCTTGGTCGTATCAAGTTGAAATTTATTTCAAATACGTAGCTACATTTTCTTCGAAATGCAAAGTAATGCTTGTTAGTCAACACAATAAATAAATAAAACTATTTTAGAAAGTAAAGCAATACCTCTTTTCCCTAATCCTCTTTACTTGGAAATTTGGCAAGAAGAAAAGTGTCACGGCATAAGTTAAGAAAAAAAAACCTCGGGCATTTGTATCTCAAATCTCTTTCAGACTACAATTTACATTTGTAATTAAAGAATTAATCGTGACCATAATATTAATGTATCTAAAGGAAAACTTTTTATTTTTAGACATGTTATATATTTGTTAAGTGTCACCCTTATTTGTAAACTTAAGTTAATGCGACTACGAATTCTGAATATGTATGATAATGTTTTAAAAATTTACATAACATTGGAGATTAAATAAAAATTTACCAACCTATGATCAATTTCATTGAAAATTCGAATGGCATTTGACATAAGATTTTGCAGTAAATATGACATTTGACTGAAGCTCTGTTAATCCGATGATCAAATTAAAGTGCCTAATCATGCTTCCAACAACTCAATATTATACTTGACAAGAGGTTCGACATTCCACATTCAACAGACAATTTTTGCGTTGATCAGCCTTTAGAAATTAAGCGTGAAACTGTCAACCAAAGGTTTAGCAACACAAATGTGTGAACAGAGAGAAAAATTAGATACAACATTGTGAAAAACTTGATGAACAAAAAAAAGCTAAATTTTTTCTTATACCTGATAATCTTGTTAATCCATTCATACATGCAATTATTTTACAAAAGTTTAGCCTTATCGGTTAATTTACTAGTTCGTATTTTCATTTTCAAAATAAGGTTTCTGTATTAAAAATTACGGGACTTATTATACGATCCTATAATATATACATTTTTGTAAATTTCTGTAAAACCTTGTGCACTAGAATATATAATACCCACAACATGAAGCTAGTAGCTTTGGCCAGCACAAAGTTATGAGATTATGCTGTAGGTGTTTCATAATGAGAATGCTTCGTAAGCATCGCGTTTACGCACTAATAAGTCGGAACGCGACTGTTCAGGCACTGACTCTGTCATCTACCATCTGCTTAACAGAGAGACAGTTGACCGGTTTGCTGTGTCTAAATTCATTTGGAGGCTTTGCCTTACCCGTAACTTTGACGGACAAAAGAAAGGGTTGCAAGGAAACACCTTAGTAAAGTCATTAGGACATTATTAGGTAGCGTGTTTGTGTGCAAGCGCTCTTGGTTTTAACGGTTTTACTAAGACATAACCATTGGTAATGCCCCAAAAGTGAAAACACGATCAATATCTATATACAGGGTGTATTTGAAATAGGAACACTTACTTAAATCACTGAAGGGGCGTGACTCTAGCATGCAGTTACAATAATAATTTTCGGAAAAAAACTATCCGGTTACAAGTTATGACCGTTTGAATTTCCAGGTATTGTTACCTCCGTTTCTCATAAAAGCAGGTGCAACGTGTAAAGTTAAAGATTTCGAATCGTATCTATTTTTTTATTTTGTAACTATTTGAGAAAATTCATAAAAAGTTACTAAAAAAAACATTTTTATGGATGGATTTTCTTTTACACATTCAACCTATTTTATGAAAAACGGAGGCAAAAATACCTGGAAATTCAAACCGTCACAACTTGTAATTTTTTTCAGCCGGTTTTCTTTTTTATTTAGTAGTTTTTGATAAGTTTAAGTGATCCTAATAAAAAAAATGAAAATAGTTTATTTCCTAAGTATAATAACAGTAATAATGATTATCTATAAATTCTATAATTATAAAATACAAATATGATGTAGTACTTAAAAAAAAGAAGACGCAACGAGCATATTCCCAACTTCGTCATGAATGATTAAGTACCTGCTGTTTGTTTGCTAGGATGGAAAAGTTATCTACAAAATAAATAAGCAATTTCGCTAACCTAGTGCGTGGAATCAACTCATGAGAGTCAGTGATTCGCTAAATTTACTAATTCCATTAAACGCTTTGTTGTACGAAAGTAATTTTAAACAAAGGAACACATCCATTATCATCACGATTATTTCATACTATTAGCATAATTACATAACGTTAACAATATTTTAGTATTACAAAGGGATGTAGTTCGTCTTATGAACAATCACATCACTTAATTTAGTTAGGTAACAGTTACTTACTGAAGGCATACTCAAACTTCGATCAGTTAAACTCATTATTATGCGTGACTAATAACTAAAATGTATGTTATCTCGTTTCCGCTCTCCGTTCAGTACACATTGCAGTGAAATACAAGATAATAATGAACATCATTATATTGGAGAATTCTTTGTATCCTTTTTTAAGCAAATATGACGCACGGAGGAAGATCTTATTTGGGCTATTTAAAGTTTATATGTAAAAGAAGTGCAAAAAGCTAAAATTTTTCATTAATATTTTTGAAGTGAAAACTTCTTTAGCGGCGTTGTGCACTTTTTGGGATGGGTAATAAATTTTAAACTCGCGTCAGGACACGTGACTTGATCCAAAATTCATAAGACGGAGCCGAGTTTCATATATTTAAAAAAATAAAACATTCAAAATTCAAACATTTATGAGCGGCCAGGAGCGCAGAACTTCCAGTGTACTCTATGTATACATTTAGATATGTTTATTACCTACTTTTTATTTTTAACCTAATTTTATTTATACAGATGTGTGTGTATGTATATGCAAATACATTGTGAAGTTATGTTTTCACTTCTGACGTGCAGTCCTACGACTGACTGTTTTTTTTTGTGGTAGAGGGGGCAAACGAGCAGATGGGTCACCTGATGGTAAATGACTACCGCCGCCCATGGGCACCTGCAACTCAAGAGTCACAAGTGCGTTGCTCTCCTTTAAGGTGGGAGTAGGGGAAAGGTGGAAGAGGGGGAAGGGAAAGGGTTAGGGCCTCCGGTAACCTCACTCACTCGGCGAAAAGCAATGCAACCATTGCTTCACTGCCGGTTTTCTGTGAGGCCGTGATATCGCTCTGGTCGAGCCGACCCATACGTGCCTAAGCGATGTGTTATGTGTTTTATAAACTGAAAAATAATGTGAAAACGGTTGCAAAAGCTACAGGGTTCAGTATAAACGCTGACCTGTCACGGTACGAAATGTCTATAAAATGAAAATTCAATTTATACTCAAAGTTATAAAACAAAACATTCAAAACCGACTGGCTGAACCACTGACCAACTGACCAGGAGATCTCTGTGTTGTATTAAAACCTGATTGTAAAAGATCATAAATTGTTTTCTTTGCATGATAAATACGTGATGGTTAAAAGTCGACTAATAAAATAAAGACGAACTGATTTGACTCCACGGTCTACTACCGTATTGGGCGTATAGGTAATAATAATAAAAAAAGTGTGTAAGCAATTTACATACGGCAGAAATGAAACTTCAAAAAAGTATCTTACGAAAGAATGAGAAATAAGAAGTAAAATCAATACAAATAGTGTACCAGTTAACAAATTTAATATTAGACAATTTATATAAAAGTTATTGGTCAAATTAACACGGATGTGTTAATTATTTAACATAAATTACAACGAATTTTAATACGCAAATGCACAAAAATGACCACGTTGACATTGACGCATTTTCTGAAGGCTTCGTAGTACGCAGGCGCAAAGACAAAGATTATAGGAAACACTGTAAACTTGTATTCTATCTCATTCTTTCGCAGGCTAAATCTTATTTATAAATGTTTGTCTTGTTTGTCTCTTTTTACTGTGAGTTTTTCGTTTCATAGAATTTCAAAACACAACGATTCTAAAGAAGTTTCACTTCAAAATTATTGATTTATCAATGATTAATTTAGCCGAACTTAAGTCATACTATGATCACAGGATGATACTAATCTATCATCCTATTACACAATTGGTCACAGCAGTAAGTGTGCTAAAACTGACAGCAAAATACACGGCACACCGGTGACCCTACTGTTCAGCAATGCTTTTAAACAAAACATAATAATATAATGTTAGATACAATTGTTGCGCAATTATACTTATGTTGCAAATATTAAAAAATGTTGAAGCTGTAAACTGTTCTTTTAACCATTGAAAAATATACTGAAAATAACAAAGTACTGTTTCTGATTTTTTTTGATATTTTTTTATTCAAAGTATATATCACTATTACATAATAAATAACGTTGAATAAAAGCAGAGTAAAATCGAAATCATATATCCCTTCACCGACGTTATCAGCTGCTAATAAAGAGGGTCACTAAGCCGATTCTCAAGAGTAGACAGGATTACTTAGTCTATTAATTATATCTAGGTATTAATACCCTGGTACTAGGCACAAAACTTGCCCCACTTCCCCCACCTACAATAACATTACTTAGTCCCCATAATCACTTATATTAAAGCTTGTAGAGGGAGAAAATATTTTTCCGCTTTGTGATAATTTTCCGCGTACCATTCACAAAATTAAGCAAACCTCCAGTGAAGCGCTGAAATGAAACTTTTTCTGTCTCTTCCGAGTTCGTGTGTCCGTTATATTAATGTGGAACCATCTCTTAAAAACTTTAATTTTTTACACTCTCTGAGAAATGTTTTAAAGAGAGACTGAATAATGTTTCAGTGGTTTATTTTCTACATATTATTATAACGTACTCTCAGAAGAAATACTTAGGTACGTATTGTTTTATTAACAATAAAATAAATCCTAAACCTTCGCACATTGACGTGGACTGGTGGTACCATCATTTGCACCCATGTCTAGAAACATGAAGCTTTGCACTTTCTTGTGAAAGACAGATAATGTTTTATAGGAGGCAAAAATACCTGGAAATTCAAACGACCATAACTTGTCAACGGATAGTTTTTTTTTCAAAAATGCTTATTGTAACTGCATGCTAGAATCACGCCTTTTCAGTGATTTACGTAAGTGTTCCTTTTTTAAATACACCTTTATATGTGTAAGAAACATTCTCACAACCACTGATATAAAATATGAAAATCACTAACTACAGTCACTGCCAAGTTGTTCGTACCACTCTTCGCACTCAAGACAATGTTCTGAACTTATTCCTACCCTTTTTATAACCCCACTATTCATTAATATTTATCAATCGACCAATAGTACTGCGTTACCTTATTCTTATTAAAAAGTGAACTGTGTTATCATCTATTATAGTTTGTCCGTAATTTTAATAAAATAAATAAGAGTTTTTGATGTGGCGACATATGTACCTACTGTTTTATAATTACCTTTTTGTTTTCACCTGTTTTACCTTCATTAGTCATATTCACCTTCCTTGTTTTGTATGTAATTCTTCTCATGTGTTTACTGTAGAAACTGTTTTCTGTAACATAAGTAAGAAATCAGTACATAATACACCTAAACTTCCTTCTACTCTTTCTGCAGACTTTTATTTCGCCTCTCACCGTAAGTACTCACTTACGGCACTACGCACACAAGCCTGTAGCTAGTATTGATATTGCATTCGATTGTTTAAAACATCGATAGTTGCTTAACATCAGTTGGGTGTTGTGTTCCTTTGCAACTTAATTGTATAAAAAGGAGCACTACAATCTGTGTCAGAGGATCCAATTAATTGTTTTTCTTGTAGAACAACTATAGTAAACTTTCTCGAAACTACTGACTGTGTGACATTGGATAATAATGCTTTTGTTTACTGGTTTCTCATTGCTTGTTATAATTTTCTATGCAGTTCTTGCTGTAAAATAAAATAGCTAAAGTTTTCCTTTATTAAAGTCGTTAACATCATAACCCTCCGCGCCTTTTCCCAACAAACTTGGGGTCGGCTTTCAGTCTAACTACGATACGGCCGAACTTTGATATTTTACATGAAGCGACTGTCATTAGACCTCCACAACGCGAGTACTAGACTATATCGAAGTTCTGTAGTTAGACCAGGTTGTCGGACTTTTTAGGGCTTCAACTACCCGTAACGAATGCCACAGATGTTTGTATGGCACCCGGGGCCGACGGTTTAACATGCTCTCCAAGGCACGGAGGGTCTCAATGTGTTAAGAATGGTCACCCATCCTAGACTGACCTGGCTATTATTACTCAACTTGGTAATGTGCTAACCTACTCGGTTACCACTTAGCCACGAGCCCCACTTTTAAAGTTACTAACAATGGAAATTAAAAAAAAAAACTGTTAATAATACCATTATGGTTTTTAATAAAAAAAAAATCAGGACAGTATATAAACCCTCGGATGCTGAGGTACATGGCAGAATGTTACTCGAATTGAAGGAAGTCGACTAGAGAGTATTACTTCTATCCAAAATTAAATCCTACCCAACATTAAACCAATCTATCACTACTATTATAGTCATATCTCCACGTGGCAATTTCCTATGTAACAAACACCTTTTACACGGTATTTCTATTCTGGTTTGGGGTAATTACATTTTAAAGTAAACCAACAAATTATTGGTTTGGTAACTTTTTAGAACAATTAGTCAACTTCTGAAACTTGGCACTCGTAATCCGCGGAAACGCAAACAATCAACGTTGATCGCCTTTCCCCTAGACAATACATAACGGAAACACTTGCCTGTTGTTCCAAACATAGGAAAATTAACTTTTTACAATTGTATTGAGTAATTTGTTTGTGAAGAAGTTTGTTATTAAAAAGAAACAAACTTTTCACGTAATGGAAACGCAGAAATTCGAATTTGTTGAGCTATCAGACGCTTCACGCCCACGCTAACTTAAATGCAATGCTTTAGAAATGCAAAGACGCCATGAAATCGCGTGCTTTCGATAAGTATAATATTTTCCGATAGCTTTAATGTTTTTAAGTACCTGTAATAATGGCACTGGAATAAATGATAATTTAAAAAGTTACTTATTTTTAACACCCATAGCCTGCGCATACTATATAGAGCCTGGATGGGAATTGAACCTAAGACCTCTGGCTTAGCACTCAGAATCACTATATTGATATCGCATACCCAGATCTAAAGGGAGAATTAAATTATTGAGTTATGCACACCATCGAATTCCTTATCTCAATACCTAATGATCAATAAAACCGATTTCAAAATATCACCACTACTTGACGCTAGACGCTAAATTCAAAATAATAAAACAAATAAAGACATACATTGTCAAGCAATAGGGAAATACCTACAGAAATCCGATTTTCATTAATTCGATTTTTGCCTTTCTAACTAAAGTGCTTTTTTTGAGTTAGTACATGTTTAGGTTAAGGTTTGCGATATGCGAAACCTCATTCCAAAATTCCATTCAAAAAGTCGCATCTAATTTATTTAGAGCCTAGTAACTTAATTCCAAATAGACACATACGACATAATTCAATTCTCAAGCCACATTCAACAACAGTTGTGTTGAACTACCGTCCCACTCGGCACAAATAATTAAATTTGGTCTCAACTTGTTACTGGATTCTGTGAATTAGCAATTATAATGCATAGATACACAAATCTTGTCCTCTGTCAAATTGCGGGGTAGCTTCAAGACACTGGAAGTTAGATTTGTCCTTGGAGGAGTGTGTGTTGTCGCCACGTCAAAGACTAGTATTTGTTTTATTATAGATAAGGGTTGAACTACAAAAGACGATAAAATAGTTCACTATTTGATAAAAAAATTGTTAATAATATATTTTTAGGTTTTGAAGTGGAATTAGCTTAAAACAAAATGCAAACTCACAATAAAGAACACTTTGACCACCTTTACATAAACAAAATGACCCATACTTGTTAATCACAATTCAACATGCACAACATGGACACTGCACAAATATAAAAAAATAAATGCCTCACGCCGCCAAACAAGGAGTGCTCCGACTGCTACGACCGCTCACAGTCCTAGACTTAGACCTAATATTGAATTTCACTTCCTTTTATATAAAACTAGCTGTGCCCGCGACTTCGTCCGCGTGGAATAGTGTATTTATATCGAATCAACAGCCTAAAAAATAAGTTTCAAGCTTCTATCTTTAAATATGACGATACTTCCATACAACTTTTCATCCTCACCTTTCAACCCCTTACACCCCTTTTTTCGCATTAAAAAGTAGCCTATGTCCTTTCTCAGGCTCTAGACTATCTGTGTACCAAATTTAATTTAAATCGGTTCAGTAGTTTTGGCGTGAAAAGGCGACAGACAGACAGAGTTACTTTTGCATTTATAATATTAATAAATACAAATGAGGATTTAAAGGTGGATCGACGACTCGGAGGGGGATTTGATATCCTACGAATATTATTTTAAACATGAAATTTTGTGAGGATGTATAGATAGATGTATGGATGTTTGTTGCTCTTTCACACACAGGCTACTTTTTAGCCTGACATTCCCTCGGCATCAGGACTTAAGCGGGTGAAACCGCGGGGCGCAGATAGTAAAACAATATTTTGATTAGTTATACCGGTGGCGCCACACCACAGAAATCTAATACCTTATTTAGATTTCTGTGCGCCACACCAATTGTCCGTGAAACAGCGGAGAATGGCGGAGTGATAAAAAGGCTTAGCGTAAATTATAAGTTTAATAACGGTTATCTAGACCCAATCTAAGCACAGCT
The DNA here is from genome assembly GCA_963859945.1 of Euplagia quadripunctaria. NCBI lineage: Eukaryota > Metazoa > Arthropoda > Insecta > Lepidoptera > Erebidae > Euplagia > Euplagia quadripunctaria. The sequence continues at coordinate 15,157,532 of OY982582.1, read as the reverse complement.
TGTGCTATGAGTTCTAGACTACGGCTAGACATACTGAAACGCATTTTTTATTTGTTAATGTTATACATAAAAGCACATGGACCAATGAATATAAACAAATGCAAATATTTAAAACGAGGTAATCAAACCCGTGACCCCGACGACACGTGGCAGTCGTATCACTACCGCTCCGTCATAGAGAATATGAGTTGTGTATAATTGACGGTTCATTTTCATTTTTAACATTTTTTTTAATTCTCACAAGGATTGAACTTAAGTACCACATACTTGACAAAAATTTCGGTGACAAGAGGCCAAATTAGGTCGTCACCTGTGATGTGGGTCTGTTCTCTTGGCCTCCACATCTCATTAACTTGTACCCAACATAATTATAAATTATGCTGTAAATTCGGTGGCATTAGAGACAGTAAGAGTTTTAAATATACGTTTTTGAATGAACAAAATGTGATCTAATTTGATTGTGTCTGTGAGTATACTGTACTTATTTCTAATCTATCTAATACCTTTAAACGAGTCAATTCTTGTATATATGTATATATATAATCTGAATCTAGAAAACTTCTCCAATGATTTTGATGAAATTTTGTATGTAGACTATAATACAGTTTTGCATTTTAAGTTCAACTGCATAGTACAACTATACATATAAATAACTAATATATATATAACTATAGTACAAAGTTTCATGAAAATCATTTTCCTGTAAACATGCAAATTTACAAAAAAAATATATATGATTTTACAAAAAAGCTACCGAGCAAAGCTCGGTCTCCCAGGTACTATAATTTACATGGTGTATTTGACAATGGAACACTTACTTAAATTATGATTATGATGATTGCATGATCTATCATGCAGTTACAAAAATAATTAAAAAATAATAATTATAGTTTAAAAAACTAATAAACACGCTTTTATAGAAAACTCAACTAAAAAAAATATTTTTTTTATCGAATTATTGCATTGTCATCGGTCTTTGACACGTGTGCAAAATTTGAATGAAATCTGGCCGTTTAAAGTGGGTCAGAATGGCGCCCAAAGGAGTCGGTTACAAACAAACATACAAGTGAAGCTAATTTAAAGCGTGTAAAAAACTATTCGTTTAAAAGCCATTTTTACCCCCATTTCTCATCAAAGCACATGGAAGTTCAAGATTTTAAACGGACCATACTGTTTTCCTTATTATTTAATCTGTTTTTAAGAAAATCCATAAAACTAAGTAAAATAAATATTAATTTGTAAAAAAATTTTTTTGAAATTAATTGAAAATTTTCTAAAAATTTTATAACTTATGTTTTAGTGCTCAGTATTAGTTTTAGTAATACTTTTATTAATTGTTAGTACTCAATGTAAACATTACGTATAATGAATATGAAGAGATGTGATGTAGTGATAAATGTATAAAACAATGTTGCATATTATGTATATTATTGATGCTCCTTAATAAATTAATTAATAAAATTGAGGTGAAAATACCCGGAAATTTAAACTTTAGTAACTTTTAAACGGATAGTTTTTTTAAACGAATCACAGAAACTGTTCTGCTTGCTAGAGTCAGTTTCAGTGATTTAAGTAAGTGTTCCATCCATTGTCCGATACAAAAATGTAATGTAAATATGTTATTATGTAAGTGATTTTTAAGACAGACGTAGTTTTACGCTTGCAAGTCAATAATATTAGCTTGGATTCAATTTGATTTTGCCTTTTCACTCTTAGATATTATGCGTTTACGCTTCTTCTTCTATATTTCCCGGCTTATAAATCCACCAAAGAATACATTAATGAGTTTTCTTGAAGCAACTGGATCGGATCCTGATGATGCAAATTCTACTATTTGTATCTATTCTAAATTTTGAAAATCAAAAGTACTTTAATATGCCACAGTTTGAGAATATAATACATCACACAATATCAATATATTGTACTAACAAGTATTAAAAATGTATATTTTTAGGCGGAATGTCACACAAACACTGTCATTATCTCAACAAGTTTTTAAGGTACGTGGTTTTCGTGTTGTAAGTATTGTAACTTCTTCGACTTTAGATTCCTATTGTTATTTATAATTATATCCCAGTTCCTATTTAAATATTTGTTTTGTATAACAACGCCAATCATAACGACGAAATTATGTTAGCAAGTTAGCAAGTGTATGTGTGTGTTGAGTTTTAGTGCAAGTATGTATATCGTATATTTGTGTGCGTGCAATACATGTGTTTTCTGAGTGATCATTTTAGTTTTTTTAACAGCTTTTTTTTAATCCATAAGTTGTAACCGTAGAAGAACTTAATTCTCTTAAATACAAATAGCAAATTTTGTAACAGAAACTCGCCAATAAATTATAAAATTAAGTTGCATGACACCGATTTTTTAAAAAACCCAGTCTGTCTAAAACAAAACTACAGCCCGTATATAACTAAGTAAGTAGGTATATAGTGACGGGCTCGGTAGCTGGTTAAATAAGTTGGAATACCCTCGGGTTACAAGTGTGTATTGTGTTTTAAACGATAATGGATTACAACGTTAAGTGCGTTTCGTGATTTTGGCAAAGGATCTTTACGAGCTTGTATTCACGTACATAAATAGTTGGTTTGGATGTGAAGTGCTTTTTAGAAAATGCCGTAAATTTTGTTTATTTTTGACTGGCCTATTGATCTAGTGGATATGTTCCCATCCAGGACAAATAATTGTGTGATGAGCGCGATCATTTGTTCTGTATCTGAATGTAATTTATCTATAATATGTATGTATTTAGTAATATATAAGTATGTTTATCAGCAGGCTGGTTACCGTAGTACAGGCTCTGTCTAGTATGGAATCAAACGGCCGAGTGTGAGGTGTCTCAAGTTATGATTTTTGCTCGAATACTGACTAGCTGACAGACAGAGCTACGAAATGTCTTGTGTTGTAGCTTCTCTGAAATGGAGGTCTGAACTCCAGGGGCCAAAATGGTAAAATACTTAACATCTGGAATATTAAAGATGGTTCGTCCTACAATCAGTGGCAAAAATTTTGAACGCGATTTCAAGAAAAACCTCCTCCGGTTTTCATGTCGTTCTAATTAATATATATATATATATATTTTTACATGCGTTCAGTGATGATCTTTAACGCGTTGTTTGATTATAATAGTAATTTTTTTAGCATTGCAAGGATGATTTAAAATAATCATTACACTCAAATTTCGATGTAGTATACTATATAAAGTAGTATACTATATAAAGTATAGTTCAGTCGGAGTTCTTTACCGAGTTGTTTGATAAAAATGATTAGTTAACTAAACGAGATGCTATGTCAAGTCCTGACTAATATTATAAATGCGGAAGTGAGTTTGTTTATTTGTAACGTTTTCGCACCTTAAATACTGAACTGAACATCATAAAGTTTTGCGTACACGTTGGGGTACAGAAAAGGACATAGAGTACTTCTTATCCAGAAAAAATACTGTTCATGAAGGACAGACAAATATATTTTTACGCGAGCAATAAATTAAGTATTTTTCGTTCTATCAAATGAGTCAAGTGCGTATCGAGCCACGTAGGTATTATAATAATATGACTTTTCATTCGATTACGTGTAGTATTAAATAACATTCCTCGATCAACAAAATACAACAAAAACTGTATTGCGAATGCCTTTATAAAAAGATCTCCAATCATATCAAATCATAACATTTGAGACTCTTTAAAATTAAATTGCATGAATGGTTACTCAATAATAGCTTTTTTAGTATTAATTCGTTTCTTCAGAAAAAGTAGACTATTTAAAAATATTGCACGCTAGTACATATTAGCAAAACATGTATGTGCTCTAAATAACATATGTAACACCTTTGTATACCATGTTTTACGCAAATAAATATTGATCATCGTCATTATATCATCATTATCACGCGCAGTATAGGGTTCCGTAGTTGCCAGTCTCAATATGAAGTCTTAGAAAGGCAACCCGCCCCGGCTTCGCACGGGTAGCAGAGACATCTTCAACAATCATCATCATATTTCAACCAATTTACACAAAACCTTAACAAATTATATACCTAAACTTTCCTCATGAATCGCTCTACCTATTGGTGAAATTCGCATGAAAATCCGTTCAGTAGTTTTTGAGTTTATCGCTGCAAGTATAAAAATAAATGTAAAATGTTATCCACATATTCCGTATAATCGTACAATAACTAATAGTTTAATGGCAAGAGAACAAGATTATCTCCAGAAATATAGGTGTAATTTAGACCAGACTTGTTATTCGTAGTGTCGCAAGTAGACATTGCTTATCGGAACTGCTCGTGGTCCCGGGGCGAGTCTCGGAAACTGTTTAGTTTGGAATTAAATTGAGAATTAGTTTGTTGTAAGAGATGTTAGTCGGGAGTGGGTTTAAAATTTTGAGAGTACCTAACTTTTATACAGAGTAGCGCGAATGTTATCACATTATTTTTATCACAATAGTATATGTTAACTTTGTCAATCTGCAAAATATAATAATAATAACTTCACACATCTCACATACGGTCGTCTGATCCCAAACTAGGCAGAGCCTGTACTCACTTTTAAACTTTCACGTTCCATGATATAATTATATATTTAAACAGGAATTAACGCGATCACGAAAAGGTATTACATACCTCTGAATTGCCATTACGTTTCGACCAGGTTGCACTGGCCGTGGTCACAGACTGACGCTTGTACAGGCAGAGCCTGTACTATGGGAACCAGCCTACTGATTAACATACCTATATATTTCTAAATACATACATAAAAAATAAAAGAAAATTACACCCAGACACAGAACAAATGATCATCAAACAATTATTTGTCCTGGGTCGTCGTGGGTGTCCTTGTCGAATGCCTCAGACAGATCAAGTTCAAACGTTGCCGCTCTTACTATTAACATCGTATTTATTACCTAAAACTAATATGGTTCGTGCCCCATAGCCTCTCCAAGTTACCGCGTATGTAAGTATATAATTATTAATTTGTATATTTTTGAACAGTAAATACGTGTGAAGTGATTGTTAATTATCTCTACGGGTCAGTGAAACCTGTGATATAGTTACCTACTTAATGGTTTATTTTAATTATATTTTTTTTTTCCAAATATTTATATTTTCTCTTTTTTGCGAAAATAGATTTCATTTTTATGTTAACCGACCTTTATAAACTAACATAATTTGATATACAATAACTAATAATTATGTATTTATACGGGAATTAACGCGATCACGAAAAGGTATAACATACCTCTGAATTGCCTGCCTTAGTATAGTATGTGACGGTACATGGTGAAATCAAAATATTAAAAATATCGAAAATGTGCGGGTGGATGAAGAACCTCTACCTCACGATCTCGACGACGGAGGGCGTGCACCGCTGAGCCAGTCAGCCTGTGGCCACGGCCAGTGCAACCTGGTCGAAACGTCAGGCAATTCAGAGGCATGTAATACCTTTTCGTGATCGCGTTAATTCCCGTATAAATACATAATTATATCATGGAACGCGAAAGTTTAAAAGTTAGTATATACACAATAACTTGTCTGATGGTAAGCGATTATCGATGTATATACTCGCAATACGCTTGAAGTCCTAGCTCACCACAGATTTCTAAGGCGGTTCAAATTTTAAGCAGAATTATTCTGTACCCAACTTTCTTACCTTCTTTTAGATATCCATGCTTATATAATAAGTATGTTTGAAGGGTTTGTTATTTTCGATTAAACGCATTAATCTATGAATTATTTAAAATTAATATTTTTGTATTTGTTAGCACAATTCGAAAAAGTTATGGTCTATTTAACGTCAAACTACTTCCTACTTATTATACTTTAGCCACAACAACTGTTATACTAATGTTAATTTAATCGTGGGAGAGCCATGCTTCGGCATGTATGGGCTGGCTCGACCGGAGTGATACCACGGCCTCACAGAAAACCGGCAGTAAAGCAATGATTGCATTGCCATACAAACATCTGTGGCAATTGTTACGGGTACTCGTGGCCCTAAAAAAACCGACAACCTGGTCTAACTACAGAACTTCGATATTGCCTAGTATTTGGGCTGTGGAGGTCTGATGGCAGTCGCTTCACGTAAAATATCAAAGTTCGGCCGTATCGTAGTTAGACTGAAAGCCTAACTGAAAGTTGGGAAAAGGTGCGGAGGATGACATATTTTCATCCCAATGGCAGGTTAGAATGGATCATGTTGAATCAAGTCCTAAATAGTTTCATCCCTAAACTGTTCGAGTTATACATTTCTCTCAAATCTTAACCCTAACCAGCAACTGTACATCATGGAGCCGCGTCGAACAATCAGACTAAACCCTTTCTCTGCTACCATCCGTCTTATTTATAGCTACTGTTAATCTCTTCAACAGTAGAAACGTGTAAATCATTGTATCGAAACGCATTATTTACGAAAGCCACCGCAGTGTTAGTTAGCCATAAATTGGCTACTTGTCAAGATAGCCGACTTACAAATATTAGGTTAGAAGTAAATGTATAAGGCAAAATGCCCGAGTACCGTGATTTTCATGCGAAGCTGATTGAATTTACCCTCGCGGGATATTATACTGACTGTACTTAATATAATAAAGCTGAAGAATTTATTTGTTTTATTGTTTGTTCAAACGCTAATCTCTGTAATTACTAGTTGTTTTTTTTATGTTATAGGAGGCAAACGAGCTGGCGCGTCACCTGATGGTAAATGACACCCATGGGCACCTGCAACTCAAGAGTAAGAGGGGGCGAGGAGGGGAGAGGGGGGAGAGGGAAGGGTTAGGGCCTCAAGTAACCTCACTCACTCAGCTAAAAGCAATGTAAGCATTTCGTCACTGTCAGTTTTCTGTGAGGCCATGGTATCACTCCGGTCGAGCCGGCCCATACGTGAGTTGTCTGTTAAAGAACACGGACTTCCCAGCAACAGCCAGTTCCGAGTTCAGGTATGGACTTGCATTGCTTTTAGCCGAGTGAGTGAGGTTACCGGAGGGCCTAACCCTACCCTCTCTCTGACTCTTCCACCTTTCCCCTAGTCCCACCTTAAAAGCCAGCAACGCACTTGTGACTCTTGAGTTGCAGGTGCCCATGGGCGGCGGTAGTCATTTACCATCAGGTGACCCGTCTGCTCGTTTGTAATCCATAAAAAAATGTATTTAAAATAAACATAGCTAGGAAAGTTTTTTAACTTTCCTAGCTATTGCTTTGATTGTTTAATCAAAAAGAAAAGTGAAACGAAAACCTTTTTTTTTAGGTTTAAAGATTGTTTTTATTTCCTAATTAATTGATACTGTATTTAGCTATATATATGCAATATCTTTGTGAGAAAACATAACAATTTTTTTTTTGACACAGTATAAACCAACTCCAACGAAATTGAGAGTGAAAAAAAATGAACTAATAAATAGGCCCTGAAAATATGTAGTGTGGCTTGTAAAACAATCTTGAAAATTTTTACGAATCGAAAAACCTCGTTTTTAGAATTCGCTGCGTCGGTTAAAAGTACACGTATTTATGTTTCGCGACGGCACGTAGAGAGTTCTGTCGAAAAAATAAGAAAATGAAATAAGAACCTCTAATTCCAAATTCAATTTTGGCGCGAAACGTACACAATCATGTATCATGTGTAACGTTTGTAAGCCGCCATGTTTTGGCATATATATTCTGTTCTACAGGTTTATTCCTTACACAGCTCTGAATGAGAATTTAATAATAATAAGAATAAGAATTAAAGCTTATTTTATTTTATTACTAATATATTTAACTTGACTAGCTTAGCTCTAAAAACATGCGTATGACAAAAAGTGTACATAGTGTTCAGTGAAACAGTAGAATCTACATGTTTTGCTAGTTATGGTGTACAAAAATTACACTTTGGTGAGCAAAAAACACCTAATTTGAAAATACCTTAATGGCCAAGCATACAAAGATTTGTTGACCCGCTACGTATTAGAATGATGTCTACTACTTATTGCAATTTAATAAATAAAGTTAACCAATGATTGAAAAATTCAGATAAGTTATAATAACATTTCGTTCGCGTCAAATTTTTGTGAAATATATCCCGGGTAACGTACATTTGCCGGGATAAAAAGTAGTACAACCGACAATAATTTATCTCTGTGCCAAAATTTCATCCATATCCGTTCACTTATTTTTGCGTGAAACAGTTACAAACATCCATCCATCGCTCAAACTTTCGTCTTTTAAATATTAGTGAGATTTGTTAGGATAACAGTCCCTCATGATAAAAGTCTAACTAGTATCTTAAGATAATTAATTATCTATATATAAATCACTTACATAATGCCAATAAATTACTGTTTTATTTATTTCTAATATTAGCTGGTGACCGCGACATCGTCTGCGTAGAATCTCCCCTATACAAAATTCCATTCCCCATTTTACCTACGTGAAGTTTTATTTTCGTTTTAAAAAAAAGTAGCATTTGTAAGGACTTAAGCTACCTACTTTATCTCAAGACTTATTTATCTATGATATGTATCTATTTAATTGTTTTTAAACTTTCGCGAATTTGATACATATTAGGTGTGTAATTCGGGACTTAATCGCGATCATATTTAAAAGGTACAATACCTCTTGGTTACCCGACGTTTCGATCGAATTGCACCGATCGTGGTCACGAGTGGACTAATGAGAGCTCAGCGACGCCTCCGCTCCGTGAAGTTCACACTTAATATTATGTATGTATTTATTAATTTATAAATTTATCAGCAGTGTGGTCACCATAGTACAGACTCTGCCTAGTTTGGGACCAGACGGCAGTGGCCGAGCCGTATTTATTATTATTCCTATAACCTTGTAAAATTAGACTATGGTGGTGGTGTGCCGCCATATTAAATGTGTGACTCGGGACTTAACCGCGATAATATATTATACAGGGTGTAAGAAACACCGTACCGAATCCTGAAATAGGGTATTTAGACTATCATTCTGAGTGGAAAATCATTGGAATTTTCTACCGGAAAATTCTTTTATTTTTATTTTACCTTTTTTGCTTAAAAGTATCACAATGAGTATACAGAACATTTTATCGAAAAAAATGTAAAAAATACTGCATACGGTCAAAAACTGCAATATGCACTCAGCTGGTCTTGACGGCGGACGTTTAAGGTCATTCACCGTATCGCACAAAAAGAATACCTACACATCTTGCGTGTACATTGCGTAGCGCTAAATGAAACTCATGACTATAAATCCTTAATATCGCATTTTTATGATGAACTGACTTTTGTATTGTGATAAGTATTAACAGGAAGAGGTTATTGTAAGTTTTTCGTGTAGCTCGAACTTACACGCTGCATAAGGTACAAACGGTGGTCACACTGGTCTCGAGTCCCGAGTCACACATCTAATATGTATCAAAGTCGAGAAAGTTAAAAAAAAAATATACCGTCATAGTCTAATTTTACAAAATCAACAACATAACCTCAAAGCACTTAGTCCCATAAAACTTCAAACATCCAGAAACAGCCAGTGACATTCCAGCGTCATAAAATCCAGTTGGATCCGGCTTAAACCGGTTATAGCTGCAGTAAGCGCCGTCGTCATTAAACCGCCGGATATGAAGCATACGGGCCATCGACAAGTGCTTAAGTGAAATATCGAACCAAGGATAACAGAATCGATAGATGTGACATAAACGCTTTTTAAACTTGCTTTCCGCTTACGGTTTCGCTCGCATAAAGTAAAATGCATTTTTAACTCCCGATGTAAAAACGACGGGGTGTTATAAGTTTGAAGTGTCTGTGTGCGTGTTTGTCTGTCTGTGGCATCGTAGCTCAAGAAAGGATGAGCCGATTTTGATTTTGTTTTTTTTTGTTTGAAAGGTGAATTAGTCGGGAGTGTTCTTAGCTATGTTTGATGAAAATCGGTACAAGATGGCGGTCGCCACAAAATGGCGGATTATATATTTTTTCAGAACTCCCTCAATATGGGTATCAAATTAAAGGGATTGACTAGTAGAATACTATGGTAAATTTCAAATCCAAGATGGCCGTTCATACTATTTTTATTATTTTGCGGCGGGGATTTTTAAATTTTTAATTTATAGTTTATTATTAACACACTGTTAATAGCTTCGCTTGTAATTATGTAAATAAATCTAGGAAATCAATTTTTACCTACTTCTAATATTGACGTGTCGAAAAATATGTAGTTTGAATGACAACACTAAAATTTGGCATCTTGGAATTAATCTAATGATGGAGCCAAGAGGTGTAAACCCTTGGAGTTTGAGCTCATAAATCTTATATTTCAGTGCACACACACACAGTAGGTTTTTTAAATTTAAAAAGTCAGTAATTTTAATGTGTCAGTTATGTTTTCAGTTCTGACGTGCAGTCCTACGACTGACAGTTTTTATTTATTTATTAAATAGTACAACCACATTGTAGATATTAATTCATTTACAATAATTTTCATAGTTTATTCAGATGTTAATAAATGTTAAAAACGAATTTATTATTGTTATCTAATCTTAAATATGTAATAACTAGCTGTGCTCGCGACCTCGTCCGCGTGGAATAGTGTATTTATATCGAATTAACAGCCTAATAAGTTTTAAGCTTCTAACTCTAAATATGACGATACTTCCATACAACTTTTAAACCCCATCTGTCAACCTTACACCGCATTAAAAAAGAGCCTATGTCCTTTCTCAGGCTCTAGACTATCTGTGTACCAAATTTCATTTAAATCGGTTCAATACTTTTGGCGTGAAAGGACGACAGACAGACAGAGTTACTTTCGCATTTATAATATTAGTAAGGAAGTAAGGATTATCTAATCTATCTATCTCGTTAATGGCGAACGGAAAAATTTAAAAAGAGTTTCGCTACCCTTATAGCCTCATCGTCAGACCACCGTTCGATTCCACCATCGATTATCTAACTGTTGGACTCGTCAAAACGAATCATTGGGGCCCAAACTCGATGGGTTAACTAGTAGCTACTAATATACATGTAAAGTTCGATACGAAAATCAGAAGTCCGTCTTAAAATAGTAGTACTTAATGAACATTTCCACGACGTTTACAATTTCTGGTTCCGTAAATTTAGACTGTGCGTTGTCTATCACATAGTACCTTACCATACTACCGTTCAATATATATAGATAGTGACAAACAAACATCAGGCAATGAGCAGTTACTAGTAGATGAATATATTTGTTATAAAAATAAACGATTTTAAGTTCGATTCTCGATTAAACCGAGCGTTTCCAAATCGATTTTCGATTATTCGAGTCATTAATATCAGGCTACCAGAACGTATATCGTAATTTGTAGTATTCGTAATGACTTTTTTTTAAACTTATCGGACATTCTAAAGTCAAATTTGATTATTCATACTATTTTAAATCTTACAATAAAAACTTTCGTGAGTGATATTCATGTTTATTAGAGA